>CM021100.1:456027754-456137284 GCA_007115665.2 Sequoiadendron giganteum | reverse complement strand
TTTTCCTTGATGCTTAGATACAAATGAATCTGCTCTTCCTTGAAGAACAGTCTGCTGCTATAGGAATGATGATCTGCTGATTAAGTATGAACTTCTTCTATGAATGCGAATTCATCTGCTGTTCAAGTAAGAGCTTCTTCTAGGACTGCGAATTCATCTGCTGTTCAAGTATGAGCTTCTTCTAGGACTGCGAATTCATCTGCTGTTCAAGTATGAGCTTCTTCTAGGACTGCGAATTCTACTCAAGTATGAACTCTGCTCTTCATGTAATTGCGAACTTCTGCCTTAATCATAATAGCGAACTTTCTCTTGATTCGAATGTCTTCAATAACCAAATGACCTTGTATATATATGTTACAATGGCGCCTCTTCATTTAGGTCGGCCCTTTACAATAATAAACAATTAAATATAATTTTAGGTCGGCCAATATAGGAATCAATGTAGGGTCGGCCCTTGCTTTATATTTAATTTATTTCTCTTTGGAAGTGCAGACCGACGCTGCAATAACATCAACACTCCCTCTCAGCTAGGGATGAACTTCCATCTGCACAAGACACATCATATGAAAACAAAATAGAATATCACCTCAATGTGATGTTGTCACTTCAACGTGACTTTTACCATGGCTCTCCCAGAGAGTGATACATAAGCACAAAATAAAAAATCATCACGGATTCCCTCACATGATGCTGTCATGGAGTCACACACATGACATCCACCATAGCTTCTCCCAGAGGGTGGAAACAAGGGCTTTCACCTCAATTCTCTCTCAATAGAGAATTGCATTATCAAGGGCTTGCACCTCAACTCTCTCTCAGCAGAGAATTGCATTATCAAGGGCTTACACCTCAACTCTCTCTCAACAGAGAATTGCACTATCAAGGGCTTGCACCTCAACTCTCTCTTAGCAGAGAATTGCATTATCAAGGGCTTACACCTCAACTCTCTCTCAGCAGAGAATTGCATTATCAAGGGCTTGCACCTTAACTCTCTCTCAACAGAGAATTGCATTATCAAGGGATTTCACCTCGAACTTCTCTCAAAGAAGAACTCATTAAACAAAGGAACACTGATACTGAGACTCCCTCTCGATCCTGGCTTCAGAGATTGCAAAGAAGACTTCTGGAGATGTACTCCCTCTAGCCACCAACTCAGTCCTGTTGTGACCTATTTCACACATCGCCCCATCGCAAATGGGGACCCCCAAGTTTGGTTCCGCCCTCTGCGCAACGTCTTTGAGAGTCTTGAATTTGGATAAAATTTTGAAAGTCAGTCTAGCTAAGTTGAGATTTTGAACTCGTTTTTGGGCCTTAACGTCATGGAAGTGCTTAGAAGACCCGGTGGACGAAGATCGCCATTGCTTTCGGTCGTTTCTGACACTTCCTATTTTTTAGGGAATCTGCTTTTTTGCTTTTTGCTTTTTTGCTTTTTGGCATTTTTAGGCCATTCCGGAGTCCCTATTTTTTAGGGATGCTTTTTGCTTTTTCTATTTTTGGAAAGTTTCTATTTTGGGAAAAAGTTTCTATTTTTGGATCCCACAGAGCAGAAATCAATGTGTCTTCGGAAAACAAGAAAATCAAGGCAAAATGTAAAAAAGTTTGAAAAATGTCTAAGTCTGAGAATGGCGCCATCAAGAGAGGAATGGCATGGAAGAGTCAAGGTCCGCCCTACCTTTGGCATGCCAAAGGTAGGCACTGGCGAGGAATTCATCAAATCCGCCATGGCATGAGGAAGCCAAGGTCCGCCCAAAATGATAGGGAGAGGCGCATGGCACAAAGAGGCTGAAGTCCGCCATAAGCATGAAGTTTGCCAAGTCCGCCATAAGCATGAAGGTTGCAAAGTCCGCCCTTGGCACAAGGAACTCAAAGTCCGCCCAGCAAGGTAAGAAGTGCGCCATATGGGAAGTGGCATAGACAAGTCAAAGTCCGCCCCTAATGAAATTGGCATAAAACTCATGAAGTCCGCCCAGCCTAGGAAATGGCATGAAAAACACAAAGTCCGCCCCCAAGAAGTATGGAGAAGGGTAAAACATGAAGGGGTGCGTTCCAAGGTGTTTGGAAAGGGGTAAAATTGCAAGATAATTCATTGAAAATTGAATTAAATGATGGAAACAAGTGAAATTTTCCGTTGGACAAGGCACAAATAAAATTCGCCATGGCAAGGAAAATCTAAGACCAATGGATGATAAAATACGCCATAGGAAAGGAATTATAAGACATTCGCCCAATTCTTGAAGAGAAAATTATCCTAAGGCATGAAAAACGGAGAAATGTCTAGAAGAAGAAGAGGTTTTGGCCGGCATAAAAATCACGCCCCAGCACAATGGAGTGAAATTTTTTGGCACAAAATGAAGAGTGCTTGGCAGAGCAAACATGAAGTCCGCCCCTCTCAGCTTGGAAAATTCCTAAAGCGCTAGTAAAAAATGGCAAAGTGGCAGAAGTCTCCAGGTTCGCCCAACCCAGAAGATGAATCATTCGGCTAAAATAAAAATGTCCAGAAAGGTCAGAACTCCGCCTAGAGAATTAAAATTTGGCAGATGAGCTATTGAGCACATTTTGGCTAGGCAGACAATTTAAAAAAGAGATATTTTGCCTCCGACGAACGAAATTAGCCATGTATCAAGATTAAACAGGTTGGAATTTAATATTTTAATATTTTTAATTATTTCCCTGACACTTAGGAAATTTTAATTAAAAATTCAAAAATCCGGAGATTATTTGGAAGATTAAACTAGTCTGCCTTAGATAAGTTTAAACTTTGCCATGTTCAGAGGATTTAAAACGCGTTGGAAAAATAATTTTGGACAATTAATTTAATATATTTTCCAACACTTAGTCAATTTTCCTTGAGAAAATTCGAAAATCTCAGCAGAGATGGCACAGAGACGAAAGTTAGAAACTTGCCTCGATAACTGAAAGTGAAATTAGAAGTTTGCTAATCCGAGGAGAAAACATTTCTAAAAATTGGAAGAAAATCAAAAGAAAGAAAGCAATGCCTTGAGGAAAATCGCACTTCTCAACCATAAAATGAGTTTCAGCAACTCATTTCTTCACAAATTCCGGCTGAGAAGCAACTATCTCTCTCGAATCTTCAGGAAAACATTCTCGAAGGAGAAGTTTGTGAGAATAACATCATTGTGAGAATCGAGATAGCATTCTCTTATTGAAAGACGGGATTTTTGAGAGAAATAATTTATTTCTTGGCTGAAATCGTACTTCCAGCATAGTGGCGCACTTCTTCTGGCAGATTTCTTTGAAATTTTAAATTCATTTGCAGCCACAACGTGATCTTTGAGGTTTGAAAGTTAATCGACAACGCATTTGCGCTGTGTTTCTATCTTCTACTTCGTTTCCGACACAAATTTCATTCATGATAGGCGAATTTAATTACTTTCAGCTTGCTTTTTGACAGAAATTTTAATTTAATAAGGCTAAAAGTGCGATTTTGTCTAGGCTATACCCCGAAACTCATTAATTCTTAAATGATATTGTATTAATGTTAAGTATCTTGTGCTTGCAAGCTGCCGATCGATCAAAGCGAAATATCCAGGCAGGCACAGATGAAGTTTGCAAGTAAAGGATCGCAGCCAGAGACCAGAATAAAGTCTAAGTGGAAAAATGTCTCAGACACTGATCTTGGCCACATCGATCTCGTGGAATTTAAAAAGAGGATATATGGACACAACGGACCCTTACCAACGCCTGCAGCTAGAAGGATAGTGAGAAACGGCATATTTCAAGCTGCCGGATTCCAGCCTGCACTTTGCTGTGCTGAACTGATGGTGGAGTGTGCACTTCACTATGATGCTGAGTCAAGGCGGATTGTGGCGCCTGATGGGAGAGTGTTGGCACATCTGACAGAGGTGGCCATTCAGGAAGCCTTCGGCATTCCGGCATATCCTAAAACTGTCTACAAGACCAAGGAAGATGCTCAGAAGTTATATGACAAAAATCCTGATCTTTGTGCCGCCAACCTTAACAAATTTTGGCTGGACAAGCCTAGACCGTCCTTTAAGAAGATGCCCAAGAAGTTGATGCGCACGGACTTCAAGGAGGACTATGGAGATATTATTATCTTGCTGAACAGAGTGGCAGGCAGTCCCTCGGGAGCACCCTTTGAGCCGTGGATGTATTACTTCATTGAGGACCTCACAGAAGGTGTCAAAATGTTCAACTGGGCTAGGATGATAAGCAATAATCTTCACCACCAGCTTATCAATCTAGAGAAGACCAAAACGTTTCATATGGGTTCTTACGTCGTCTATATGTTGGCCAGAACTTACAGATATGCAGGCTTGATCTGCAAAGGCACGGTTGGCAGTAAGGAGAACGAGCTAAAACCTTATGACTGTTACCCACAACTCCAGCTGAGGGAGAAGGCGCATTTTAGACGAGCCCACGACGCGTTCCTGATGTACATCACCAGGATACTCCAGGGAGGGACGCATCAGCGGCTGACACATGAAGCCAAAAGCCTAATCGGTAAATACGGGTCTTGGTTTATCCAGTATCCAAGATTTACGTATATCAGAATTCAAGGATTCACTGGAAGCCCGTACCGTCTGCCCATCTTCCCCACGAATAAGATGGTCTTGCTCGAAGTGTTGAGGCAGTTAGAAGATTTTCAGGGTCTTCAAAGAGCAAAGCAAAAGGCGGCAGTTACTTTTCCCTTCTTTATAGGGAACATGTTGGAGTCGTGTCCGTCATCACAGGCAGCTGACAGTGCCAGAATCGAGATACAGCATTACCCTTTCTCTCCATATCCGGCCAGAAATCACTACGACCCCCATCACCACATCAAAATGGTGGATGGAAGGAGGTACAAGCATAGGGTCGAACTGGAGGACTATTGGGCAAATGCTGCGGATGAATTTGAGGTCAGACGGAGGATGTGGTCCAGATTACCTCTCAGCTTAATCAGGGCAACAGAATTTTGTCACGTGCCAGATCAGTTGGAGGAGGACGAGAATCAGACGCAACCGCGCTTCGATGAGAATTCAGCTTTGCCCGCTGTCCAGTGGTCAGAAGCAGAGCATGCTGACTTGAACGTCTTGATGAGGCTTGTCATCAAGTTTACTCAGTGGTGGGTGGATCAAGGAGTTCAAGAATTAAGGCGCCAGAAGATAACCCTGACCTATGATATGCTAAGCGAGGCAGAGTCTTATTCTTCCAATGCGGGAGCATCACAGGACCTCCCAGTGATAGAGGCCACCACATCTAGGAAAAGAAAAGAAATAGCTGCAGGCAAAGAGCCGGTCCAGAAACAGGTAAAGATGAAACCTTCTCAATCGGCCGCCTCCAGAAATATTGAGGAGATACTGGCTACCGCCGATGCTTCACTAGCAGATATGAGGGATCCTTCTCCGATTCCTGAAAACAACGCGGAGCTCCAGCCAGATGAGGATGCGCCACCTTCTCCCACGGGCACCGAAATATTGGAGTCGGATGACGACAATGTGGGCACCCAAGATGAGGATTTTCAGGAAGGGATGATTTCAGCCCTTAGGGGAATTGTAGACGTTCCTGATAGAGAAGGCGTGCCGGAAGAAGACGGTGTTGAGCAGCTTACGATACCGGATTGGCTGAAGGAGAGGCTAAAGGTACAAGTGCCGGCAGATGAACCAGAAGAGGATGATACGGCAGACTTTTTGGCCAGATTGTCTCAAACCGTGCCCAAAAAGTCGGCAAAGAAATTCTCCAGCATACATAGAGACGAGGCCGGCAACAGGACAGTGCAAATCGCCGTGCCTACAGTGGACAAGCCACGGGAGGATATGGCTCCACAGGATTACGCCATCACGACCATTGACTTGGGTCCAACCACTAAGGGCCAAGAAATGGAAGATTTGGACAATTCTGTGTCCGCCATCAAATCAAGGTTGGCGAAGGAGGTAGCCAGAAGGAAGGAGTGCCAATTAGAGATTGAGCGCTTAAGGGAATATATTCAGCACTTGATCAAGCCACTTGATCAGGACACTACGGCGGCTCCTCTACTTCCGAACTCTTCGCAGGAGGCCATTAAAGAAATTGAAGAAAACAGGCTCACGGTTCAGGAGGCCAAAGAATGGATAGCCGTAAAGGGGACTGAAGCTGAGACATTTGTGGAGCGGCTAACTTTGGTTTATGGCCAGGCCACTGCCTTGCTTTCTAGGTTCGCTTCTTTGGCAGAAGTATGGGACAGCCTTCCAGACGTGCAGGATAGAATAATCCCTTGCCTTAGGATTCTGAAAGGAGTTCCTAAGCAAGAATTGATAGAGGGAGGCGTCATCGCAGCGGGAGCAGCCTATGACTTCCACACTTGGTATTGGACCTTGACGGCACGAGGTGAAGTCTTGGAGAGGGTTAAGATTGACGGCATCAGACTGGAGGAACAGGTCAAGGAAGTTCAGGCCAAAATCCTCAACATAATTGCCGATGTCCTGGATAAAGAGGCGCTGCGAGAGAATGACCTGCAGTTGGAAATTTTGAAGAAAAGTGTCCAGGAAAATATCTTCTACATCACTGGGCCCATCTTGAGGCAGGACTGGGCCAAATTGGCGAACTTCTTGAGCATCAGAGAATCCTTTGAGAAGACGGAACCAAAGTGGGACGAGACCTTCGCCAGATGCGCCGAGAGCATGGATGGGCTTGAATTCAGAATCGGCATGCTTCCGCAGGTTACCATGGACGAGGTTGCCTCGATCGTGTCCAGATTCGGCGAATACACGGCAGCTCGAGAGGATCGGGATACAGTCCCTTGAAAATAGCTCCTATTACCAACTCATTGCTGTTCATTGCCAGTTAACTGAAGTGATTTTGGGAAACCCTAATTAGGGTTTCGTTTGTTAAATCTTGACCGTCGGCTCATTTTTAATCTGAGCCATTTATTCCATTTATGAAACTCTATATAAACTCATTGGCCCTCATTTGTAAGGTGTGAAGTGAGTAATAAAAGATTGTTGCGACGAAACTATTTCCGTTTATAAAAGCTCTTGTGCATGATTTGCTAAGAACAACTTTTATTTTCAAGTAGTATGCAAGGTTGAATATTTCTCCTTCAACACTTAGAGTAGAATTAGAATAGCATTTCATTACATGTTGGTTAGATGAATGATAGATTTGATCGCAGTGGCGGATAAAATTTTGCTCATACTTTTGTCAAGTGGATGATTTGCATTTGACGTGTAAAGTTAGTCTGAGCCATTAAATCGTGGATGCTTAACTTCTGTTTGTTTCAATTACCGATTCAAATATGAAAATTCTTATCACTTCCGTTGAAGATTGCACCTGCTTCGCGTAGTTGTCCAAAGGTGGCGAAACGAAGTGTGGTTACCCATTTTGTCTACTCACTGCTGTCTCTGGAATTCTTAGGCGTAGTTTAGATCTCTAAACCCTTATCCTTTTTATTTTTTTGGAAAATCTGAAGATACCCACCAAAAGAGCCTTCAAGGATAAAACCGTCTAAGTTTTCAACCCGCAAAAGAGAATTTCATGTAAGTCCCCTTGTGATTACCAGCAATCACAACGCCCACTGGCCTTATCCACATGTCAAGACCTGACCAAAGAAACCTTGGAGTTATTGTATTGCCTACTGGATTTTTGCAAGCACTTTTCAAGAGAGGATAAGAGTGTCCTTTGGGCATTTTTATTCTGTGTTCGGTGGTGTACTCAAAACACACACCAACAAGTCCCTCTAGTGTTTACTCCCTCTTGATCATTTCTTTGGTTGACATGACTTCTTCACAAGATGCCTCAAGCTTTTCATCACTAAGTAATCTCTTATCGTCTTCTTCCCCCTAAACCTGTCCAGGAAGCATTTTAGATAGAGATTACTAACAGTCCATAATTATCCAAAGAAATATCAAGATTAGAATTGTACAAGTTATATCATGAATGAAATTTTTCCAAAGATCTTATGCTAGTGAACACAACACAATTCAAGAGAATCTACTATCTCTCTTAATTACAAGATCCAAGGAAAAAATAAATGATATAACTCAGCAACCAAAGAATACTTATCTTTTTAACTATTCTGATAGGTCCAAATGCTCGACATAGTGTGATACATTGTACTTGAGCTCAGATCAGTCCGTAGCCTTCATAATTTGAATACAATGACGACCTGAAAGGTACATTGACTTCAAGAGATATCTCCAACCATCAATGTAGTCCAATGATTGCAAGCTCTGACTCCAAGCTTGATCATTTCTTCATTCAGTAAGACTTCGAGATTGCTTGATGCTCAAGTTATCTCAATGAAAAAACAATTCATGAACATTATTCAACCATGCAATACTTATTTCATGGATTTCAAAAAATCTCTTGAGTAATAGATAATTAATTCATTAATCATGACATGTCTTTCTTCCAATTTCACAGAAGAGCTAATGTCAGCGAAACAAAAAACAAACTTCACAAATTGGCATGATCCTACTTGCAATGAATAAATCTAAAGAATCTTATTACAGTGATCACTATTTACTAGTCACACATAATCCTAAGTAAATAATGTCAAAATTGCATAACTCAACAAATTGAATTTTACCCTAGAATAGTAAATACAAAAAAAACAAAACAAAGAATACTTATCTCTTAAATATTCAAAAGAGTGGACACCGTATGATATGTTGTTCTTGCGCTTAGTACACAACCTTCACAGCTTGAACATAGGCCCATGACTAGAGTAGAAATTCACTAGAATCATTTTGGGGAGAGATCTCAACCACATCCGCAAATGAAGCATGCTGATTAGGCCTGGTAGGACAATCCCTCGCATAGTGACCAAATTTGTCACATTTAAAGCATTGAACATGAGAGAGGTCCCATTTCTTCTTGAATGCAGGAGCACCATCTGACCCATTATCTCGATTCCTTTTAAAGAATCCTTTCTTCCAAACTTTTCCTTTCTTCGATGAATGAGAGGTGAGAACATGTAAATCTTCATTCTTTGAACTTTGACCAATGCCCCTTGCCGTTAGTCTCGACTCCTCTTGAATGCAGTCAATCCTCAATCGATCAAACTTGGGAAGTTCAGATCTTGCACTGATTCCTTGAATGAACGCCTCCCATGAAAGCGGAAGACCATTGAGAGCAATCATGGTCAAATCCTTGTCATCAACAATATGACCAATGGTAGAGAGTTGATCTCTCAATTCGGAAATCTTCATGAAGTAGGTGATGACAAACTCTTCTTCCGCCATCTTAATGTGAAGTAGTTGTTGCTTCAAGGTTAGGGCACGACTGGTGTTGTTGATTTCGTACATCTCTTCCAATGTTTTGAACATCTCCCTTGCAGTATCCAACTTGAAGACAATTGGTACAATATGATCCTTGACGGAATCAACCAATACTTTCTTTGCCCTAGTGTCTTTCTTTCTCCATTGCAGCTTCTCTTCTTCCCCCTCAGGTTCGGGAACTTTTGTTTTCACAAACTCAGCCAAATCATTCTCTTCCAAGGTTAGCATGAACCTGAACCTCCATGATGTGTAGTTCGAGATCCCTTCGAGTCTATCCTCGATTTTCAGACTGTTCACCATTTTGAGAAAATTAGAAGGTAGACTGAAAAAAAACAATGAGGGTTGCAAACTAACAAATCTGAATCTGATCATGATCTTTTTCACACCCGCTCTGATACCATGTTAGTGTTTCTTAGATCAGATTAGATAATAATATAAATGCAACACATAAGACAATGAACACAACAAGATACCCTGGGAAAACCCTCCTCTTGAGGGAGAAAAACCCAGCAAATGATTCTCTTATATATATATGATAATGACAGAAATCTGCTTACAACACAGCCCAGCAATGGCTAAGGATTTCGCACTTTTCCTTGATGCTTAGATACAAATGAATCTGCTCTTCCTTGAAGAACAGTCTGCTGCTATAGGAATGATGATCTGCTGATTAAGTATGAACTTCTTCTATGAATGCGAATTCATCTGCTGTTCAAGTTCAAGTATGAGCTTCTTCTAGGACTGCGAATTCATCTGCTGTTCAAGTATGAGCTTCTTCTAGGACTGCGAATTCTACTCAAGTATGAACTCTGCTCTTCATGTAATTGCGAACTTCTGCCTTAATCATAATAGCGAACTTTCTCTTGATTCGAATGTCTTCAATAACCAAATGACCTTGTATATATATGTTACAATGGCGCCTCTTCATTTAGGTCGGCCCTTTACAATAATAAACAATTAAATATAATTTTAGGTCGGCCAATATAGGAATCAATGTAGGGTCGGCCCTTGCTTTATATTTAATTTATTTCTCTTTGGAAGTGCAGACCGACGCTGTAATAACATCAACAACTAATGTTGGACGATATAGAGTCATGACCGTTAGAATGAGAGGTTTGAGATTTTGAGGAGTCTTAGTTGTAGTAGATTGTAGGAATGAGCAATGCCTCATTGATCTATCTCCATATGTACATGAATCAATAGTATCCATAAGGTGCTTAATGCCTCCAACATCTATTACAGGTTGAAATAAGGACATAATCAATTAGTTCGATCTTGGACCACCATGAAGAGATTTATGCCTCAAACTAGTGACTTCATGAAGAAATAGGGTCAAGCATCTTTGATCAGGGTAGCTAAAGAAAGTGGATAGATAACCTGTTAAATGAAATAGCTACGGTCAGATATAAATCGCTAATACCAAGTAGATTTACTTGATGAATATTAAATGAATATAAATGGTATATATATTCAATTGCATATATATAGGTCTAAATGTCTTTAATGATTCTTAAATAAATCGATTAACATTTCGGTTGTCTTAGTTAAGACGAAGGGAATCTATGACACAAGACACGTCCCACAAATTGGACGTGTCTCCCTATCTATATACATATGGTGAATTCGATTCTCAAGAACAAATATTGAAATCAATAAATGTTTGTTCTTGCAGATTGAATATTAGAAGGGAATATTCAGACTTGTCGAATTATGATTGAATCTTCAACATGGTATCAGAGCCAAGTTATTACAAGTCTGAATCTTCAATCTTCATCCCCTTCAGGCACACACTCTTGACTAGTGCGATATCGGCTCTGGCCATCCCTTGCGTGAGCATCACCCGCAGAATTTGTTGAAAGCAGGAGAGCCGACACAGGAATACGATGCGATGTCGAGGGACCCATTGGTGCGGGTGGCGAGATCCGAAGGCTACGTAGCTGCCTACAGAGAGATTGCCCCCGTGGTCACTTCGATGATATTGCTTATGGATGATGTCGCTCATGGAGTTCTTGGAAGAACTTCGGCATTTTTAAACAAAGTCTTCAATGTTGATAGTGTGACTATTTGTATTGCCAGAGGCGCCGCCAGAAGAAGAGCTGTAATGGAAGGGCAAATCGTCTTCATCGTCATCATCATTGGGCTGCGAAGAAGCCATGACCTGAGCAAGGCGCTGAGCGACGGCCTTGGTGACATAATTTTGCGAGCGTTTGATGTTGGATATGTCGCCTCCCGTTGAGGATCCAGAGCGTGAATGGTGAGAAGGATGCGTCGGTGACATGGAAGGAGAAGAAGAAGAATTGGTTCTGGTGCTGCTCGCTTCGCTCCTTTGCCGCCCATATATGGGGCTCAGCGCCCCTCTTTGCCGATCCATTTATTATATTCCCGCGGGCTTCTAGTCAAGCCCGCAACAGATTTCACCGCTGCTGAAAATATGCAGATATATTCGGGGAAGAGAATAAAAGTTAAAATATAGACTGCAGGTCATTGGGTAAAGAAGAAAAAGCATCGTTGGCAAAAACTAAGAAGAAAAACATATCTTTGCAGATCGATAATAGTAAGCCAATCCACCAAAGTGAGCCACGGGCAAACTCCACGCGAGAGAGTATCAATTATAGTTTCTTTGATGGTTACTTGGTTGATCCTGCCAGTAGTCATATGCTTGTCTCAAAGATTAAGCCATGCATTTCTAAGTATGAACTATTTCAGACTGTGAAACTGCGGATGGCTCATTAAATGCAGTTATGTTCGGGGGAGCTGACAAAGAGAGGTTCTCCATATCCGTCAATGTGAGTAGCGGCCAGAGTCGAAGGCTCTGCCTGGACGCTACTAGTTATCACCCCTGCTACCAATCTCTGTGTGCACCAATCTACTGTACACCAAGTGCGGGAGTCTGATCACACTGGTTCGGGAGTTCCGAGACATCATCTGAAATCGATGTACTCACATTTACGATAGCACTGGGCAATTTGTCCTTTAGTTACGGAAACTCACAGGAGGGAACAAAATCAGGCCGCGGGATGTGGAGCTAATCACGATCATGCAAAATGATATAGAACCTAGTTGAAATCCTTCCTAAAGATCTTGAAGCTTACTGGTGTGAGGAACAGAGTCAGAATCATTTATGATGAGACACTAAGCTTCAGATAATTTATGGTCGGACCACTTCTAAATACAACAGTTCCCTCATACCTGTGTGGATTACAGTCAGAGTGTCGATCAAGACTGCAATTGCAATCGAAGTCAAGAGTTTGCATTGAGAGTAGTAACGATTGATGCCACTGTAAAGGGCAGAGAGAGCAGATATTGTGATCATTGACATCGATCCCTCAGTTCTACATACGGGATTCTGACTTCATTAAGATAAGTATTGCATGATGTTCATGAATTGTTATATAGTTATTAATTCATGCTTTAACATTGAGAGAATGAATCTTGTATGCTTCTAGCATTTGTATTTCTCTTCAAGATAGTTAAGCCATATGAACTATTAAGGAATCTCTTCTTAATGTGCATTAGGATGGACCAAGAGATTACTCTCAAAAGAAGAAGAGAATGGAGACACTACTTGCAGCCATGAGACTGAATAAAT
This sequence comes from Sequoiadendron giganteum, assembly GCA_007115665.2. Classification (NCBI taxonomy): domain Eukaryota; kingdom Viridiplantae; phylum Streptophyta; class Pinopsida; order Cupressales; family Cupressaceae; genus Sequoiadendron; species Sequoiadendron giganteum. The sequence continues at coordinate 456,124,480 of CM021100.1, read as the reverse complement.
AGCTGAAGACATCTCTTCTAAGAGGAAGAATTAACCTTGAGAGGGAGTTCTATGATTCAGGAAGGGTTGTAGTGTTGATGCTAAATCCTTGAAGTACCTCTTTAGCTGTTAAGATCATAATTGCTCAATTCAAACTGGATTTAACATTGGTAGCTCCGCAAACCTATTTATAATAGAAGGATCTGGGATGAGGTTGAAAAGGACAACCCTGAATCTCTACAGAGGTGTGCGTTGGAATCAATTTCTCTAAAGCAAGTGTTGCAGACAATCTTGGACGATAAAGTCAGGAGGTTGATGCAAGTGCTTGAAGATTCAGAGGGAGCCTACTGAACCTAAAGAAGATGATTGAAAGAGTACCTTTGAATGTTGGTTCAGGTTGAGGTCTGCATTGATATCCTAGTGTAGCAGGAAGCAATCTTCTGTGGCACTGAGTAAATCGCTTGTGGGATTATTTGATCAAAAGCATATAGAGATTCCTTACCACTATGTGAGAGACATGGTAGAAAGGAATGTGATCCAGTTGGAGTATATTAGTACAAGCGATCAAACAACCGACATTCACCAAAAATCTCTCAAGAGTCAAAACTGAACACTCCAGAAGAAACTTGGTATGGTTGAAATGTAAGTTATTTTTGAGATTGAGACTCAAATTGTTTATTTTGTACTAATGTGTTTAAAAGATGTTTAATGTGTAAACTCTTTCGTCATGTGAGTGACTCCATGACTTTATGGGCTCACCCCCCCCCTGTGTACATTATTGAAAGGTGACGATCTTTCGATAATGAACACTTTGACATTGTAAGGTAACGACTTTACAATGATTAGTTTCACTATCATGATGGATATCATGTGACTTGATATCCGTGGACATGTCATGATAGTATCTTTCGGACATTTTGATAGATATCATGAGACTTGATATAAATTTGAAGATCATTATGATCCTTATTCATGGTGGATATGTATATATATCCGTGGATATGCCATGATTTATTATGGTAGACATCATGTGACTTGATGTCAGTGCACATACCATAATGAAGATGTGTTATGAAGAATGTCATGTGATTTGACACTTTTAGAAGCATACCATATCTTCTGATATCACGAGTAAGGTGATATCACTTTATACTTGGTTGAAGTTATCTTCCCTAGCTAAGAGGGAGTGTTAAATGAAATAGCTACGGTCAGATATAAATCACTAATACCAAGTATATTTACTTGATGAATATTAAATGAATATAAATGGTATATATATTCAATTGCATATATATAGGTCTAAACGTCTTTAATGATTCTTAAACCGGTTAACATTTTGGTTGTCTTAGTTAAGACGAAGGGACTCTATGACAAAAGACATGTCCCACTCATGGGACGTGTCTCCCTATCTATATACATATGGTGAATTCGATTCTCAAGAACAAATATTGAAATCAATAAATGTTTGTTCTTGCAGATTGAATATTAGAAGGGAATATTCAGACTTGTCGAATTATGATTGAATCTTCAACATAACGACTAGACTCTTTGCATCAACATTAGCTCCCATAGAGTTTGTAGTAGACTCAACACCAAATAATAATGATGCTCCTCAAATTCAACCTCTCGAAGAGAACAAAAGTAGCAAATCTATTCATTTTGTAAAATATAGTGGTTCACCTCAACATGAAGTTGATTTGAGCACACTTGCAACTAGCCAAAAGGAGTCCTCAAACCATGAGACCAATGACACCAAAGATAGTTGGGTTGAACAATGGTCCCATTTGTGATCAATAAAAATTACTTGATGTGGAAAGCTTGGTTTGGGGTTGAGAGAGTTTATAGGGTAGGTTCAAGTAACCTAGATGTATTGACAGTAAGTGTCCTCTTTGATGGATCAATTGAGAACCTCTTTCCTTGGAAGAAGGTGATGAAGTGTACGTAAGGAGTAATTGAAAGGACAAATTTTGTCCAAAGAAATGCCTATGGTTTGGAAGAGCAAATGGACGTTGGAGAAATAACAATACAAATGTTTGGAGGGACATAAAGAGACAATCTCCTCTAATGAACAAAATGTTCAAAATATATATCTTCCACAAGACAAAGTAGAACCACTCATGGATCTAAGCTTATGTATACGAATGAGTGAGAAAAGACAAACAATTGATGTAAACTCCTTATCAATCATTTTATGTCACAAAAGTAATTCAAAATATGTTTTGGAAAATAATTAAGGTGGTTGTTGATGACAATGAATTCATTGCCAAAATTTATAAATTAAAATAAGGACCAAGTTTCAATTTTTTTTCTTGAACTTTTATTATCACTTTTAGATTAATTAGCTGGGGGATCTAATGAGGCCCAAGAAAAACTACATATTTCTTACCTCTTTTTATATGAGATCTTAAAATCTTTTGGGAAGAAGCATTTTTCTTTGATTTTTCTTTTTTGTTGTCCAGCCTCCTCCTTTGGGAGACACAAGCTCCATGTCAAGATCCTTCTATCCCTCAAAACCCTCATCAATTAGGAAATCCTCTTTAGAAGAATGGGGATCAAGCCATTTAGACCCCCACAATTCTGAATATTTTGCATCATTGGCTGAAGTAGCTTCCAATAGTGTCAACACTTCTTGCCATAACAACTGAAAGCAAACAACTTTGTTGCCCATAAAAGGTGCATCCCTAGGCTTCATCAAATCTCCCTATTGTGGTGTGCTAGGGATAGAAGGCTTTTTTGCCATTTCAACATCTTTGCCAACAAAAGAAACAACTGCCAAATTCTTTATTTTCTTTTGATTCCAACCTATACTGTTAGCCACAAAATATTCTAACTTAGACACTTCTTCCACCTAAGCCATAGAGGCCCCATTTGGAAAAATTGGCTTGATATTGAGAGAATCAAATACCAGGAGCAGCCAACTATTTGATGGTGCAATTTCACATCTTGCCACCATGTTACCTTACTAGGATTATGTTTTTCCCCTAAACACAAACCCAACAAATGACCAAGATCAAAACAGTTCCATCATTTGAAAGCTAGCTTCTCATAATCAAGAGGCTACTTCTAGATAATATCTCCAAGTTTCAGCCAAATCTTTGCCAAAAGACCCAAAGATAAGTCCAAATCTACCAAAAAATGCACATAAGTTGAGTGGGAGTCCTCAGGGTTTAAAGAGAGATAGAAACAAATTTACCTAAGGAATTGTCAATGTTCTCCAAGGAAGAGAAAAGCCAAAAGTGCAAAGGTAGATTAGGTATTGTCACTTGAATCAAAAAAATCTTGAAATTTTTTGTTGAAGGATTAAAACCTTGGTACCAAGGTTTGAAAAAAAGAGAAGTATTCTTCCGACTCGATAGACACTTTGCTAAAATACAATTTTTGTTTGCTATAGATTAACAAACTATAATGGAGAAGCCTTGGGAACAAGGTTCAACAAGAAAGGGTTTCCAAGAATTAGTAATAGCATTACCTGTTGATGTAACTCTAACAAACTAGGCCAAAGATTGTTGAACTTGTAAATCAAGGCCGACTTTGAGTGATGCCAACTTCCTCTATAATTTCATCATTTAGCACCAAGAATAGAATCTTCTCTGTTGTTTCTAACATCTACCCTAAATCCCCATTCTTGCTAGTTAGAACTTTAATAGGAGATAAAAGCTTGCCACCCTTTGGAGCCTTAGAAATTGTAGGATGACCTTTGGCTTTCTCCCCACCAACAGCTTTTGAAAACATTTGTGCAAAGCATCCATATTGGAACAAGGACCCAAATGCAAAGACCCATCTATATTCTTCTTTCACACTCCATCTGAAACCTACTACTTGCCCATGGTAGGAGAATGATAGAAACCTTTAGAAAGGAGCTATTCTTTGCAAGGGGTAAGTAGAGCAACTTTTACTGTCAGCTCCATCATGCTTAGAAGACAAGATTTTGGAGGTGTTAGTTTTAGGATCAGAAATTCAATAAGCAGAAATGCAGCACATAAGACAATGAACACAACAAGATACCCTGGGAAAATCCTCCTGCTCGAGGGAGAAAAACCCAACAAATATATCGCTTATATATTGAAGTAATAAGAGCAGAAATCTGCTTACAACTCAGGCACAACACAATGCCGAATTTGATACAATGAATAATAGCGCTTTTCCTAGATGCGCAAATACAAATGAATATGTAACTCCTTGAAATTGATCTGCTGAAACAAGATGATGATCTGCTGAACAAGTGCGAACTTCTTCTATGAATGCGAATTGCTTGAAGTGAACTTGATGATGAATGAGCAAACTCCACCATGTATAAATACAAAACAATGTGACTCTTCAAGTAGGTCGGCCTCCTTTAAGAAATAATTAATTAAATAAGTCGGCCACAATAATGAATATTATTTCTTTAATAAGTGAAGCGCCTCTTCACTTAAATCGGTCTACAATAAATTAAATAGCCAAAGGCTATCATTTAATTTATTTCTTTTATTTAATACGGCCGTTGGAAGCAAGAGGCCTGACGCTGAAACACCAACACTCCCTCTCAGGTAGGGAGGATTACTTCCTGATACACAAGGTCATGGAATCTCTCAACAGGACACTCACAATGGCTACACCCATATGTGAGAAGAGAACACATCACAGAGCCACTCAACGTGATGATGTCCATCATGGCTACTCCCATGCATGGAAAGAACATGTGCACATGTGCCCATCACGAAGTCATTCGACGTGATGTCGTCATCTCAACATGACGTCCACCATGGCTACTCTCAGAGGGTGGATGAACACAAGTACAAGGAAATCATCACGGAGTATCTCAACGTGATGTTGTCATGGAGTCTCTCAACATGACATCCACCATGGCTAGTCCCATAGGGTGGAACCAAGGGCTTTCACCTCAAATTTCTCTCACAGAGAAAGATGCATTATCAAGGGCTTACACCTCAAATTTCTCTCATAGAGAAAGATGCATTAACAAGGGATTTCACCTCAAATTTTTCTCACAGAGAAAAATGCATTAAAAAAAAATCATAAAAGATTACTGATGCCGAGTCTCCCTCTCAACTAGGGCTTATTCTCCACAACTCCAAGCTTGTCTCGGAAGTACACAAACTTCACTCTGGAGAGAGGCTTGGTGAGAATATTAGCCGTCCGCTCTTCAACACAAATATATCTCAACTGGATAGCTTTTCTTAATACCATATCTCTGATATAATGGTATTTGATCTCAACATGTTTTGTTCTGTCATGAAACATTGGATTGACAAAAAGCTTCACACAACTTTGACTATCACAATGGATGACAGTTGGCTCCAATGATTGTCCAAACAATCCTGCAAGGAGCTTTCGAAGCCACATTGCTTCTCGGGCTGCCACACAAGCTGCAATATACTCTACATCTGTGGTGCTTAGTGCTACTGAAGACTGCATCCTGCTGCATCGGGAAATCATAGCAGACCCCAAATTAAAGCAACAACCAGAGGTGCTCTTCCGATCAGCTACACTCCCTGCCCAATCAGAATCAGAATATCCTTGCAACTGAAGATCTACACTAGAAGTATATCTTAAGCCATATCCAACTGTGCCACGCAAGTATCTCGGGATATGCTTAGCTGCAACTAGATGTATTTGCCTTGGTTCACTCATGAACTGACTAAGTGCACTCACTGCATAGCAAATATCTGGTCTAGTATTGACTAGATACATCAATGATCCAATCAACTGCCTGTACACAGTGGGATCCACCAGATCTGAACTAGTTGCAGACTCACTCAACTTCTTGAAATTGGTTTCCATCGGTGTAGACATGGATTTGCAATCCATCATACCAAATGTCTTCAAGATATCTATAGTATACTTCCCTTGACTTAGAATGATCTCATTAGGCCTCTGCCATACTTCTAATCCTAGGAAGTAATGCATGTATCTAAGATCCTTTATCTTAAATTCAGAAGTTAACTCCTTGCATTTGATAATGAGATGTTCTTCTCCAGTAAAAAATAGATCATCAACATAAAGAACCAAGATTAATGCCTCACCATTAACTATCTTGAAGTACAGGTTTGAATCAACATCATTCTTGGAGAAGCCCAAGCTCATCAAGTATTGATCAATCCTCTCATACCAAGCACGAGGAGCCTGCTTAAGGCCATACAAAGCCTTCTTCAATTGCAAACATGAGACTCCTTCCCATGAATCTCAAAACCACCAGGTTGCTCAATGTATACCTCTTCTTCAATCACACCATTAAGGAATGTTGTCTTCACGTCCATTTGATGAAGCTTCCATCCCTTAGCTGTTGCAATAGCTATAATGGTTCTAATAGATGTATAATGAGCAACCGGAGCAAAGGTTTCTTCATAGTCTATTCCCTCTTTTTGGGAGAATCCTCTAGCCACAAATCTAGCTTTGTACTTCTCAATGCTTCCATCAGCCGCATGCTTGATCTTGAAAAGCCATTTAGAAGATACGACAAATTTTCGTTCTGGTCTAGGTACAATATCCCAAACATCATTCTTGATGATAGATTGATATTCTTCAGCCATGGCATCTTTCCATACTTGCTGACTTGATGCTTCCTCAACACTGGAAGGCTCAGATTCAATGATATGACTCATCAATGCAACATAGCTCGGAAACTGTTGTGGTTTTTTGCTTTGTCTGAATGGGCCTCTAGTAGATGCAAACCTTTTTGCCTCCTGCATTGTTTGCCTAGCCCATAGAGGTCTTTTCCGACCTATGACAATATCTCTTGGCCCATCAGTTGGTTCCAAAGGCTCAACTGGATCACCATCCTCTTCTGGTTCGGTGGACTCACTCTGAATCTCAGGAGTATGATCAACGTCCATGTCTTGAGGAGTCTCTTGATCTTCGTTATCTATCTCCATGTATGAACCTTTAGATCTTTTGAATGCAACATCTTCTTCAAAAGTGACATCCTTGCTGATCTCTATCAGTTTCTGACTTGGAATGTAAATCCTGTAGGATTTTGGAGATTAACTGGAGCCCACAAATATTCCTTTCTTGCCAGATGGTTCTAACTTAGTCCTCTTATCCTTAGGCACATGAATGTACACAAGACAACCAAAGTTCTCAAGTGACTAATCTCAAGCTTCACTCCAATGAAGGCTTCTTCAGGAGTCATATTTTCCAAAATACAATGAGGGCACTGATTCTGAACATACACTACGGTTCTAGAAGCTTCTGCCTAAAGGAAGGTTGGCAAGTCTTGGTCATGAATCATGGCTTTAGCTGCTTCAACAATGGATCTATTCTTCCTTTCTACAACACCGTTCTGTTGAGGATTGTAGGGGACACAAAACTCCCTCTTAATCCCTGCCTCAATACAAAAGTTACGAAAGACTCCAAAAGTGTATTCTCCTCCATTGTCAGATCTCAAAACTTTGATCCTCTTCCCAGATACATTCTCCACTTGAGCCTTAAACTCTTTGAATTTCTCAAGTACTTCATCAGATTCCTTAGACTTCAAAAAGTAAATCCAAGTCTTTCTAGAGTAGTCATCAATAAAAAGTACATAATACCAAAAAACCACTCAAGGATGCAACAAACATTGGACCACACAAATCAAAATGCATTTAGATCTACTTTCACTACAATGAAAAGTACTTTTAGTATTCTTACCTAATGCGCATCCTCGACAAGTACCTTTATTCTCTTGATTGAGTTTTGGAAGACCAGTGACCATCTTCTGCATGGATGGAAGAACTCTGAAATGGAGGTGAGCAAGTCTTCTATGCCAAAGCTCGCTTGGGCTGGTGGAATCATGCAACAATGCTTGCATTGGATGAATGGAAAGCCTATAAAGACTCTCATACCGAACACCAATTACTTGGGTTGTCTTGATGCTAGAGTTCTTTGCCCAAGCAAGAACTTTTCCTTCAGAAAATGCAACTTGATATCCTTTGTCCTCTAAGGCTGAAATTGATACGAGGTTCCTCTTGATACCTGGTACGAACAACACATCAGTCAAATGAAGAGAGATGCTGGAATCTAGGTGAAGAGAGGAGACTCCAGCACCTTTCACTGAATAGCATGCATCATCACCAATAATGACTTGCATGTTGGTGTCTCTCTCTACCAAATCTGAAAGATGTTCTCTAAATCTAGTGATGTGTCGAGAGGCACCACTATTAATCAACCATGTGCTGCTATCGGTTGGAACATTGCTTGATAGGGCTGAGATAAATAGAAATCCACTTGAATTGTCTCTTGAATCCTTCTGAGGAGAGACCTCATCCACACCCATGGTAGTAGCATGGTGTTTTGGTCTTGTTGCACAATCTCTTGCATAATGACCAAACTTGTCACATTTGAAGCACTGTATATGGGAGAGATCTTTCTTCTTCTTAGATTCAGGAGCACCATCTGATTTTCTATCCCTGTTTCTCTTGAAGTTGCTTTTCCTCCTTCTCTTCCTTTCCACTTCAATGTTTGAGCAGCAAGAACATGGTTGTCTTCATGATTAGAACTTCGTCCATTACCTCTTGCTACCAATCTTGATTCCTCTTGAATACAATCTGCTCTAAGATGATCAAACTTGGGTAGCTTCAATCTTCCACTGATACTTTGGATAAATGGCTCCCAAGATTGAGGAAGACTATTAAGAGCCAACATGACTAGATCTTTATCATCAACCATATTACCAATGGCACAGAGCTGGTCTCTTAACTCAGTAATCTTCATGAAGAAGGAGATGATTGAATCTCCTTTCACCATCTTGATGTGATGTAGCTGTTGCCTCAATGCAAGAGCTCGGCTGGTATTATTAATCTCATATAATCCCTCCAAGGTTTTGAATATCTCACTTGCTATCTTCAACTTGGAGATAATAGGCACAAGGTGAATATCTTCTTGGCCTTTGTGCCATTCTTCTTCCATTGTGTCTTCTCATTTTCATCGGAAGGTTCAGGTACTTTGCCCTCCATGAACTCCAGAATCTCATTTTCTTCCAATGCAATCAGAACTCTAAACTTCCAAGAAATGAAGTTTGATGCACCTTCGAGTCTATCTTCAACCTTGAGACCGACCACCATTTTCGTAGTTAAGATAGACACACACCGATGAGAATAATGGAGATGTATAATGCTGCTTATAAAAGTCTGATCAGATCTTTTCTTAGACCCGCTTTGATACCATGTTAGTTTTAGGATCAGAAATTCAATAAGCAGAAATGCAGCACATAAGACAATGAACACAACAAGATACCTTGGGAAAACCCTCCTGCTCGAGGGAGAGAAACCCAGCAAATATATTGCTTATATATTGAAGTAATAAGAGCAGAAATCTGCTTACAACTCAGGCACAACACAATGCCGAATTTGATACAATGAATAATAGCGCTTTTCCTAGATGTGCAAATACAAATGAATATGTAACTCCTTGAAATCGATCTGCTGAAACAAGATGATGATCTGCTGAATAAGTGCGAACTTCTTCTATGAATGCGAATTGCTTGAAGTGAACTTGATGATGAATGAGCAAACTCCACCTTGTATAAATACAAAACAATGTGACTCTTCAAGTAGGTCGGCCTCCTTTAAGAAATAATTAATTAAATAAGTCGGCCACAATAATGAATATTATTTCTTTAATGAAGTGAAGCGCCTCTTCACTTAAATCGGTCTACAATAAATTAAATAGCCAAAGGCTATCATTTAATTTATTTCTTTTATTTAATATGGCCGCTGGAAGTAAGAGGCCTGACGCTGAAACATCAACAGGAGGTTCCATCATTAGTGTTTACTGCATTTACAACAGCATTCATCTTCCTTCCAGTCAATATTTCAATTGTGCCAATACATATATTTTATTTCAGTGTTTTTTATTAAGGATAAATTTTACTGGAATATAAAGGAACATCTAAACATCAAAACAAAGATACAAAAGAGAAATCACACTCATTACTAGTCTTCAATGTATGAGAAACAAAGACACAAGTAGAAAAAAAAAATCCACAAAAACATGAAGGATCCGATCCAACTGTATAGCTGGTTTATTACATCACAACATTGATTATAGGATCACCAAACATTCAAAACAAAGAAAATCATATCATTCCCTGCCACTTGTTGGGTTCTTCTTTTCAACAACACTTGGAGTGCTCTCTCCTTCCTCTATATGATATCAAATGTGTATGTTTCTTGTAAAAGATCATAAAGTTTCTCTAAGCCAATCACAACCAATCAGAACCAATCACAACCATGCTCAGGGCCACCTATGCCTCTTTGACTCTTATCTTTTGCATCATCCAAGTGGTGACACAAGTCAGATCGATTATCCTTCCCTCAAAGTTTTGTAGACGAACTTACTAAACTCTTTAACTTCCTTTTCTAGGTGTTCCATTCTAACAACTAGATTCCCATTCTTTAATTGGGTCCAAAGTTCCTTCGCTTTCTGCTTGGACTCAATATCTTCAACCATTCCTTTTCCCTTCTCATTTCTTCATAATTGAGGCTGATGGCATCCTCCCTTTCAATCAATGTTCTCTCTTTTCCTTTCCCCACACATTCTTTCTTGGCATCACTAGCAACTTCCAAAGATGGAAGATGGTTTTCAAAGTTTGCACATTTGGTACAATTAACCTAAAACAAATGTACATGACTCTAAATCATTAAGATTCTTTTGAAAAGCCAAATGCTTATTTTCCTCCTCATTCTCCTCATTACGCACATCTTTCCTTCTTTGGTAACTGCAGTCCTCTCACCATGAATCTTTTCTTTTACCCACCAAGAAGGTTGGAAGCATAGAGGGAAAGGCTGCCACTTGTTTTTGTCTTAGGAAACTTGTTTGGCAATTGAGCGGCTCCCTTCTGACTTTGTGCCTTTCATAACTTGTCCTTTACTCATCCCTTCTCTCATTCAGCAACGTGCCGCATTTATGCTCCTGCTACTCAAGACCTCGTATCTTTCCTTTAATCACCACCACAATTTGTTGGTTAGTACTCTCTGCTCTCAAGGAATCTGAGATATCAATTTTTAATAAATGGTGAACCTTCGTATCCATAGTTAGCAGAAAATATTGAAGAATACATATTTCCTTGGACAAGGCAGTCCAACACCTATATCAGCTGGGACCAAATCACAAAGGATGGAAGCATCTGCATTTCCTCATTTAGGCCTGTGCAACTTCTCATCCCAAAAGAGAACTGGATATCTTCACCCCTCCAACACACAACAAAAATGAAGGGAACCTCATAAACTGAGATTGGAAGAGAGACAGAGGGTACTTTATAAGTGCATTCAAATACAAAGAGGAATGACATTTCCCACATGACGCCTAAAATGTGGCAGAGTTAAACATCTGTGCTCTTCCATCAAAGAACATTGCAGCTCATAGCATGCCTCCTTGTCCAATAGTCTGCATAAAAAATTCTTTCATGCCCTTCTTTTTTTAATTTGAAAATACTATTAGCTCCTTCCTCTTCAGTCTTCATCTTCAAGCAAAACAATTTTTAAAACCAGAAGCAAAAACACTGAAAAACCTTCCAAAACTACCCACTTCCAAAACAGCCACTCTTCACCAAGGATTTAGCAAGAAAACATCCTTCACCAAGTCAAACCAACAGAACTTTTGTCAAAACCTCCTGCGACAGTTGTTGACTACCACAACCATGAAGAAAACACAGAAGTACCCAAAGACATGAAATGAAAATAAGTTTAAATAAGAGGGAGAGGAGGGAGCAATTTTTTTTACTGCCCCTAACTTGCTTTTAAGAAAACATTCAAAAGATAATTAAAGGTTCTAGAACCATCAATCTTTGTAATTGTCAATATAAAATAAACTTTATAAATCCAAATATGTATACTCTTCCTTTAAATTATCTTTGTACTCAATACCTGGACCAACTGCAACAATGGACAACACATATGGAACATAAGGATATTCTTATGCGAGATATGAACTGTATCAAAAATTTTGAAGAGAGAAATGGGGTACAAATTTTAATCATGGGGTGGCATGAATGCTTTTAGCTCTCATCACCAACAATATTCTCATTGCTCTGGAATTGCTAAGGGGATCTTATCATGGACTAACAAAAGAAAACAAACTTCATGTTTCCTTTGTGTTTTAGATATTGAGGTCAATCTAGTTGCTTCTGACTATTGTGTTGAGCATTTAGATTGTTGGAGAATCAAATTCCCTTGTTCCATGAGAATATTTGCATCATTAGTGCTTGTTTGGTTTAAGATTGAGTGACAGAGATTTTGCAATCATTGATTGATTGGGTTTAGTTGTTCGCAATGTTCGTATTTTATTATTATAGAAGACTGAAACTAAATGGTAAAATATGCAACTAAACCCTACACTAATTATGATCAGTAATAATAAATTTCAGGAATTTTTTTAAACATCCATTCATTAAAAGGAGTGATTAATCAGCATATCCAATGATAACGGAAACCTTCAAACCTAAGTGTAATTCTGTGGCGACTCATGAAACATCTTGAAATGCTAAATCTTATATTAACACAATGTAGTGTAATGAATATTTGGCAGTGTAATCAATTTGACCTGACAAGACTAAAATTGATTTATTTATAAATCCTTTCCTACATGCCCCTGAAGCAGCATTTTTTCATTTGCAGCTAAACCGAAGACAGTAGCTGGGATAAACTTTTTGAAGATCCTTGCAGGTATGTATGAAAGAATTTGAAGATTTTCATCATGAATTATCGGCCAGAGAAATATCTTGAGACGGATTGAGCTGAATGGTCTTCACGTTTGTAACTTCTTCTAGATTTGATGTCATGCAGAAGAGGAGATGGCATTTGATTTGCTTTATTGTGTAGCATTCGAGATGATTGATGCCCAATGGCTTGCTATGCGTGCTTCATACATGGAATTTAATGTACAGATTCTCTCCTTTTTTCTTGTACAATTGGCATGCATTTTAAAAGTTAGATGTTCGGTACATGATTTTCTGGATTCGGATACTTTTGACTGCAGGAGGTTCTGAAAGCTGCACGGAGACAGCTAGAACGAGAACTCTCTTTAGATGATATCAATCAAATTCAAGATCTGCCAGCATACAATCTCTTGTATCAATAGTAGCATTCCTTTTGTTTTTTGTCAATGATATATAAGAAGCTTGTAAGAGTAGAGTGCTAAATCTTCGTAATGTTTGTGGATGTTTGGCTCACTAACTTGTATTTACATTTAAATTCAACCTAATTCAAGATGATTAGGATTACTTCCTTACCTTACCTCTATGTTTTCTGTCGGAACCTTATATAGGTGTAGGGCCTATATAACACGTTATTGATTTCATAAAATGTAAAACATTCCATATTTGTGATTTATTTCGATCATGTAATATTTAATGACTGTACATAAAAACAATTTTTTCTCCTTTTTAAGGAGGATAGTCTGACGTTCTAGTCTTATTCTGATTGCATATTCTGTCCAATGTTTCGAATTCACTAAACTGTACTTGTAGGAAGAAGTTTCTGTTTTTTCTCTTGTTTTTCAGTAAGATTGTATAAAGCTTTTTCATGGCACTATGTGTCATGTTATGGCCAAATTACAGTAGTTGATAATTTTTGCAGAATTCTTCGATATAATATTATAATATTGTCAAATTTTAGGACACCTGATAATCTTAATTTTCTCAGAACAGTCTTGAGCACTGACATTTTCTCTGTGTTTACTCTTAAGATGGTAAAAACACTAAGTGAAAATAGATTGAAATAATATTTACTTTAAAAAAAAATTAAAAACTCTAAACAATTTGCCACATTCATGTGGTCTGTACAACTCTCTTACTACAGTTTTATTTACTTAATTTTTCCTTAGAAAGAAATAAGCATGGGTAAGCTGTCCAGTATACCAGACTGAGATGTCAAAATCAGAACAAGGCTAATTAATTGCGCATAATACAATATTCTGCAAAATGATATTTTTTCAGAAGCAAAAATTAGAAGAAAGGCTTTCCAGTAGTTGTATATGGACTTCGGGAGACTCTGGAAGCTTATGGATTATGCATAAGCCCTTTAGTTTGTTGAATACTCAGACTAAGTCTAGTCATTCCATTGTTAGCCATTTGAAAACCAACAGGCTTGTGTATAAGGTTGGCGGGGAAAAAGCTTGTAACCTATAATTAAAACTTGTACAAGGTACTTTCCTATGCAGCAATTTCTTTCCGTCTAACTGAAATGTAGAGTGATAGATAAATAATGAATAAGAATTTCACATGCTGGGTTTCTCCATTTTAAATTTGAGGTAGTAATGTGAACCCTCTCACGGTGTACATTTGAGAGGAGTCTAACTCGGTCAAGGCACTTGGCCTCTTAAAATCACCGGATGTGTATGCCATAAATACCTAGCGATACAAATTTATTAGAAATCTACGAGTTTCTATTAAAAATCAACTCATTTCAATAAATTTCGTTTACATAACAAAGTTCAGGCGCAATGGATCTACAGATTTGCTAAGAATTACAAATGTCTTGCATACACAGTTTAATCTCTGTACCACTATGCATAATGCATAAATTAAATGAAAATACATGTTTTATATTGTGCATAGTCTATACAGAAACGCTTAAGTATAAACATTCATTGGAACTCACATGTTCTAATTTTTCTTCTCATTGCATTAAGACAATTTCATACACTGAATTATTGTGAATTGCAATTATAATCCTATTTAAGACATGGTTGCCTCATAGTCTGCTTGATATGACGAGCAACTTGTATCAAAACCCAATGTGTTAATTATATATATTACTGAGGACAAGGTGGCATGTTTGGATCAGATTTTATGGAGAGCAGGTTTATACTTATGGCTGAGTTTATTTACTATCTTACGCAATTTACTAGTTCTTTAATGGACAATGAACAAACTTTAATTCAGAAACAAGGAAGATCAAACTTGTTACTGCCAAAAAATCTCCATTACAATACATAATGGTGCCAATGAGCTTTGAAACGAGGCTTGTATTGAGGATCTCTTAGATCAGCAAGGAGCTGTCTATACTTCACAAATATATATTCCATGTCTAGTGGTCCCTAGGCTATTATATGATGTGAAGATGTATAGATAATTACAAGTTTCTAGGAAAATAAAGCTTACAAGAACGCCTTGCCATTCCCTTAGGCCTTACAATTGTTATAGTGACATTCCTAAGGCTTATAAATGATGTTTTTTATTAGGTAAAGAGGAAAATAAGGACCCCCATCCATACAAGAGCCAAACAATAGAGTCAAAATAGGGCCCAAAAAGGATGCTGCGAAAAGAGACTGTTACACAAACAAATAACAAAAGAGAAAAAAAAACACTAACGCCGCAAAACTAGGAGAAAAACAACACCAACCACTAGTATAACAAACACAAGCTAAGTGAAGGGAGAACAACCCAACCCTTGAAGATTGAGAGTTGCCTCCCTTTCTTTAGAAAGTTGGTGTAGAGCATCTTTGAGAAAGTCAATATCGCTACTATACTCACGAGCAATAGTGGCCTTATTCACTTTGGTTATGGACATCTACTCCTCAAGGATCTTCATACTAGAAGTGGTGTTCTCTAGGCATTGTTTGCTCAACTTGAGGACATCAACAATTGACTACTCTCTAGTTCTTTGACTTTCATTTTGAGTGAGACCGTTTTGTTTTGCATAGCATTTATCATTTTGTGGTTGAAATAACAAGTAGTGCAAGCAAAAATGTTTTCTATTAATTTTATCAAACACATTGCTTTCATTGTCGTTTACTAGAATTAATAATTTGATTTCCATCCCTCTTCTTTGGCTCTTTTCTCTCTACCTTATTCTTCTTTTGGAAGAGATTCTTAATAGTGTCCTTGTCCTTTTTTGTATGTGCCTCATCTCTCTTCTCAACAACAATAGAGGTGTTGTTCTCAATATTCTTGTTGTTGTGAGTAGGGGATAGTTCACTATTGCACAAACTACATCAACATTTGAAACTATCTTCTTAGAGTCTAAGGATACATACAATTCATCCTCATCGTTACACGATACTTGATGATCCAAGGTGGCAACAATATGTTGATAATGATTGTATGTGCCTTTAGATTAATGGTGATACAAATACTTCCTTGGGGTCTTTTTCTTTTACCCTTGCGAAGAAAATGCCCAAACAAAACTTTAGAAGTTATGATGGTTTCAAAATAAGTGGGAATGATCAACCTTTAAACCCAATGCCAGAAGATGGTAAATATCAATAGATCATAACTATCAAGGTACATGATGACCTTCAAAGTTCCATCAACCACCCATAGGGTCCTCAACATAATTAAGCCTTGACTAAGTGCCATGTCTAGGTAGGTTTTCCAAATCATTGAGGACCAACACACGCACACTATCCAAGGTGCTTCCCATCGATCTCCAACATTACCAACACTCCAACCTTAAGCCTTCATTGGCAAGACCAAAGTTGGAAAACTTAGACTTGGCGCGGACTCGGCAGCCCACAATAGGACTCAGACTTGGGACTTGGCAAAAAACTTCGCTAGGACTCGACAAAGAAGAAAACCGTAGTTTTACAAAAAAACAAAAATAAATTAATGCAGTTAGAGAACATAAGAGCCTAATTTGATTATCAATTTCTCAATATTCAAATATTATACATGTTATATGATCTTCAAACACTCAATATTTGAAATTTCATCATTCATACTCATAGTTTCAAAATTTCAAATGAAAAAAACAAACAAAAAGCAAGTTTTAAACATTCATACTCATTATTTCCAGATGATGCCAAGAGTCCTAAGTTGAGACTCAGGAGTCTAATTCTAGGACTCACGCGAGTCACTCACCAAGACTCGAGAGTCCTAGCCTAGACTCTCCAGGAATTGGCTCGAGAGTCCTTGGCAAGTTGACTTGGCGAGCCCTAGGACTTAGGAGTCCCAATAGTCTTTTCTTCAACAATGAAGTGATAAATTATTCTTCAACTGTCTATCAAAAATGAAATTGCCTAACTCCCAACTGGGCTTTGGGACATAGTTGATGCAATCAATAATTAATTTGGGAGTCATCTTCAAGAATGTCATTGCTTAAACCAATAAAAGAGATAAGATGAAGACTCAAGTAAGAAAGTCACTATAGCGTTAGCGTCATTATTGGTTCTGACCCCTATAATTTCACCAAAGGCAACAATAAACTCTCCTTTGTTATTTTTGCTAACCCTCCCCACTAGCATCTTTGGGGTTTCATTTGGAAGCCCCATTGAAGTTCAATTTTTTGTCCAAGCGGTTAGGGAGGCAACCATTTTGTGTTTCTCCACATCCTTTGTTTACCAAAGTCAACATTATTAATCTCTCTCCTTACTCCTTAATCCCTTATGATTATGGATTCTTGTTGGGAGGGTAGACAAGTGGGTTTTTTTTATGACAACAAACTCCATATTTTCTAAATTAGCCTTGTTGACCAATTGAAAGACAATTTCATAAATAAGTTAGTTGTTATGTACCTTATCAACATCTAGGTTTAGAGTTGTAGGGAAGAAATCTTGGGTACACCACACAAGCCTATAAGCTATTTAAAATTAAAAAAAATGTAGGGAAGAGGGTTTGATAGTGATACACTCTAACTTTTGAGGTTGACATGGCCATGTATGTACCATGTTGACACTGAACAATTGCCATGTAGGTAGGGACATGACAATATTTTTTTAGCTTTGTGTGACTCATCAGACGTGTGGAGGGGGCCAAAGAGTGGAACCAATTTTCTTTTTGGAAGGGGGGGAGGGGGTGGGGGTCAAAATTATGGTTGATTGAAGGTGGTGCATGTGGATGCTCGATTGTAGAACAACATCAACCCACCACATGTTCATATTGACTTGTTTTTGGCATGCAACTAAGCATGTTATAATCAAATGTAAATAAATTTAACTAATGTGACTCTACACTTGATTCCCATGTGGTTGCATTTAGTAAATGTGCCTCCATACTTGTATGTATGAGATGGTTTGGAGATATGAAAAGACACTTCCTTTAATGCTACAATACACAACATTAAATAATGCACGTGTGTTCACCACCAATTGTCTTCTTCCCTAAACCTTATTGCATTTTCAACCTATAATTATTAACTTTTTCTTTGCTTGCTTGATGGCTTTGAAGGGATTGCATCGAAATAATGTGGAGGTCTACTAAGTGCTCTTTCTCGATGCCCTTGTTCATCTAGTTTTGGATGGAAGGTGAGGTCATCATACCCCACTAATGCAATGACCTAACTCATTTTTTCTTCAATTCACTCCTTTGTTTGGCTTCAAATGGAAGGTGAGGTCATCATACCTCACTAAGGCAATGATTTGCCACATTTTTTTGTTTCTATTTTGAAAATATTGAATATTTTAGTATCCATTATTTATAAATTTGTAATGGATAATTGATAGTTCTAGTGTTTATGAAATACATTATGAAGCTAAAAAGACTATCAAGTATCTCTAAAACCATAATAATGGTTGGTACATTGTTGAGTTGAATGGCCATTTCCTTTTCCTCTACCTAAATACATGTCTAATAGTTGATTTTTCTTTTGTGTTTGACTAATTTCTTGTAGTATATGTAGAATGATGTCTCAAAGAACAACAATTTTATGAAATTGCAACATCCATTTTGTTGTGTTTATGAACATAATTTTATGTTCTCTCTTTTGCATTTTGTAACAAAACATTCATTACAAAAAAATTAAATATTTTGTTCAATCATCACTATGACCTATTAAACTTGAGTTACAAATTTTAAATATAAAGTCCTTTCAATTGCTAAAATATACTGACCTATTTTCTCACAATTGGTGATCAAGATCTGATTTAAAAAAAAGAAAAGAGTAAAGTTGGATCCACTCTTGATTATCTTGAGAGCCTAATAATGACTACTACTACATTGGATTCAACTATATTTCTTTACTTTGAGTTATGCATTCAACATTTTTTAGTCCTTGCAAAGTCAGTCTCTCTATCATAAAACTTGTATAGATTTTGGGACCACATTTTATTTTTTTCCTAAGTTTTGGTTGAAGAAGTGAGTTGTAATTTATAGTTTTAGTGCCTAGTTAGAAACAATTTTTGGAACCATGCATTTTCTAAAAATTCAAACCATTATAGTTTCACAGTTAAATTTGTTCTTTGTTGTTCATAAACATATACATATGTACACACATATATATGTATACATGTATGTGTATGTGTGTATATGTGTGTATACATATATGCATATATGTACACATGTCTATATACATGTATGTATGTATGCATGTATGTATGTAGTATAGGAACATGTTCTATTTTTTTCGTTATTTATTATGTGTAAATATGTCTCTATTGAATAGGGGTTGAAGAGACCTAACAAATACCTATGAATTGTAAATATTTTTTTCTATCTCCCAAACAAAAAAAATGCAATCAAAATTCTTGTGAGAACTCTTTGAGCCTTCTCTTTCCATTCTTATGAATAAACCAACTTGTTGAACTTTATTTTTAGCTAAAATTCTTTTACTTTTGATTATCTTGAATGAGTAATAATGGGTAATACATTGATAAGCTCAATGCTACTCTTGTTTCATTGGGTGAAAACATTAGTAACTCTTGATTTCAAATGTTTTCATTTGTTTTTGGTTTCTAAATTGTGTTATTTGGTGAATGATATATTGTTTGTTGAAACATTCTTGGTTGTTGATTACAAAATTATTAATAATGATACTATCTTCACTAGAAAACTATTAAATAGATAGAGTTATATGTTAGTTTGGTAAGTCTTTCATATTATTTTTCTTTTAGTTCTCTAGCTAATGATTTCATTGAATACCTTTCTAGACCTAGAGATGATAATGGGGATTAGACTTACTTCCGCATAATGCATCTTTTGCTCCAAAACCATTAATAGATATGGCTTATTTTATGCCTTATGGTGCTGGTGAATATTGTGTGCATCTTAAGGCATTTGATATTCCATATTTATATATGGCTCCTTCTATCTATGACAAAACATCTTAAGCATATCTAGATTCTAAAGAGACATGCGAATGTGAAAATGATTATGGAAGTAATAAATCTAGCAAATCATCACTCTCTCCTAAATAAATCCTAATAATGTGGATCTTCTTGGTTATCTTGAAAGCCCAATAATGGTTGCCACATTGGTTAGCTCAATGCTACTCTTGTTTCATTAGGTGAAAAATTTGATAACTTTTGATTTTAAATCCTTTCATATCTTTTTGGTTTTTAAATCTTATTATCTAGAGAATGATGCATATCTAAGAACACTAATTTAATGGAAGTCTACCCTCCCTATGGTTGTGTTTATGAACACAATTGTATTCACAAATTTTAATATTTTTTCCAATCATCACTCTAACCTATGAAACTTATCTCATATCCTATTTTTTAGGTATTATATATAAACAACCTCTACACTTTCACTTGGGGTAATTTATAGTGGTTGGTGGAACCTTGTGCATTGTTTAATACAATGGATTGCATTATTGGTGGTGCTATCTATAGACACTTGAATTTGACCACCCTCATATGGTCAAATTCACCCTTGCATTCCTCCATCATGTGTCCCCAATCCATATTAATTAAATAACTGCTTATTTGATTAATATTTCATCTTATTCTAATGTTCCCTAAGGTATTTAATCAATCAATTAAATACCTTACCCCTTTCATCTCTAAATTAAATAAATACCCCTATTTATTTAATTTAGTCACTTTAGCTTTTATGAATTAAATTAAATTTTAATTCATTTTCCTTTCTTCATGTCACATCCTCCATAATTCTCTCTAATCCAGATTAATCTAATTAATCTATGATTAGGATGTGCACACCTCTAATCATCATTAGGGTCACATCCTCCATAATCTCCCACTTGTCCCTAATATGTCATTAGCCTACCTAATCCCACATTTGCACAACCTTAATTACTTGATTAACCCAACCTAATCCCCATGCCATTTATGGCATATGTCCTAAGTCAACCAACATTAAATTATTTCTCCATTTGGAGAAGGCAAGCCTTTCCCTATGTGAATTTTTAATTCACATTTATTTATCCAACACATTTTAAGGAATTTTAAATTCCTTCTCCCATCCCCATGAGGATTTTTGAATTTTTTTTATGTCCTCTCATGCATATGTGGACAAGAACCTCCTTTATGAGGAGATCTTGTCCCTTTCCAAGGTACATAAAAGTACCTCCATGACACCTCCACCTCATCTCCTCCTTTCCATCTCATCCGACACATGTCAAGATGTGAGGGCTTGTGAGTTCTCAACTCACCCTAGCCCTTGATCTTCTCCATCATGGATTAATCCCGACCCTCCATTGATTTAGAGACACTTCCCCTAAAAATGGTGAAAATGTCTCCATTTTGAAAGAACACTAAGCAATCCACAATCAAGCATTCAAGCACTCAAGCCATCTTTTGCATCCAAGCTTTCCGTCCTCCATTGTTGCAGCATTTTGAGCTCTCATCTTGCATCCATCACAATAGGGTGATCCCACAAAGCTGGTTTACAATTTCTGAGAGGAACTGATTTTTGCTGAAATCACATGTTTTTAGAAAATATAATGATTTAAGCCTTTAAAAGTTCCATTTTAAGGATTCCAATTGAAGAGGATTTGATCAAACCACCTTAGATCAAACCCCCTTGGATAGAACCTCGCTAGTTTTAAACCATACCTATAAATGAGTCTCCTTTACACCTATCAAAATGCTGATAAAAAATCACTTTTGATTTACCTTTTGGGGGATCAAATGAATTCATTTTAAAATTATTTCAAATGATTATGGTAGTCCTCGAAATGAGCTATCCCACGAATATAATTTTAATATGTTTTGGTTTTATTATGTATGTGTTTTTTTTCGTTTTATTAAACATAGGTTTTTCACTGAAAATCAAGCTCTCTGGTTTACACATGTGGAAAAATAGCTAATTATCAAAATATTTTTAAAAAATTATGTTTGTGCTGGGTATTGATGTCCTTGATCCATTAAAAAAAATAAAATTGAATTTCGATACATACATAAAAAAATTATTTTGTATACAGTCCGCCTATGTCTGAATTGCAATTGGTTTGACATCGAAACTCTATTAAGGAAAAAATATTCAATAAAAAACTATGAGACCAAATGAAAGTGCTAGATATCATAGTTACAAATCTAAATTCAAAAAAATTAGAATTAAATCCTTCATACAAAAAAAGTTATGTTGTATACGGTGAACGTCATTTTTTAAAAATGTTGTTTTCTGAAAAAACTAGTTTTCGTGGGAGATGGAAAAAGAAGTGCAATCTTATTCCAAAATTTTTGAAAAAAATATTTTTAGAATCTATAGACAAAATGTGATGAGACTCTAGTTTGCATCATCTTCAAATTCTTCACGGTTTAGCCGCTATAGGTGCCCGAATGTGAAGATTTAGTTAAAAATAATAATTTCAGTGTCCAGTTTGGCCAAAAATTGTAAACCACTATTGTGGGATCACCCAATACCCATTTGCATCATTTGAATTATCATCTCCCCATGATCATTTAAAGCACCAATTTGAGCCATTTTGTCAAGAAGAAGCACACATATCAAACAATCAAAGGGAAAACCAAGACCATCATCTAAACAAGGTAAAATTTTTCAATTTATTGCATTTTGTTTAGATTCAACTAGGCCTAATCCGAGTGTTTGTTTTTGTGTCTTCCTTTGTTGCAATAGTTTAGTTTTTGCATCTTAGAGTAGGAATTCACACTTGCACACACTATAATTTTATTTTTCCACTCCATCTCCTATATGAAACTATGGAGGTGTAGTTACTAGATTTGGTCATGTAGGAGTTGAAGTGGGGAGTTTGTTGGTTCAATGTCTTTACATTTGATTATAACATAATTTCTTGTATAATTTTTTTTTCCATATGAACATGTAGTAAGCATATGATGTTGAAGAATAGAGGGAATGTAAACCACCTCTAGTCAACCTTTTATTTCCCCATGTGTCACCAAAAGGTGTATACCTTGGCACTTTTTCTCTCATTTTGGCCTTTTCCATTGGGTTCTGGCCTTGTTTACCTTGATTTAGCCTTATAAGCTTGCAATTCATTAATAACCTAATGGTGTTTTACTAAGGTGTTGTGAAGTGTGTGCAAGTGTGAATTCCTCACTTTTCTAAGACCCTTTCAACATAATTCACCTAAATAATACACTCTTACACCTTCCTAAGCCTTGAGACAAAGTGTTGTAGATTGTTGTGATGCATTTTCACACTTATCTAGGCTTATCACCCCTAAATTAACCCTTTTTCTATGCTAATTTTCCCCTTTAATTCATCTTTAGTCCTGACCTAAGTGTGTTTTGGGAGAAAAAACTGATTAACTTCAATAAACACAAATTAATTCTCGACCACCACTAAAATTTTCCCAAGTGGACTAGGTCGCCACTTTGGGTAACCTAGTCCCTTTAGGCATAGAATTCAAATTTTAAATAAAAATCAACAAGAATCTTGCCTCCTAAACCTTAGGGTCGGCCTATCAGGTTGCATTTCGGGGAAATTAGGGTTTCACATGTACAAATAAGGGTTTTCATCCTCATTTTGCACTCTGCCAAGCTCATTTTTTCTACATCTCTCTTCTCAAGTGCTCAAGCAACCGAGACTCCATAAGAAAGCAAACAAGCATTAGGGTTTACAAGCTATCTCCATTGGAGTTGCTCTTGCATGTTGCAGACCACCAACAACAAAGGTTTGGTAAGAATTTCTATTGAGTTTATCATTCAATCTTACATTCCTTTGCTTTCATCTCACTTGGGTTTAAT
Organism: Sequoiadendron giganteum; assembly: GCA_007115665.2. Lineage (NCBI taxonomy): Eukaryota > Viridiplantae > Streptophyta > Pinopsida > Cupressales > Cupressaceae > Sequoiadendron > Sequoiadendron giganteum. The sequence continues at coordinate 456,100,741 of CM021100.1, read as the reverse complement.
CACCTACAAAGGGGTTTGACATAGGCAAACCCCTATTTCCTAACCCCAATACTCTCTTGGTCTTTCCATGTGATTGCAGATTTTGATGTAGATTTGGTGAAGTACAAAGTGTTGCAAGAGGTACCAACATTATCCTTAAGTCACATCCAAGCCTCAAACCCTAGAAGGAGCAAGAAGACAACCTACAGGTCACTTTCGGGAGTTCCTATCATGGATTGCTGTAGAAAAGGGAAACATCAACCGGGACCCATAGAATCAAGCCCTAATTCCTCAAAAAGCTACAAGAGGACTAGGTCGCCCCTATTGGTGACCTTGTCCTTGTGCTAGGCCCGAAAGAGGGTTTCTGTATTTTTGGGCACCCATTTCCCCGAAACCTGTTTTGGCAAAGTTTCTCGATCGGAGGACTAGGTCACCCCACTTGGCATAACTGTCCTTCTGCTATTTTCAGACATTTTCCAAAGGTTCCCGAGAGTATTCATCTGCAACATCACTTTTCTAGGTACACATCTTTTGTTCTCCTCTATTATTTTCCAAAAAATACACATTTAGGTCATTCTAGAGTAGCTTTGCATTAGTTTAGTTTTGCTTTATTTACATTATATACATTTATATTAGTATCATTTTACTTTCAATTCTAGCCACAAATCACACACACTTATCACAACCTTCATCAATCAACCTTCCCCCTTTGAATGCAACCGCCAAAAACCCCTGTATCCACCTAGGGTAATAGTGCAATTCTCTCACCAAGTGCTCCTAGGGTGAAAAACCCTAAGAGACTAGCAAGGAGAATCCTTTTGCCCTAGGTCTAGAGATACATTTTTGGTGGTTCATTTTGGTGAACTTGACTGTAGACCATTAGCTAGCTTTCTAATTTTTTCATTTCATCTTAGAGATAGCTTGCATTGTTTGCATCCTAGGGTTAGTGAAAAAAAAAGTGCATTTAGTGAAAATTCATGATAGATTTTCACATTGCATTGCATTTTTAGCAAGCAAATACAAAAAAAATTGCATTTCCAGTTTTTGCTTGCATTTAAATATTAGAAAAACCATAAAAAATAGCCAAAAATAAATAATTTTTTCCAAAACAACACTACTGGGACTAAGTCGCCACACTAGGCTACCTAGTCCTATTGCACAATTTGCATCATAGTCTTTGTCATTTTCAACACCTTGCCTATATTTATGGTTTCTGTAATTGTTCCCCTGTTATTATTTCCAGGTTTGCTATTTTGATCCATTTACTGCCATTACTTACACCTCATCATGGCCATGTCCTTCAAGAAGTTATGGACCTCCCTCAAATCCGTAATGGACATGTCAAGCTGCACCTTTACCATTGATCCTAATGACCTTGAACCCACTCTTGCTCAACCAACTCCCAATGAATGTCCTCCTACATAAGTAGACATCATTGGAGATGATGATGCTAGCATGTATCATTTCCTTAATGAGTGCCTTGACAACCTTGAAGCCAATGCTTCTTTTTACCCCTCTATGAACCAACCCGTGATGCCTAACATATAACCTCTTGACTCATTTGCTTATCTTCATACAAAGTTCACAATGGAGCTCAGCTACCTACCCAAGGTGAGCCTAGTCCCTCTTAACCGACCCTCCTCAACCCTTTTACCATAACCCGGTCACCCACCCTCCCATTAACTTGCAACAAACTTATGGAAATGGGTTTACCATTTTAAGCAAACAAGGTGGTGACCTTACAAATGAACATGAAATTCACAAATACTATGATCAATTGCAATCTGATGAACACCATATGGGCATCAATTATCATGATCCCCTCATCCTTGGGTGCATCCTAGAGCTCATTCCTTAAGCTTCGTAATGGTAGCACAATAATCTTTGGTACCCCTCCTGACTTGGATGTTCTCCTTCCTAGGGAAAAGCCACCATCTCCTCCTATCAACCATGCTAAACCTTCGGTCATCTTAGGACCTCCTGTTCCCATACCATCCTTTGAAGTTGGTGAGTCTAGCCGATGCAAGAGGCCATATAAATTGCAAAAACTTAAGTTTCCTCTCCATCCACCACCTGAATGTGAGAGACAATTATACATCCTCTTAAACAAAGACCTCATCACCTTACATCATCGTAATAAGTTGGCCATCCATCCTAAAGATTCCAATGCACCACATTGTGCTTATCACTGTGTTCTTGGCCATAGCAGTGATGAATGTCGCCATCTACGAGAAATATTGAGTATCACTTCATCGGTTCTGAGTGCTACCCTATCGACCCATAGTACACTGTCATGTACTCATCCATGTAATAGTGGTGAACATGTCCTTCTCACTATTGCATTACCCCTCTCATCACCTATCGCGACTCCCTCTAGCCTCGCATTCAGTGGGGACAAGAGGTTGCTAGCCTTGCTCTAGTAATGCAATTGTCTTAGTCTCTTAGCTTTGTTGTCCACCTCCCACTTTCCCCCACCGAGATGGGGAGGTGGATGCCTTGCTTCACGGTTGAATTACAATTGCCTTACTAGTCGTGTGTTTTTTTATGTGTTGTGTATTTCCTATTTTGTTTGATGTTTTCTCATTCTTTGTGGCATTCTTCTATATGTATCTCCCTTCTTCAATGTGTCGTGCATTCCTTTTAGATTTTCTCTTTTTTCATTTCACTTTTCCTTTCATTTGGGGATGATGCAAGGCATTGAGATTGCAATGTCTCCTTCATGTTGACCCAAATGAACCCCTTTCTCTTTTCCCTTTTCCTTTTTGCCTTTCATTTGGGGATGATGCAAGGCATTGAGACCACAATGCATCCTTCATGTTGATCCAAATGAACCTCTTTTTATTTTTTTGTCCTTTTTGCCTTTCATTTGAGGATGATGCAAGGCATTGAGATTGCAATGTCTCCTTCATGTTGACTCAAAAACAAAGGCTCTTCTTTATATTTTCTCTTTTTTTTTCCTTTTTGTTTTGTTGTCCTTTTGGGGACGATGCGAAGTGTTGAGATATCCTATGTCTCTTCCATGTTGACCCAAAATGACTCTTCTTTTTCATTTTTCTTTTTCTATCTATGTGTCCTTCCAGTTCTATGTATTAGGGGAATGATGATAGTACCACCCTCTCTAAAATAAACATTGCAACAACGAACATATTGACCCCAAATCCATAGATCCCTTATGTGTTTGGTTTTTTTCATTTCAGGGGCATATCCCCCTTTTCTCTTTCTTCTTTTTCGCATGATGTGGCCTTTCTTGGATACCTATCGCTTGAAATTGGGCTTTTCAAGTAGGCTCTCATGTCCCTTTTAATTTTTCCTTTCTTTACTTTAAAGAAATTTCTCACAGAGCGGTGTGTAGCAATCCCTTTAAAGTGGGGGAATACATTGGCACTATTTTATTTTTTGCACTTGCATTTGCTTTTTCTTTGTCCATGCTTCTTAGTGCAGCCTTGTCACTTCACATGATGTGTTCCTCACTTTGTGGATGAAATTCAGTGTAATGTCCTTCATAAGCGTGACTCATGTTAGCATATTATATTCCTCTTAGTGGCTTGATGTGATGCACTGCATCCCCTAAGTTGTGAATCTTCTATCCTTTGATTGGTCCTCTTTTGGAGATATTAAATGCAATGTTCCCCTAAGTCAAAGACCTCATATGAACTTAACAAGACTCCTTCGAACACTTTCATTTTTTATTTTTTTATTTTTTTTGCTTTTGCATTTCGCATATTGCACTTTTGCATTTGTGCATACATGGCCACCTTGCATAACACAACTTGCATGCCTGTGGTGCCATCTTGCACTTGTTCATGAATTCTAAGCATCCAAGGATTTGATTGTCTCATGAACCACACCCTTGTCTTTTGTGGCGCCTTATCAAAGTTATTAGGAGGTATAACTTTGGTATTGTTGAGCGGGAAGCCCAACTAGCGGCACGACTTTCCCCATAGCCACCTTTTTGTGTGTGAATGCATACCGTGTGTATGTATCTCACCACCTTTTGGAATTCTCACCTGTCGGACAATTGAAAGTCTTGTCAGCCCAGAGTGAGTACATCCTTACCTTTTAGACAAACAACCTAGATCTGATCCACAACTAGATGGACAAATGGTTGAAGCTTGATTTGAATTTTTCACATCACTCCTTGTTTGATTTGTTATACTTATGTTTAGTTTGCCATGGGATCTTGATCCTAGGGGCTTGATCATCCCTCTTGATCATGAGTCATCTCACATTACTAGCATGAGTATATTAGATCCCGCTCGACACACGTGATTCAACTACTTTAGTGTGAGTTTGAAGTACATTCATACTCTCACTAAAGTGGGGGCTAAATGTGTCACCAAAAAGTGTATACCTTGGTACTTTTTCACTCATTTTGGCCTTTTCCATTAGGTTCTGGCCTTGTTTACCTTGATTCAACCTTGTAAGCTTGCAATTCATCAGTAACCTAATGATGTTTTACTAAGGTGTTGTGAAGTGTTGTAACACATTTCCTCACTTTTCTAAGACCCTTTCAACATAATTCAACTAAATAATACTCTTACACCTTCCTAAGCCTTAAGACAAAGTGTTGTAAATTGTTGTGATGCATTTTCACACTTATCTAGGCTTATCACCCCTAAATTAACCCCTTTTCCATGCTAATTTTCCCCTTTAATGCATCTTTAGTCCCAACCTAAGTGTGTTTCAGGAGGAAAAAATGATTAACTTCAATAAACACAAATTAATTCTCGAACACCACTAAAATTTTAAATAAAAATCAACAGGAATATTGCCTCCTAAACCCTAGGTTTAGCCTATCAGGTTGCATTTTAGGAAAATTAGGGTTTCACATGTACAAATAAGGGTTTTCATCCTCATATTACACTCTCCCAAGCTCATTTTTTCTACATCTCTCTTCTCAAGTGCTCAAGCAACCAAGACTCCACAAGCAAGCAAACAAGCATTAGGGTTTACAAGCTATCTCCATTGGAACTACTCTTGCATGTTGTAGACCACCAACAACAAAGGTTTGGTAAGCATTTCTATCGATTTTATCATTCAATCTTACATTCCTTTTCTTTCATCTCATTTGGGTTTAATCACCTACAAAGGGGTTTGACTTAGGCAAACCCGTATTTCCTTACCCCAATACTCTCTTGGTCTTTGCATGTGATTGCAGGTTTTGATGCAGATTTGGTGAAGTACAAGTGTTGCAAGAAGTACCAACATTCTCCTCAAGTCACATCCAAGCCTCAAACCCTAGAAGGAGCAAGAAGACAACCTACATGCCACTTTCGGGAGTTCCTATCACAAATTGCTGCAAAAAAGGGAAACATCAATTGGGACCCACATAATCAAGCCCTAATTCCTCGAAAAGCTGCAAGAGGACTAGGTCACCCCTATTGGTGACCTTGTCCCTGTGCTAGGCCTGGAAAAGGGTTTCTGTATTTTTGGGTACCCATTTCCCCTAAACCTATTTTGGTAAAGTTTCCCGGTTGGAGGACTAGGTCGCCCCACTTGGCGTAAGTGTCCTGCTATTTCAAGACATTTTTCAGAGGTTCCCAAGAGAATTCATCTGCAACATCACTTTTCCAGGTACACATCTTCTGTTATCCTCTGTTATTTTCCAAAGAATACACATTTAGGTCATTCTAGAGTAGCTTTGCATTAGTTTAGTTTTGCTTTATTTACATTACATACATTTAGATTAGTATCATTTTACTTTTAGTTTTAGCCACACATCACACAAACTTATCACAACCTTCATCAATCAACCTTCCCCCTTTGAATGCAACCGCCAAAAACCCCCGTATCCACCTAGGGCAATAGTGCAATTCTCTCACCAAGTGCTCCTAGGGTGAAAAACCCTAAGAGCCTAGCAAGGAGAATCCTTTTTCCCTAGGTCTAAAGATACATTTTTGGTGGTTCACCCCAATAAGGTAGTTCCCTTAAATTGGAATCATTTGCATGTCTAATGGGGCATATGAATTAAAAAAATAAATTAAATTCTTCACATCCTTGCCTACATGGTTGTAAAATTGTGTAGTGCCAATGTGGCATTGAAAAGTGTTAGAATCAAACATGCTCTGATACCATGCTAGAATTGACTATGGATGCCAAGATCTATGGACCAAATAGAAAGCACAAAGAAGAGAGAAAATAATATGACAAGAATAAACTATATTCAATGTCAATGATAATGGAATTGCTTCAATGTATGTGTTACAATGAGAGAACCCTTGGTTATATAGCCAAGGTGAGAACATAGGAGTGCATAAGATTATGACAAGTGTCATAATCTTATGACATGAGACAACAATGAAAAACTATCACTCCACCTAAAGTGGAAAGGTGATAATGTGATAACCACCACAAATAGTGGATCTACCACAAAAGGTGGAAACTTAATCACATGATATGTCCATGAAAGGTGGAGGTGATAGAGTAATAAGAAGATAAGTCCACCAAAGGTGGAAATTCTCCAACAACTCCTATGTGGTCCCTAAGTAAACTTAACTAAGGTGTAATTATGACCTAGGACAAGGTACAACACATTTAATTACACCAACACCCCCCCTTAAGTGCAACTTAGGGAGAATGTAACAATGCAAGATGGGTCTCGACAACTAGGCCATGTTAGGTACCCATGTACAAATGCAATGCAATCTCTCACAAATGGAGAAAAGGAGAAAACCCAGTGGGACAAAACTCCTCTCCAAAAGAGAGATGAAATATAAGATAGAAATGCTCTCAATGATGCATGAGAAGGTAAAAACCCCATGTGAGGAAAAAGACCCCCCCATAAGAGAGAAGTAGAAGAGAGACAAGGCATCCCCCCCTCAATGAGATAACCTGTTGCAAGAGAAACACTGGAAGTACACTGTGGAGTAACACTGGAATCCTCAATCTGGAAAGCAAGGAAAGATACTTCTGTTTGCTACTGAAACCATATGCGAGTCACTGATTGACTCAAGGTGGAATCATGATAAAGCAACAACAGACTCAATGCCAAGGAACACTGGAAAACTCACAAATTGGAACAACTCTGGAATTCATGAAGCAACAGTAGATGAATAAATGATGCCCCCCATAAGAGGGAATGATATGATGAAAGAATCTGGAAACTATGTGTATCTCGATGCCGATGCCAAACTGTGACTAAAACTGATCCATAGGAGCAAATACCATGAAGATTCTGGAACATTAACCATAAAATGAATGACTCAAATTGAGATGTGACCCGATGTGAATCTGATGTGATTCAGGATCATTAACCATAGGCTCTCAATATGAGATGTGAACCGATGCGAACCAACAATGTGCCAAGTTATGAGCAAGATGTGGCCAAAAGAAACAACAGAATCCAGATACAACTCATGCGAGTTGTTATCAATATGAAGATGAGAGCAAAGTGCAACTACACTCTAATCAGATTATTATGCAAGAAGCCCCTCTGATGGAACTTTATGTAAGTTCATTTATTACAATACTCCATGATTGTAAAAGGAGAACATGTAAAATATGCATAAAACAAAGAGAAAATGCAAATCTAATGCATACAAAAAGGAAATAGTGCATGCACTAATGAATGTTCACATCTACTTCCATGATAAAAAATAACCTCAAATTTGTGTAGATGACCAAATCTGAAAAAATGGCCTACACCATTGTGAAGTGTTCAAAACTACCTTTCCATTGATAGCTCGTTTGCCAAAAACGAACACCGTAGCCAAAAGTTATGAATTTTTCAAAAAACTAAATTTAGCTTGCAGGAAACGAGCTTTATAGCAAAAATGGTTTTTTCTAATTTGATTTCTGGAAAATCTACTCACTGTTTGTAGACAAAAATAAAAACCCAGAAATATTTTGATGCTAGAAACAAAACCCAATTTTTTTTTTTTTGATCCAATAAGCAGAAGATGGGAAAATAATTTTTTTTAACCTTCAGCCAGGAGAAAAATGATGCCCGATGCTTTTTGGACTGCGATTTTCTCTAGATCTGTGTAAGATATGCAAAATCTAAAAGATATCTAGTTCAGATTTTGACATTGGCTACAAAACCCAGAAATCATTTTTCCTGCAAATGAGCAAAAAATGGATTTTTGAAGCAAAAATGATGACGACTCCAATAAAAAACGATTTTCAACAAACCCTTGTTTGTCAAAAATGCAAATGGTGATCAAATTGAGTGAACCAAAAGCCAAATCTGACTTTCTCAAGCCTTCTGGACGTAATGGTGAGCTCAAATTTGCACCAACAAGCTCCGATATGAACTTGCAATAAAAAAATAAAAAATGGAACCTCCCAAATCTGGTACTTCTCTTCAGAAAAAGACTCTCCAATGGCACCCAACCTGCTCTGATACCATGTTAGAATCAAACATGCTCTGATACCATGTTAGAATTGGCTATGGATGCCAAGATCTATGGACCAAATAGAAAGCACAAAGAAGAGAGAAAATAATATGACAAAAATAAACTGTATTCAATGCCAATGATAATGGAATTGCTTCAATGTATGTGTTACAATGAGAGTCCCCTTGGTTATATAGCCAAGGTGAGAACATAGGAGTGCATAAGATTATGACAAGTGTCGTAATCTTATGACATGAGACAACAATGAAAAACTATCACTCCACCTAAAGTGGAAAGGTGATAATGTGATAACCACCACAAATAGTGGATCTACCACAAAAGGTGGAAACTTAATCACATGATATGTCCATGAAAGGTGGAGGTGATAGAGTAATAAGAAGATAAGTCCACCAAAGGTGGAAATTCTCCAACAACTCCTATGTGGTCCCTAAGTTAACTTAACTAAGGTGTAATTATGACCTAGGACAAGGTACAACACATTTAATTACACCAACAAAAAGGCTATGTCAACCCCTAAATTAGGTTATATGTTCACTATTAGGATCCATCCACAATGGTTCTATGTAAACAATTTTTATATACTAGATGGGATTCACAATTTTCTTTTATCATTATGAAACTATTAAATCTTCCTATACATTGCAAAAAAATACTATTTAAGAATGACATGCATAAAACTAAAATAATATTCTTTGTACTCAATTACATAATTACAATAAGGATTTATCATATTAAATATATTAGACATGATAACCTTTGGCATAAAAGATAAGAGTTTGTTTCCTTCATATTGATTGGATATATTTTCACTTATAAGCCAAAAAAATAAAAATACAATAGCTATTAAATGTTAAAAATGCCTCTCAATACTTGTCTAAATAACTTGTTTGTTTACATACAATCATTATAGTAAAAAATGGCATAGACAATTGTGCTACATTATCTTGAACTCTTAATTTTCATACATATTATAGAGATCAAGAAAAAGAATTCCCAAAAGATATCATTCAAACATGCTCATCTATGCTATGCTTATATAATAGTCCATTTGATCCTTGTTTGTCAAATAACATACATTATAAATGAAAAACACAAATTTATACTAAATCGATTTCACTAAAACCATGGGGGGAAAGACAATGGAGTTGATATGATTGAGCTTGGTGTTGTCTAGTTGCTTGACCAAGTTATCCATCCATGTTCTACTCACTTGGTGAAATTGAATAACTACCTATATGAGATGGGCTAATACATATAAAAATAATCAAAATGAATACTAAGGGACACAAATTTTAATCATCTCCCTAAATAGTGCATCTTGTCCAAGTAAAGGGTTCAAAGGATTATACAAATGCCTCTACCTATCTAAAGCCATATTTTCCATCTCAAGCTCTTTCCCCCTTTTTTATTGCTTCCTTGCTCCTTTTCTATTCCTTTTCTTACCTTCATATAATTTTCTATTATTCCGTTTCTTGTCATTGAAGCTCTCTATCTGGATTTTCTTGCTCTTTCCTTTCTACTCCAATAAGTATTCTTTCATTTCTATTGTAATACATCTTCTTTCCTTTCCTCTATTTGTTCTTTCTTTCTTACTTTCAAATCTTCAATTTATTCCTTCCTCTCCTCTTTCTCTATAGGTTGATGTAATCATCTATTGTTAGAATATAGATTGCTGGTTCAATCAAATTCTATTGTACCCTACATTCCTTGGTTTTTCCTTGACAATGTTGACCTAATTTAAGGAATTGGATAATATTTGAGCCACTTTAATATCCTAGTGAACTATTTAAATTTGCATGACTTCCATGTTGACCCTTGTTTTATTTTCCACCATAATTTTTACTTGCTCCCAAATCTATACCACTATCTTTGGCATCCCAACCTCTACAACCAACATAGTAATATACTATTTCAAACACATTGAATGTTGATGACAAAGATGGAAAAGAAACATAGTAATGTCAATAAATCTTGATGGTAGAGATGGAAAGGATTTTTTTTATTCTTCTTCATAAGAATATAAGTTAATTACCAAATTCATAGCTCACTCCATTAAAAATGATAGTTTACTTAGCTAAGTGGGACGACTAAGTCCATGTTCTTGCTACTAATGCTAAGTTTCATTCATGCCCAAATATTCTTGACCCTCCAAAGAAGTACTTTCTAAGGCATCAGTGATTTCCTCCAACACCAATTCAAGTGTTTCAAGAGGTATTTCCTCCTTGGTAATTCCTAGTGGCAAGTTGTTTGTCACTTCTATTTTGAGATATCAATTCCTATAAGAATCATAATTTTTTACACTACATAAGCCTCATTTTGTATAGTAAAATAAACTATCACTAGGATGTATGTCCTCCATAAGCGCATCAAGATTAAGTTGATATATTCGTATCCTCTTGAATCCTCCTTTTATGCTTATGACAATAAATGCCTTTTGAAACGATTTATTTCCAAGTTTTACCAATTCTACTCTCTTAATTCCCATCTTTGAAAACTTGGCTATCTATGTTACTCTTTTAGTTTTAAAATATAATTTGAATGTATAAATAACACTCATATCATTTGGTTGAAGTTTGTGTGAGGTGAATGTTGGTAATGTTGGAAAGTCAATCCTTATTAACCTTGCCTCTTGGTTTGTTATGAAAATGAAATGACTTCCATGGCAATTGAAAATCAAGTGTCTATTGGTTGGTGAAACAACATCTAGAATTAATCTTACAAAGTGATGCATCCAATTGAGAAACAATCACTTTGTCATCCACAAATGGGCTTACAACCATGCATGTACCTATTTCACACACAATAATGTAATTTTTAAGTTGTTTCTAGCCTTGATCAAATAAAACCTAGTATGCTTTGGCTAACATATTCACACAACACAATATAGTCATCCATTTTCTCTTTTATATGATGTATGGTACAATTCTATTACCTCTTTTCACCCACACTTGTATGCCTCCATTTTTGATTGCATGAATTTTTCTCATTGAAATTCCATATTTTGTAAGGACAATAAGGATTTCCATCATAAGCTTTTGACAATGTAGTGTAGAATGTAGGTACAACTATAGGTCTTGGGTTTAGTGGTCTACCTGTATCAATACCTATGATCGTCCTTAATGTAGGTTCAAGATGACACATTTTGAATCCTATCCACTAGGATTTCCCTAGGAGTCCCATCCTTAAATCAGTTTGATCATGTATGAAAGATTTGTGAAACTAATACCTTTAGATGCATGATCCCATGCCTATGCCCCACTACAACCATCTCTTTAAATCATTTCACTATACCTTCCTCTGCCTCTACATCCAACACTATTGAAGGGCCTTTCTTAGAATCAAAAGTTATACCACTTAGCTAATTAGTTAATGTGCTAGTAGAGATTCCCCATTTTTTTTGTTGCTGAACTGCAAATTATGGAGGTGCTTTGTGTCAGGGTAAAAGAGTGGATCCTATACAACTTCCTAGGGTTTCACCTAGAAGGAAGAGGGTTTTCTTTCACCTCCAGGGGAACCGAATCTTGTGATTCAGTTAGATATTTAGGGGTTGAAACCCTAAGGGGAGTGAGATGTGTGTGAAAGTGTTGGAATGTATTATGGAAATGTAACTACTTAACCTAAACTGATCTAACTTATGATACTAGAAAAAACATGATGTAATATAATAGAAATGAAAGCAATAAGAGTAAAATAACCTAATAGAACAAAGAAGTGCACCTGGAAACTGAAGAGGGCTGGAATTGGGATTGTGGAAGTCATTGGAAAATTGGAAAATCAAGGTTTTCAGCTATCTGGGACACTTACACCCAATGGGGTGACCTAGTCCCTTTTCTAGAAATTTGCTTCGGGAGTCATTTCTACCAACTGGGTCCCCAAATCTCTAACTTTCAGTGTTGAAAAGCCTCAATGGGACTATGTCACCATTATAGGCAACCTAGTCCCTTTCTACTTTTTTGAGAAACCAAAAGTGGACTCAGGTGCCTTAGGTCTGTATTCTGCTTCTTCGTGGGAATCCTATCCAAAACTTGAAAATTAACCTGTAAAACAGAATGTATTTGGGTTTCTAATGTGGGGTTTACCTTGGTCAAATCTCTAGTTTGTATTTAAACTTGAAATGAAATGGAAATATGCATAAACCCTAGCCCTAAGTGTGTCTAGAACTAGGAAAAATTGAAGCAAAGCAAAACTATATTCTATTGTGCTAGAATAAGATGTATGTAAGAGATTTGAAATGATGCAAGACTCTAAACCCTAGAAATCCTACAACATTGCAAATGAAAACAACAAGGAATGAAAATTGGATGCAAACCTCAAATCTGCAAGTGGGTTAAAGGTATAAGATGGAGGCACTTTGAAATCAATCTTTAGGAATGATTTGGTGGCTAGTTGCACCTCCTCAACCTAGATTTCTCCATGAATCTCCATAGGCATCTATCTTCAACCTTGTCAATGTGTGATCTTGGATGTGAAGTGAGCTTCAAGACCTACAAAAAGCCCTAGTTTTCTATCTAAAAGCTTCAACTTTTGCTATATGAGAGATGAGTCTTCTTGAGGAAGATGTTTTTGCACTTGATTTTGGAGTTTAGTGTGAAAAATGAGCAAGAGAGAGTTGCAAAATGATCTAAAAACAAGTATATATAAGCAACATGACCTAATTGTCAAGAATTTTGACCTAAGAAGCCGATGCCCATTGGGGATTTTTGGTTACACTAACTCATTTGATTGCAAAATACGATGAAAATTTCCAATGAAAGCTATATAATCAGATGTATCGTTGGGCACTTGTGCGAAATTTTCATTTTTAAAATTTTTTATCCCCGACGTTCGTCAGAATTTTGACAAACCTTATTTTTCGTCTACGTTTCGACGAAGATCTTTCACCAAAATTTTGATAGAAATGCAAAGTTAAATTGTGGCCGACATAAATAAAAATGAGCTCGACTATTTATTGCGATAGTGTTTTGCTCGATGATTTTCTTGGGGAAAATCAGAAAAAAATCAAGATATCGCTAGGTTGAGGGTAGTCATTGTCTTTTTCCAGAATTCATTTGTGAAGTCAGATTTGTACTTCCAGGTTTGAAAATCATATTTTAAAGCAACATCTCATCAGATTTCAGTTTTAGTCTTGTGCATTTTCAGAATTTCATTTCTAGATTTTAGACCTGACTTCACAAATTCTTTATAACTAATGGAAAATTCTTGATGGATTTGGACAAAGATTATATTTGCAAGGTTTCAATTTTAACCCCAATGATCAATTTTCAATAGATTTGGAAGCCATAACTAGATAATATCAAAGGCATAGGGATAGCTACAGAGTGAAATAGTTGTCAAGATTCAAGCCTAGAGGGTTGAATAAAGAATTGGGAATGTTTGATAGTGGATAGTTAGAGCCATTTAGCTATGATATTTTTGAAGACTACTTCATAAAGATGTATTTTTCCCTTTGCCAAGTTTCAAAAATAGATTTTAGACCTTAGATGCTAGTGTCTTATAAAAGCAGTTATGGTATATCTGTTACCTAAAGTTCTTGAATTCATCTTGACTCTATACAATGTATCTATTTTTTATTTGAACAAGAAAGAAAGAAAGCATTTAATTTGTAAATATTGTGAGATATTTAGAGCAACAAACTAAAAAATGAAAAAATGAAGGTCAAGGCCTCTCTATTTTTCTCAGTTCACTTAAATTTTTTAGATGCTGCCAAACATCTAGCAAGCTATAACTATCATGCAAATTATATGATTTCTATTTGTTTTGTACTTTGGAATAGTTTAAAAGATGAAATTGTCTCCTCATGTAGAAGTATAAGCTGCCAGATTCCTTCAGAAGCTAGTACATGAATCAAAAGATGAACCTGTCAAATTGGAAACCAAAATTTTTGTGGTAAGAAGAGTTGATTTTGACATGAATGGCATGTTGTAACAACTTTATTAAGTAATACAATTTATTTAGCTATTTGATAATTTGGTGATTTGTGTGTAGATATGCCACCATATGAAACTGAGTGGAAAAGAGCACTCCTTACCTTATCAAGTAATATCCAGGTAAGATATAAAAAATAACTTGTGCTTTTAGTGAAGCTGGTCAACCTACTCATGCTTTTCCATGCTTAATATTTTCCTTTGGATTGAGCTACTTATGATAAATTTTTAACTTTCCTTGCAACCTGTGTATTACCCTCTCAAGTTTTTAACTGGTTAAAAGCAATCTCTTATAAAGGATATAAATTTCCTTAGTACTTTAGATTGTCCTTTATGTTAAGGGAGGCATCTGACTATTGTTTATATAATTCAACTTTATTTGAGAGTAAGCATATTTAATCTCTATGTGTTAGATTCAGACACTAAAAGAAAGTATTTGACCTTATTAGGAAACATAAAGCAAAACACGTAAAAGTGCATCACATCTCTATTGAAAGTGATCCCATATCCTTTGTGATACCTGCCCTCTAGAAACTTGACTATCCTTTGTCTTTTAGGCTATGCATGAGTTTATTCATTTGATTTCAATGGCCTTGCATAACACTTGAAGAAATTAATTGTGGTAGTTGCTTGAGATATTGTCCATGCACTCCTTAATACACTTGTAGGTTGTCCTGTTTTGAAACTTTGTGAGATGGAAATATTTATTAGTTTACCATACTGCTATGAAGAAAATGAACCCTTGACAAGATTTATGATTTTTTAAAAGCCCTCTTGACTGCTCAGTTACTTTTCTTTATGTATCTTTTAAAGTTCATCATACTACCCTATCACTGTTATTATTAATTTTAATTCCCTCTTCATGGTTATGACATGGACTAATCATTGTTTATTTGAATAGTCATGACTATGATCTCCATTTGGAAATCTATAGTAAAGTTTCATGCCTTTCTTTGAAGTCCATTTCCTTAAATCTTTTCTCTTTGCTCGTTGCTCCTTACCTCTATAGTATCCCTATATTGCATATACATAATAATAACAATTATGGTGATAACTAGTGGACATGGGCATAACATCAAGCATCATACAAATATAGTTTATATTTGCATATATAATACCCTAAGATACTAATATTGTAGCACTGGTCAAAGAATCATCATTAAACTATATTTGTTGATCAAATACAATGAAAAATAAAATAGATTAAAATATAAAACATTGATATTTTCTATCTACTCCACTGTAAATAATAAAGACTTCCAACACTCAAATTGGAAGGAAATTTCTACAGTCTTTATTATTTACAGTGGAGTAGATAGAAAAGATCACTGTTTTATTATTTACTATATTTTATTTTGCAAATAACATTGGACAATAAACTGGCCAATACACTATCAAACATAATGATTGGACCCTATGAATATATAGGTTATCAATCTTTAATCAATTCACATGGGAAATCATACTAACCAATAGTATCAATGAAACTTTGATACTATATAACAATGACTAGTCTCAGTTTGATGACATTTCAAGACCAATGCATGAATATCATTTGGGCCTCATGGAATTGAACATTGTTTTCATTCAGCCATGATATACTATTCTTACAAGAAGCATAATACTAGTATGATTGAATGTATCATAGGAAATAGGAGTTAGATTAGATAAAAAGAGAACAAAAATATTGTACTATAACCTTATTATTATATAAATAAACAAAAAAATAGTAAGAGTAGGAACCCCAAATATCATGTTCATTGTCTATGTGAATATGTGTGGAATAGAGTGACCCCTTATGTATTTCAATTGTTGATAAGGTTACGGTTTATTCTTATTCTCCTTTGCATAGTATAAGCTCTAACCAATTTTTAATATTTAGCTTAAAAGTCAAGATAGTATTCCATACTGATTCTATGTCAATAGGAGGGAGGAAGTTGTATATGGTATCTAGAATAAACATTGTAACCAAAGACATGAATTACATGGATGGAAGAAAATTCAATACAAATGGCAATAGATTTGGCATATAAAACCAGAGGATGGCCCTATGATATTTTGAAGCACTATTGTAATGGTGAAGTCAATTTAGATAGAGGCTTGCTTCATAAATAGATGGAAGTGTACGAGACATTTGAAGTTGCTTGTGAGAACAAGATTTAGCTTAACCTACAAAACTAGGCAAATGAAGTGTTGTCCTTACAAAACAATTTTGTCGAGAGTGTGGAAGTGAAGGTCTACACAAGATTGTTTGTATGTATTGGATTCAACATAAATATGTTACGATCGATCTTAGCAATCATTTTTGTCTTTTAGAATGATATCATCCTTATTCAGCCATACACTAATTTTTTTCAGATGGATGTAATCATTAAGGAAGACACTTTCATTATTCCCTTAATGGATTGAACTTTCAAGGAGGCCATCTAATGGTGTTGCCTATTGATATCCAAAGCAGGGATGTGAATAAGACTGATGACTATGTAGGATATATTGTAGATAAAATTCATAGATCTTTTAACTTTATCAAGGCATATAATAGGGTGGTCCACATCAAATGAGACTCTTTATTATGCCATACTATTTTATTTCTAGAATTCATTTGTAAAGTCAGGTTTGTACTTCCAGGTTTGAAAATCATATTTTAAAGAAACATCTCATCAGATTTCATTTTTAGACTTGTGCATTTTCAGAATTTCATTTCTAGATTTTGTTGCGAAAGTTCAATATTTTGATTTTATGAGT
Source organism: Sequoiadendron giganteum (assembly GCA_007115665.2). Taxonomy (NCBI): domain Eukaryota; kingdom Viridiplantae; phylum Streptophyta; class Pinopsida; order Cupressales; family Cupressaceae; genus Sequoiadendron; species Sequoiadendron giganteum. Next base: position 456,083,739 of record CM021100.1, on the reverse strand, counting down.
CTAACAGTTGGAAATCATAGTAAAATCAAAATTTAATAATTTATGGAATTAGCATTTTAAATTGTTTTTTGGGGTCATTAACTTCAGACTATCTTCTCTTTTGCAGGGGTGGTTGCATGCCAAATTTTTTTGGTGTAAAATATCATAATTATTAGATTTTGTTACTTGTCAATGATTAAAAATTATTGGAGTGTGAGTTTGATATTTTTTGAAGATCTAAATATTCAATCTTGTAAAGAAAAATCCTGTTAGATAATATTAGTCCAGAACAAAATGAAGAGTCACTTGATAGATTGTGGGCTAGATTGAAAAGAAAGGGTGATGAGAAATGTTATTGTCCTTGCAATAATTGCAAGGGCTTAAAGACGAGAAGACTTTTAATCACAACAACTAAGAAACATTGTAGGCAACATGGTCACGTTGAAGGGGGACATGGTTATCGCCAATTGGTAAGTTATTCATTATATGTGTTTATATTGATTGAATTCATAAATGTTTATATTGTTTTAACATTTTATATATATATATAAAATCACTTGATCATGATCATGGTTTATTTGTGTCTGTCATTATTATAAAGGTGGAGTGCCCTAGGGCACATGATATGGATTATCACGGCTCGAAGAATGTGGTTTTACAAGTGGAGGAACATAGAGCTGTGAATATCAAAGATGAAGTTAATGATCCTATGGAAGAAAATGATCATGCGCTAGAAAACACAGTTGAAGATGATGGTACAAATACATTGATCCATGACACATTTAGTGGTACAACTGATCATGTTGATCGAGATGACTTTGATGATGTTCATGATTTACCTGTATTTGAGAAGGCATACAAGCCCCTTTATGAAGGCTCCCAAATAACTCTTCTCTCTGTTGTATTGTTGCTGGTGAACTTAAAGTTTATGAATGGTTTATCCAACATAGCAATCTCACGGATGTTAAGGTATGTCATATATGTCATCTTTTTTCATCTATTTTAATTGTTGTTAGTTCATCACTAGTAAATAAAGGATGAAATATGTACCATTAATATTCTTTATATTAACAAATTATTTTTTGTTGTAGATTGATTGGTGAATTTTTGTTACCACCATCAAATATTTTACCTCGCTCATACCGAGATTTATCTAGCATTATGAAAGATATTGGAATGGAGTATCAAGCAATAGATGCATGTCCCAATGATCATATTATATATCATAAACAACATGAATTTGCAACAGAATGCCCGAAATGTCATATCAGTAGATATCAAACATATCAACTAACAAAAAAGGTGGCTCACAAGGTTCTTCATTATATTCCCATTATTCCACGTATGCAACAATTATTTAGGTGTGAAAGCTTAGTGCAATTTATGGATTACCATGCACATAATAGAAGTGGAGATGACATTCTTCGAATGCTTGTGGATGGTTCTGCATTTAGGGACATGGAGGAAAAATGGCCACACTTTAAAGAAGAACCTCATAATCTCAGGCTTTCATTGGCAACATATGGTGTCAATCCATTTGGAGAGTTGAGATCTATTTACTCGGTGTGGCCTGTTTTTGTTATCAACAATAACATTCCTCCATGGATGTCAATAAAGAGGGAGCACATAATATTGGCAATGATTGTTCCAGGTATTTTTTTACATCAATTTTCTTTAACGTAGTAGCATCTCATTTGTCTTATTTGTTGCATAATGACATATTTTTTTCATTTAATAGTCATGTACATTAATTTATATATATTGTAGTAAAATGGTTATAATAATTATGTAATGTTTATGTTCATTCAACTAGGTAAGTACCAAGTTAAAGATATGAATGTATATATTGAGCCTCTTATTGATGAGTTACTAAAGTTATGGAATGGCATCACTATGTATGACGTATCTAGACCAATAGGACAAAGACAATTTCAATTCCATGCAATGCTTGTATGGACAATTCATGATGCCCCAGGGCTAACACATTTTTCTAGTATGTTATAACGTTCGACTGCATGACTTTAACGATATTTAATTTTATGAAGTAGATATCATGCATGTTTTTTAAATAATCTATTCATTATATATAATTATAAAAATTGACATATTTAATCCAATTATATATGATTTGCAGGTCTTCAAACAAAGGGAAAATTTGAATGTCCAATTTGTGGTCCAAAGATGAAATCTCGTCGTTCAACAATTTTAGGAAAGTAGGTGTTTGATGAGTATAGGCACTTCCTCCACATAAATCACAAGTATCGAACTACTGAAAAACATCTTTTCAATGGGAAAGAAGAGACTATATCAAAACCATGAAGAATGACACCTCGCCTATGGAAGTTGGAATATAATAGAATTAATCATCAAGGTTATACATCAGATCAAATTGTTTAGATATCATATATGATATTTTTTGAATTTATATTTTTATATTGTGTTGTGTTTACTCATGCTATAATTGACAATGATTGTCGTTGTTAATTTGTTTAACTTATATGCTTCATGAAGGTCGTCAAGGCATTAATGGTTGGCTTCCATAGGGACTGAAAAGTTATCCCCCATAATTTAGTAGGTTGCCCTACTATGAGCAGCTACAAATTGTGCATTTGTTTGATACAATGCATATTAGAAAGAATATGACAAAAATGTTATGGAAACTATTGGATGGAAGGCATGACAAAGAAAAAATGTCAAAATTTGTAGTGACATTCAAGAAGCCAATCATGCAATGAAATGTGTCATTCAATTAAATAGTGATGGAGACCAAACTAATATAAGTGCCCTTCCTTGGTTATTAATGGAGAAGCAAAGCAATGCTATAAAAGAAGTCATACAAAAAATTCATTTTCCCATAGGATTTGCTGCAAACATAAACAATATCATAACAAAGAAAGGTGAATTTGGGTCAGGGATGAAAATGCATGATTGGCATACCTTCATTAAGGTAATTATTCTGGTATATTATATATATTTGTATACTGCATGTAATTTTTTAGTGTATTATGTTTACTACTTTTGGAAAAATAATGAAAAGATCATTTTATAATTGTTGCATTACGTTCTACCTCTATCTCTCCCAGACAACTTCGACAACAATGTCAAGCAAGTTATATATGATCTTGGAAAATACATGAGGTAAGTAGTGATATTTGTTCAATTCATTGTATATTTTTGTTAAATAACGTTAATATATTTGTGCCTTGAATCACTTGTAGATGGCTATCATCTAAAGCAATCCATAAAGAAGATATAAATTATTGGAAGAGAAAAATTCCTCGTCTAATGTGTGAAATGCAAAAGTGTCTACCTTCAACATTTTTCAATGCACAAGAACACTACCTCATACACCAAGTTGAGGAGATTGAATTGTGTGGACCTGTACACACAAAGTTAATGTGAATGGTTGAGAGGCACTTGAAATTTTTGAAGGCTTTGGTTAGACAAAGAGCACATCCTGAGGGTTCTATGGTGGAGGGATATATGGTATACCAGACCATGATGTACATTACTAAATATCTTCCTAAGTTTGTAGAAAATATCCATGTAGATTGCATTTGGGATCCCAACTCCATTAACAAATTCGAAGGGGAGTACCTGATGGGGAAAGGTAGATTGAGGAAAGTGACAGGTAATTATAAGACGGTCATGGAGATTAATTAGAATAAATTTTACATTTGGCTTTTATGTATATTTTACTTATTTAATTATTAATCTTCAATATACATCAATTATAAATTAAGGTTGTATACCATGGTAATTAACTAATTATACGTCGTTTATGAATTTTAATTTTTTTTGATACAGTTGGTCAAGAGTGGGATGCACTACATTTGTACATTGCAAACAATCTTGATTGAATGACGATATGGATTGAATGATGTCAACAATCTGGTTGCGCATTAACATGGGAAGGTGTGGCTTCATTGGTTAAAGAAGCTCATCATAATGGAGTTTCCAATGTTACACCAAGGGAAATTGATTTAGCATATGGTTTAAGAGATAAACAGGTACATATAAATATATTAATCACCCATATTATTTAATTATTTTCAATTATATTGATGTATATATATGTTGAGATTTTTTTCTTTGCATACATTAGGCCAAGAATAAATATTTTTATCAAATGATGATATTGCAATAATTTTTACATGTTTGACATATTGCAGGTGAAACACCACAAGGCTATGTGGTGCAATGGTCATAAATTTTGAATCAAAAAGTTGGATGACATGAAGAAAACTTGTGATTCTGGGATAACTGAAGTCTTTCAGGTGACTAATGTTTCATCTAGAAGCGACATACATCCAGAAGTCTCAGAAAATCAATACTATGGGATTTTGGATGATATACTTGAGTGTAAATTTAAGTCCTTCAAATCAGTTTTTTTTTTTCATCCTATGATATAGGCTATGATTGAATGAAAATGATCCCGAGACAACTGTTATTGAACATGATAATGGATTTACCATGGTTAATACAAGGTATTTTGAGCGAGTTGGAAATGAGCCCTATGTTCTTCCAAGCCAATGTGAGCAAGTATTTTACTCAGAGGTTCCATGTAAACCGGGTTGGTCATATGTTGTTAGACATGATCCAAGAGGAAGGCTGATAAAGTATAATGTGGTGGAAGAAGAAGACACCGAAGAAATAGAAGATGATGATCAGGATCAACAGTTAGTTGATGATGTGCCTGACGAAGATGTTGAAGAGGAGGAACTAGATCATGATAATGTAGGAGTTAATGTTCATGAAGATGATATCCATGTGGATGATGACATTATCGAAACTGATATCAATGACGATGATGATGATATGACCAATTCTTACAATGTCAAATCTGGATTAGATGAAATAGACAAAGAGTTGGATGAAGAAGAACACCAATGACATTGAAATGTATGAGTTAAGCGATTGTATTATCTATTTGATATTAATTTCTTGATAGAATTATATTTTACTTATGTGGTTACATAATTAATTCATGATGTAATTTTTAATTAATTAATTTTAATTCATGATGTTACAACTATTTTAGCTCTCCTAGAAATTTCTATATGATAATAATGAATGCCATTTTGGGAAATTTCATGAAAGATGACACATTGATCATAGTAGTGAAATAATTGAATGTCATAGAGGGGTAGAAAGATGGAGAGAGAGGTAGAGAGGGATATATATGGAGAGAGAGGTAGAGATAGACATACTTATAGAGAGAAAGAGATGAGAAGAGAAAGAGAAAGAGAGCGATATTTATATCTCAGTCTTCCTCTTTATCTCTGTGTTTCTCATTATTTCTCAATTTATCTTCCTCTCTCTCCCCTATATCTCTCTATCTTTGTCTACGCTTCTCTCTCTATTTATGCATATCTATCTATGTCTCTATCTCTCTCTTTCACTCATATACACAAACACTCCCTATTCCTCTTATCTATCTCTCTCCCTCTCTCTCTTTCTCTCACTCTTGACCCCTCTATCCATATCTCAATATTACTCCCTCTCTATCTATTGAGCTATCTCTTCCTCTCTTCCCATATCTCTCTCTCCATATCCATATCTTTCTCTACCTCTACCTCTACCTCTATCTCCCTATCTCGCTTTCTCCTTCCCTATCCCTCTCTATCTCTCTATATCACCCTCTATCTATATTTATCCCTCTCCCTTTCCCTTTCTATATTGAGCTATCTCTCTCCCTCTTCTTCTTCTCTCTCTCCCTCTCCCTCTCTACCTATCTCAGTCCCTCTCTTCCCCCTCTTCTCTATATCCCTCCTCTACCTATCTCTCTCCATTTCTCTTCCTCCCTCTCTCTATCTCTCCCCATATCTCCCTCACTCACTCCCTCCCTCCCTACCCCATATCTATCTATTTGTCTCCCTCTATCTCTAGATATGTCTCTCTCTCTTTATCACTCTTCCTAGAACTCTATATTTATTTCTCTTTTCCCCTTTATCTATCTATCCATATTTCTTCTTTCATCTCTCTCTCTATCTCTATCTCATTATCTCTCCATCTCTCTACCATATATATATCTTCCTCACTCTATTTCTCTTTATATATCATTTCCCATCTCTATATGTATCTTTCTATATATCACTCTCTCATTCTCCATCTCTCTCTCTCTCTCTCTCTCTCTCTCTCTCTCTCTCTCTCTCTCCATATCCCCCTCCTCCATCTCCATCTCCATCTCCATCTCCATCTCATTACCCCTCTCTTGATCTCCCCCCTCTTTCTCTCCCTCTTTATATCCCTATCTCTCCCTCTTCCTCTCTTCCTATTGCAAAATTAATATGATTCGAGTAATGAAGCTTGATTATCTTCCTAATTCAGAGGTTTTGTAATTGGATGCATAGTTGGTTTGAACTTATCATTTCTCCATTGAGACATTTTTTGCACACCATTTTTGAGACATTTTGGCGTACCCATTGCACACCAATGTGCAATTGCTAGTTATTTGTTACTTTTAAATTTTTTGTTTGTTTTTAATCTCTTTTCGATTTTCTTGTTAACTTATTTTAAATTGATGCATTTTTTATACATTCTTATTTGTAATTTTATATTTTCGTACAATTTATTTTCTGATTAATTATTTATAATTTATAATTTATATGTAAACATATAATTTATAAATTTTATGTTTACTTATAAATTATAATTTTTATACTTATAATCTCTTTATAATTTAAAAACACATTTCTTATTTGGTTATTTTCTCTTTATATATTATATATTTTAATTTATTTTCTTCTAATTTATTTTGTGTATTGTTAAAATTATATGTTTATTTTCTTGTTATTTATAATAATTTTTGTTTATTTTTAAATTTTATTCCTATTAATTTTTTGTTTGTTTGTGCCTAATTTATTGTTATGTTTGTTATAAATTTTTTTTTCTTTTAAACTTTGGATTTTTAATATTTTATTTTTTGGTTCATTTAATTTTTACTATAGAGGGGGTTTTAAAACAACTTATGCCCATCAATTCATCTAAGCCGAGCCCCTTTTGATTTAATGTTTTGATTCTTTCACCTGACTTTATTTTTCCCTATTCTAGGTTGGCCCCGTGTCCCCATGTTTAAAAACAACTTAAGCCATTGTTTTTCGTTGGCCTAGGTGATGTCCCCTTATGCCTTTAATAAATGTTTTATATTGTGTAGGGAATAACTTTTAATGACCATTGATCAACCATCATTTGATCGAAGCCGTTCCCTGCCATCCCGCAATGACCCCACCATAGAGACTCAACTGATTGTGATATCATGGGAGAGCGCCATGTGTCTCATCTGGCAGTGCCGAAGGAATGATGAAAGTGCTTTAATATATTTGTAGGATTTTAATATGTTATATAGTAGTTTACTAAAGTGGTTACAAGATGCATGTGCTTCAAATCAATGACGATGTTATAATCTGGATGAAAAAGGTGCTCAATGGTTAGTGACAGGGCTGGCGACTATGTTGAGTGAACAGGATTGTTGATGGTTGAAATCTACGGTTGCCCGCCATCGCATGATCAAAAGTTGCGAGGTCTTTATTGATCACGATATCATGGGCAAGCGCCACGTGGATTTCTTTGGCACTGCATAATATGGTGGGCCCTTGCTGCCGTGATGGAGATCATGTCATCTTGTTTTGGCAACCGTTCGATGGTCTGATAGAAGTGAAAGATCGATGACTGATATTTGAATTTGTATCTAATGCGATTGGACCCGTTTGTCCAGTGCGCGAGCAAGCTTTTATGGCAAATGAGACTTTTACTGGATTAAGTTGATCAACATAAAGAGACTATTCTTCTGCCCTATTGTTCTCACAAAGCATTCAAACATCTTTGCAAAGTAGTTTCAGAGCCAAGGACGAAGTTACGAGTTGTCACAACAAGGATTTGGGTTTCTGCAAAGCGTAAAGCCGTGAGTTAATCATAAAGCGTAAAGGGTTTGGATTTGTGTCTTCATCGACAAGACATGGTGTATCGCTAAGACATTTAGTAATTTTGCCAATTTTATAAGTCTCCCCGATGATTATTCCTTCAATCTCAAGTATGTCGCCAAGAATCCTGCCGATGTAATCTTATCGGTGTGACATAGTGGGTGAAGAGGACATTTTGAACTCATTCCAGTAGCATTTGTCTTGGTGATAATATGTTTCTTTGTTTTGTCAACAAGACAGGATGAGTGTTTCGGCGATGATATTTCATCGGCGAGACAAATGCACTCAGGCTGAACAGGGATCTTACTCCGATGGTGTTGGTTTGGCCGATACAACTCCCTGTGCTTTGATTGGTGAGACAAGATAGGTTTCTTACCGATGGAACTTCATCGATGAGCCCTATATGCTCAATATGACCTTTTCATTTCACCCTGATGGAACTTGTCTTGCTGATGATATGGGTTATTTGAATACTAGATTTTGGAGGTTTTTCATGATATCAAATGGTCAAGAATGATGTGATCATATGTGACTATGATGGATTATACTCAAGATAAGGTTTTCTTTAGGGAATCAACGAGTGCAAAATCACTGTAAAGGCTAGTTGGTTTGTAATGAATGTTCTATTGTGGGCCTCTATCCTTTCTTAGGTCTTTGTAGTAGTTTTTTTTATTCTTTGTTATCAGTTTTTCAATGTTCTATGCAACAACCAAGTTTCTATTTGCAATCTTCTTTAAGTTGGTCATTAAAAAGAGATATATGGTTTGTTTCCTTATAGAAATAATGCATTTATAACATTCATGTTTTTTTCATTTAAAATAATGGCATTTGGTAATAATAAGAAGGAAGTGTGAAGTTTGAAAAGTCATATTTTCAAATTTATTTTTTTATCTTTTTTGAAACAATTAAATAAGTTTGATGCATAAGAGGATTCAATAAGTTGTTTAGAATAGTAAAATGGTGTCAATGTTTGTGATGAGGAAAAATGAATTGGAGAGTGGTTCAAAACTGGTTACAAGGTTTGAAAGGGATGTTTAAGTTGTTCTTTTTAGAGTGATAAGGTTGACATTAAACTTTTGAAAAAAAATTAGTTCATATTTTTAAGATAAAGATTCTTTTAAACAAAAAAAATTGTTTTAAATTTCATACTTGGAAAACAAAAATGCAAATGCAATAAATGAATAATAGAGAATCATGCATGGGAACAAAAAACCACCTAGAAATGCAAATAAGTTATTGGAATGACATAAAACAAATGATAAAGTCAAATATATTATTGGTATTTCCCTTTTTGACATTAAATTTTATTATATAGATTTAGATAAATCATCATAGGAAATTTGGGATAATTTCAATAAAATATTTGGAGCAAAAATAACTTTAATGTGAAGTTTTTCCTAAAACTTCAACTATTTAGATTCAAAATGAGAGATATAATCACTATGTCTATTCACATAAGAAATTTGAGATCTCTCATTAGACAACTGGTAGAAGTCAAGGCTCTATTAGATGATGAAGATGCTAAGGATATTTTGTTAAATAGTTTGAAAATACAACAATGTTATTTCTATGCTTAGTCCAATAACTTCTCAAACACAAGAAGATGTGATTTTGGCCCTATTAGGAGAAGAAAAAAGAACAATGGAAAAGATTTAAAAGTTGATTCTCAACATGAGAATGTATTATACTCATGAGGTAATAATAATTAAAAAATAAAAATGAATGTTATTATTGTAAGAAAAAGGATCACATAGTATGGACTTGTATAACTCGAGCCAATGATGTTCTTGAGGGAGAACTTAAAGAAAATAAAATGATGTTAGCTTAGCCTATATATATTTGTTTGTTTCAATCAACATGTTTTGTTGTGTGGAATGTAAAACTTAAGGTAGGGTGTTGGAATATTAAGATTAACATTAATAAATCCACCTTACTAAATTATTTATTTTTGTTATTAAATAATTAGTTATATTCTTATAAGATAGTAGTTCAAATGGGAAGGTATATTTGAAAGGATTTGTAAAATCCACATTGTAATATATTCCCAAATGAACTATATGATATAATTATTATTTTGAGTGTTTTTATGTGCAGATACAAGTTCTTTTGACTTTTCCAATATATTTTGTATGCTCTATTAGCCATGATTTCATGATTAATTCTCCACTTTCGACACTACTTCTTACTAACTTTTCCATCCAAATTTGGCTCTTAGACTAAATATTTCATAAAGGTGCATTTTAATTTTCTTACTATCACCTTTGGCTGAATTTTTAAATTGGTTCAACCATGCAAAAAGTGTGGTTACTTTTAATTATTTCCACTTAAATGTTGGTTACAATTTTCTAATTTTCTTTCCATTTAGCTAGTCACAATTTCATACTAGCATTAGTACTTGAAAATACTTGAAAATGACAGTTTACTTCTACTTAAAACTTGTGGTAATTTCATTAATCTCTTGCTACCTCTGGTGTTGAATTGGACTAGTTATGTCATCTACGATTTGTTCCTCAATTTTTTTTACTTTTTTCAAAAAAACGTTATGATGGTTATACTTGTATTACCACGAATGGACATAAATTTGAGGATTTTGGGTGTTTTCATTCAATTTTTCATGTTTTCCCCTTAGCGCCTACTTTATATGTGTTTTTTATGGAAGCCTTTGGATATCTTTTGGCTAATAGTATTTCATGGAACCTTATTAAAGGTGCTACTTTTCCTAACTCTATAGCCCAACTATTCAATGGTCATTTTTCTAATGACTCCTTTCTCACTCTCTTGGAGGAAAAACTCTAAATGGCACCATAATAGGTTTGGCTTGCTTTATATTCATTACTCTAAATGGTGCCATAATTTTAAATTTAATTAACATACTCTAAAACCTAACAAAACCAGGTTGTAGCTTGTCAAATCGGAGAAGTGACAAGTCAATATCAGCACCGAGGAAGAGTTTGGAGGAGTGAAAACAAGGTCAATACCAGTGCCGAGGAAGAGTTTGGAGTTAAAACAAGGTCAACACCAACACCGACGAAGAGTTTGGAGGAGTGAAAAAAGGTCAATACCAGTGCCAAGGAAGAGTATGGAGGAGTAAAAACAAGGTGAATACCAACGCCGAGGAAGAGTATGGAGGAGTGAAAACAAGGCCAATACCAGTGCTGAGGAAGAGTTTAGAGTTAAAACAAGGTCAATACCAGCGCCGACGAAGAGTTTAGAGGAGTGAAAACGAGGTCAATACCAACACCGAGCAAGAGTAGGGATGAGTGAAAACAAGGTCAATACCAGTGCCGAGGAAGAGTATGGAGGAGTGAAAACAAGGTCAATACCAACGCCACGGACGAGGTTGAGGGCACTCAGGGAAAATCGATGACCAAGGGACAATGAGTACTGTAAGTTTGGCACCCTCATTCTCTTTAACCTGCAATTTCCATGCCTATTTTCCTAAGACATTCTCGTACATTGGCACCCCCATTCTTGTAAAATGGTATAAGATAAGACAGAAAAAATAAAATAGCTTAGTCTTTCACATTTTTATCGACCAGCCTCAGGTTTTGGCAAAACTCCCATAATCTACCCACATCTTGGTTGTTGGTGGGAACATGTTATTCTTTGTTGTATGACCTACCTCAAATCTTATGTCCACAAAGTTGCTAAAAACATAGAAAAAGAAGAAAAAATTCAAAGGTACAACTAAAAAAGGGTTATTTCCTTTTGGCCTCATCCACCTCTTATATTTCAAAATAGCATGGAATTATGCTTACATAACATAAACTCAAACAAATGGAAGTTTATAGGGGAAAAGGAGCCCGAGTATATCCTAGGCTAAGCTAGATCTAATGAATGGAAATAGAGGCATACATTTCTTCTTTAATACCTCCACCACAAACATATGCAAGGAAAGGTCTCCTCCCTTCTTGGTAGTGATAATATTCTCCACACACAACCCTTAAAAATTATGAATAGAGGAATTTAATCTTTGCAGAACTCAAAGTTGATTCTCTCCTACCTAATGCAATTATTCATTTTATCTTTACAAACATTTATAGTGATTACTAGAGGCACATAGACCAATTCTTCATAATAGAAGAATTTGATCATACTTTTCCAATGATGGCATTATGAGAAAACCTTAGGTTAAATGAATAATTCCTAGCTAAGTTCTTTAAATCATGTCCAACCATATAAGAGAAGACCACTGCTATGTGTACTTGGATACCATGGAGAAAGGCCCTTTGGGCTCTTTCATCAATCAAGGTATTGTTAAATTTTAACACCTAAAAGTGAGAATGAAGAATCTTTCCTAGGATGGTGGCCAATTATGCTTCTCAACACCTAGATTAAAAAATCCTTATCAATATCATTACCATAACAATTAAACCTATTGCTTGAGATATAGTCATACAGGTAAACAAATTGGCTTTCTTGATAGTAGATACATTCTAGACAATTCAATCCTTGCATTGGAGATTGTTGAATGGGCCCAACAAACTACTCATGATGCCCTTACAATTAAGTTAAAACTTTGACAAGGCATATGATTGCATCAAATGTCCTTTCATTTATAAAAGGCTCAAATGGATTTATTTTTAACCCTAAATTATTATCACACATTCAAAATTACAAAATACCAGTTGAATGAAGAACCTTCATTTGAAGGTGATGTCATCATGACCTTTGAATGAAGAACCTTCATTCAAAAATGATGCCATTTCAAGACTTTCAAATGAAGGTATGTTTTATTTTAAATATTTCATGTCCAAAATGCTTTATAAAAGGAACCTTTGCATGAAGGACCTTAAAATGAAGACTTTAATTCAAAGGTCCTTCATTAGAAGATCCTTCATATGAAGGTTCCTTTAATGCCATCCCATTATAGATCTTAGAGTTGTTAGAGATATTTTTGTTTCGAAGTAGAGATTGGATCATCAAATAGTGTCACCATGACTCTACCAAGATATCCATCAAATTGATAAACCCTGACTTAAAAACCACAAATTCACAAGAAAATTGCCCCTGTCAGCCCTAGGGCATCAATTCAATGCCAAGTTTCTTGCTTTAACAAACCCCTAAATGCAATGAAACTCTATCATACCATGATGCACACCAATCCACCAAGTTATAGTTCCAAGAAAGTGGGTGGATTGGTGGATGTCATTTCTATTTAGCCCTCAAACCCTTACATAGGCACAACAGGGCAGTCCCTGTATTTGATTGTTTTCTCCCACAAAACAGTGATTGAGCACTTCAAAACAAATGTAAATGAAAGGGAACACATATATTTATCTACACCAATTATCTCAAAGCATTTCAAGCTTGTACGGATCCATACAACACAAAAGAACTTCAGAAAAATAGTAAAAACATAGAAAATTGCTTCAAGAACGTGGTATTTAATATGAAATTTTGGTATCAACTCCTCCAACAATTGAAATGGGATGGGAATAAAATATGATAGAAGTGGGATGATAAATGCATCGTTTGAAGCATCAAACCAATATGCAAAGATGAAAGAAAGTGCTAACCCCTTAAACTGAAAAAATTTCTTTTAACTTTAAGTTTGTTGGGTAGCCAATTCTTTTAAGTTATCAAATTCTACCATCATACATAATCAAAATTTTGTTGTTTCAAATGACTATGAGCACTAAATTTCACTATTTGAAGATGTTGAAACCTTGTCATAGAGAATTAGAATATTGATTTGACCACTCATCCTACCTTAAAACGTAACAAAAGTCTCCTAGAAATTAGACATAGGAAGATTTAAGATGACTTAAACAATTTTTATTGCCAAAGCATAAACTTATGATGACTTTACTAGGCCTAGTATACACTCCCTCCTTGTTAACCACTTAGACATATGGAAATTAAATGTAAATTTTCTGCTATTTTTAGTCATGTAGTTGTCCAATAAACCACTTGGTGGTGTTTCCCTTCAAGTTTATTTACTTGAATGAGGAGCAAAAGTCCTTTGATTACAATTAGAGAATACATTTTAGGCCTTGGTTGTGTAACTAGTGGACCATAGTCACATTTAACACTTGTTACAAAGTTTGGGAGTTAAAAATTTAAGTAGATTTGATTTGTGATGGACACATTTGGACGGTAGTAACAATAACTTGCAATCTATCAAGACTTGATTACCTTATAACCTATCAAATTCTAGCGATGAAATGATAGATTAATCATAATCTCAGCTAGGGATCACATCACCATGAAAGAACTTCATCCAACATCCTTATGAGTATAGGTACCACCAAATAGGTATTTGTCACATTTGTCTTCTTCGAGCGAGGGAAATTTAGGAAGAGAAGAGGAAAGCGAGACATGTAGTAGGTCTAAAAGAGGGAGATCAACTAGAGGTCAAAAGATTGAAGAAAATTCCATAAATGCATGGAATTTTTTCTTGCTGAAGGGGGGTCATGTTCTTATGATGATGAGAGCATAGGTGACATCAAGGTTCCCTTTGAGGTATAAACATCTACGGAAATAATGGGTTACCCAAGGAACTTCCTCCAATAAAAACCGATCTTTGTGTCAACGAGAGGATATATCACATAGCACCATCGTCATTACATGGTTTGGGCCTATTTAGCATGGACGACATAAAGGTTTGTTATGACAAATTTACTGAATTGATGGAGTATGATGGACCCTATTACAATTACAAAGATTGTATGCAGCTGGTTCGATATACACGAAGTATGCATAGGTATGCACTATCAACAAATTATATACAGCTAGAAGATAAGGATCAAAATAAAGGAGTGGCTAGGTACATTGACAGAAGGCCAAAAGCATCAGGGAATATTGTAGGGTTTATAAATAGTACATGAACTGGGTCAACAAATAAGCAACCCAATTTCATATTCGAGGCGTGAGAGGGAAACTGTGTATTCGTATGTGCGATAAAATCAATAACTGCAGGGGAAGAGTTGCTAATCGATTACAATTTAAATCGCTTAGATACAAACACAATTACTATGGGGGTGGTATGTACTATATACCATTTTACCCAACCTCCAATTAATGACTCCAATATACCATTTTATTATTATGTTTTTTTTCGTAAGTCTATTAGTTTCATTTCAGTAATGTTTTTTATATTTAATTTTTGTCACAACGAGAAATTGATCATACGAGGAAGGCTCCGGCTCAGAGCATAGATTGCGATCCATCTTCATGAGCTTCTACCTGACAGGTTTACCTCATTGTAATTGTGCAAATTAGATACTAGCAAAATGTTTTATTATTATGTTTTTTTCATGTGTTTATTGGGTTAATTTCGATAATGTTTTTAATATTCTTGTTGCAGTCAGCTGATCGGGGAAAGGCACCAGTAGTACAGGAGAGCATCCATATGGAGGTGCAGTCACTATTATGTGATGATGACATCACATTTTTCACAAACCCTGTGGATATGATGAGGAAGGCCCAACAAAAAAGGATTGAATAAATCCTTCAGTTGGTATTCATAGTGCCTCAAATAGATGAGATAAGAGAAAGGGTTAAAATATTGTCTGAGAGAGCATAGAACTTGCAAGTAAGATGTCATGAGATCTTTAATTATAACATAAGTTCATTCATGGTTTTATATTTTGTACTCTTTTATGTCATGAACTAAAATATGTGTTGTTTTTACAAGATTATTTGCGTCCTCATCATGCTGTTGGCCATGATCAGGGTACTGCAAGCGTTGCCTAGGAAGTAGGGGTCAATACAAGTGTCAATCATGATCTTCTTGCACATACGTCACATCATCTGACCCCATCATCCGTGCCTATATTGTCGACTAAAATGTTGGCAACACATACGATGCAGGCATTCAGTAGTGCACCCTCTGGCAACGAACACATGCCACTACATGTGTCCGTACATGTACTTGGGGATGCAGAGGCCACTAGTACTGGTGATGTTTTAGCAACATTTCTTGGATCTTCCCGTATTACTAGAATGGGAACATTTCCAGTCACATTTGTGGTGACCGAGGATTTCATTCCCATAAAGATAGAGAAGGTCCTAGGTACTTTAAAATGTTTTAATTATTATTATATATAATCCAATTAAAATTTACTTATTGATCACTCTTTATAGACTAATGATCCCATGATAATTTTGCAAGAAATGATGTTTTTTATAAACATCTAAGTGATATTACATTGGATCTCTTCAGGCCCACCATATGTACACAACAGAATGCCCAAAATCAAGATTTAAAAGATGAGCTCATTAACCATTTAGTTGTTTTGTTCGGTGATAAAACATTCAATTGAACTAAGGTCCTTAAGAAAGCTGGTACCTATCTAAAGTATGTGAGGGACCAATATAGGTCACATTTAGAGAATAACATAAAGTACGAGTGTCCCCCCATGATTCTGGAGAGGGAGTGGAAGGACTTGGTGTCAGATGGAAAAGAGAAGGCTGAAAAGAAAAAAGGAAAGACACCATCGAGCCAAGGAAGGTATGTGATACTATCAACAATGTAATTATATACTGATTACTCTTTCTTTTTACATAATCTAACGTATTTCAAAATTTTCATAGGCTACCCGACACATCGAAGGCAACAAAGGCAAGACTAGAAAAACATAGGTAGCACAAACTTGACTCTTGTGGTTATATGAAATTAACCGCATGATTTGTAAGTATCAATAAATGAAATATTGCATCCAAATAATAAATTGCAAACAATTTTGGTTTTATCACACCATAGAAGCAAAATTCATGATCTTATCCAAAAATGTAGGGCTTTGATTTCAACAGAGTGCCCATAGAAGAGGACCTGAAGATTGCCTTCTAGCAAGGCTATGGAGCCCTGACTGAACACATAAGAGTCTCGATTGGGCAAACACAATCTTCCACTGCATCCAACACGTAGGTAAATAAACTCAATAAAGTTTATTTAAAATTAAATACTTGTTCAATCTATTCAATATTAATTTCCACCATAATAATGTGCCTATTTGTTTTAAACAAGTAAGAAATGATAATACTGCACATGACTTTGGAATGCAGCTTGGTGAGGGTGGAACACAACTTGTAGATGAAGGCCATGGTGTGCATCCCGGTACTAGATGTATTCATGTGCTATACAAAATGCAATATGGATTAATACAATTAAACATCTTTAATTTGCATTTGGTGTATTAATCAATGTAACCTTTCATGTTTCAACTTTAGAGCATGTAGAGCATGATCAACATGTTGAGCATGATAAGGCTCGACAAGATCAAGAACATGATGTGGCTCCATCAAGTAAAGAGGACCACTCTAATGTTCTTTTAAACATATTTAATTGCAATTGGTGTATTAATTAATGTAACCTTTCATGTTTCAACTCCAGATCAAGATTTAGAGGGTGTTCAACATGTTGAGCATGAGGCTATAAGACAATATCAGGAACATGATGTGGCCCCATCAGGTAAAGAGTACCACTCTAATGTTCTTTTAATTAATGAAATACTTGTAACAATAATAATAAAACATATCAATTTAACATTTCTTTGCTATTGCATTAGATCCCCCCTTGCAGCGGCATCCACATTGTGAGTACACAACTAGGAATACATTAAGATCATGAGCAGAGCTCAGAACAAGTGAAGGGGGGACAAATAATTTTGAAAACGATACTCCACTTCAGCTTTTTTTAGCTACAAAAAAGAAACAAAAAAATAGAAGTGATTGTAATCATATTATGACAACCATATTTTTGGTAATATGTAAAAACTAAAAACAATGAATGTTATATACATTAATGAATGAATGTGAATATTTTAATGAATAAATTTTATATGTTAATGAATGAATGTTATATGTTATTAATGGATGAATGAATGAATCTTGTATGTTATTAATGGATGAATGAATGAATGTGAATATTTTAATGAATGAATGTTATATGTTATTAATGTAGGATGAATGAATGAATGTTATATGTTATTAATGGATGAATGAATGATTAATGTTATATGATCGGGTATGGCGAATTGAGAGTGATGTGAGGGGGGAGCGGAGGGGCCAAATGAGCTTCCACCTTCACATGGTTGGCCCTGTTAAGTAGAGAATATTAAACTATTCTCAAAACAAAGAGAAGCTCAATAAGGTAATGCAATTTTCAATATAAGAAATGCATCATTTGAAGCATCAAACCAATATGAAAAGATGAAAAAAAGTGCTAAATTTTCACTATGAACATTGTGTTGTGTGTGGATTTGGTTTCAAAGCTTTGGTTTTTTTTTTTTTGGGGTCTCTAAAATTTGACTTTTGTGCATAACAGGTTAGTGGAAAATTTGACAGCTCTAAAGGGTTTAGAGGCTTGATTGAGATAGATACATGGATATTTGGATCTTGTTGTGGATGGGAGGCTTCCACTTAACCATGAAATTTTGTACCATCTGGAGGTATGCAAAAATTTCTCTACTTACATTCATTCAACTTACTGTAATATAATATCTAACAAAAATCTCCTTTTCATTATACTTAGATGGATTTTCATGCCCTGTTCCAAAGCACATGTTTTAGAATAGGAAAGAAGGATGCTAGCAAGGGTTAAGGAATTTGGCTTTACACCTGTCAATTGCATAGTTTACTTCATTCATCCAACATATTGCCAATGCATTTCACAATTGTTGGAATCATATCCTATAATTACAAAACTAGTAAAATTAAAATATGTAAGTTTCAAATATGGCATTACATATCTTTCTATGAATTTTTGAAAGAAAATATCAAAATGAATAAGTATTAACAAAATAATCTGCATAATTTCTAAGAGATCAGGAAATTTTTTTGCAGAGTTATCTTGAATATATTTAAGACAAAAGTAACTTATAGAGATTGAAGCAGAATATCAGTAGTCTAAAATCACCAGTCAACACATCTTAGTAGTATCTCAATTCAAGAGAACTAGGTCCACTATCCATTAGCCAATAAAAATAATAAAATTAATTCATAAGATTATTCTGTTCTAATAGGGTTGATTGGTGGCTTGTTTCTTTTTGATTGTCAAGAAGTCGTCAATATACACTTGGTTTTCCCCTCTTCTCTTGCCTTGTGGCCAAAGAGTTTCTGTAGAAGGCATCAAAGTAACCTTCAAGATTGGAAATGGCAATGAGTACAAGGCCAGTATAACTTAATGCTAATTGGGTATGATTTTATTTGTTCAAGACCAATTTAGATTCATTTTCTACTCACACTACTTTTACTTACATTTATGTTTTGCTAATATCCATTTTCCTTTACATTCATATTCTTCTATACATATTGTGTTTACAATAATTTTTTCCTTAGATCAATTCATAAGATTATTCTATTCTAATAGGGTTGACTGGTTGCTTGTTTCTTTTTGATTGTCAAGAAGTCCTCAATATACACTTGGTTTTCCTGCCTTCTCTTGCTCGTGGCCAGAGAGTTTCTACATAAGGCATCAAAGTAACCTTCAAGATTGGCAATGGCAATGAGTACAAGGTTAGTATAACTTAATGCTAATTGGGTATGATTTTATTTGTTCAAGACCAATTTAGATTCATTTTCTACTCACACTACTTTTATTTACATTTATGTTTTTCTAATATCCATTTTCCTTTACATTCATATTCTTCTATACATATTGTGTTTACAATAATGTTTTCCTTAGATCAATTCATAAGATTATTTTGTTCTAATAGGGTTGACTGGTTGCTTGTTTCTTTTTGATTGTCATGAAGTCATCAATATACACTTGGTTTTCCCACCTTCTCTTGCCTCGTGGCTAGAGAGTTTTCTATAGAAGGCATCAAAGTAACCTTCAAGATTGGCAATGAAAATGAGTACAAGGTCAGTATAACTTAATGCTAATTGGGTATGATTTTATTTGTTCAAGACCAATTTAGATTCATTTTCTGCTCACACTACTTTTATTTACATTTATATTTTTCTAATATCCATTTTCCTTTACATTCATATTCTTCTATACATATTGTGTTTACAATAATGTTTTCCTTAGATCAATTCATAAGATTAGTCTGTTCTAATAGGGTTGACTAGTTGCTTGTTTCTTTTTGATTGCCAGGAAGTCATCAATATACACTTGGTTTTCCCGCCTTCTCTTGCCTTGTGGCCAAAGAGTTTCTACAGAAGGCATCAAAGTAACCTTCAAGATTGGCAATGGCAATGAGTACAAGGTTAGTATAACTTAATGCTAATTGGGTATGATTTTATTTGTTCAAGACCAATTTAGATTCATTTTCTGCTCACACTACTTTTACTTACATTTATGTTTTGCTAATATCCATTTTCCTTTACATTCATATTCTTCTATACATATTGTGATTACAATAATTTTTTCCTTAGATCAATTCATAAGATTATTCTATTCTAATAGGGTTGACTGGTTGCTTGTTTCTTTTTGATTGTCAGGAAGTCGTCAATATACACTTGGTTTTCCCGCCTTCTCTTGCCTCATGGCTAGAGAGTTTCTACAGAAGGCATCAAAGTAACCTTCAAGATTGACAATGACAATGAGTACAAGGTCAGTATAACTTAATGCTGATTGGGTATGATTTTATTTGTTCAAGACCAATTTAGATTCATTTTCTACTCACACTACTTTTATTTACATTTATGTTTTTCTAATATCCATTTCATTCATATTCTTCTATACATATTGTGTTTACAATAATGTTTTCCTTAGATAAATTCATAAGATTATTCTGTTCTAATAGGGTTGATTGGTTGCTTTTTCTCACCAAATTGCTCATTTTCCACAAAATTAGATTCTAGTGTGTTGTTTAATATTCACTAGTTTGATTTTTTCTTTTTTAGCAAAATTAGAATCCAGTTCGTAGGTTGTGCTTGTTGTCCATGACAGTCCCCTTGATCTCATGACTCATCATATGTTTTATATTTTGCTCCAGTTGTTGATTAACATCAGATGTGGCCATCATAATATCATCCATAGCCTCCATATTCTACAATTATTCATTGCTCATTTCTCATACATAGTAACCAAATAATGTAGACCTAGAGCTTGGACTGCAGATGTATGCAAAAAATGATAAATCCCTACCCCTGTAAGCCTAATTAAACACAAAAACTGACATGTTGTTTGATATTTTAAATAGTCATATGACTGTCCTTTTTCTACCTTGTAAGAACTTACTCAATGCATACAATAATTTATTGAAATGTAAAGTTGAATGGCCTCTTAACTCTTGACACTAATGTCATTGTATTTGTCAAAACAGGGTTAATCATATTGTGATCTAAATTTTCATAATGAAGTCTTCCAATCTGTCCTTTATATCTAAGCATTGATGACAATCCATCTTGTCTTTTAATACCCCTTTTAAATGCTCATGGTCTTGGCACATCAACTTTGTCTCTTTGATTGACCTATCCTTATGTCTTGTCATTATCCCTATGGATGCACTTTGGAGCCTCCTACTACTTTTAAATATCGCCCAGAGTCACCCTGATAAGTATTTCGATCCATTTGTATCTTCATCGATAAGAGATCATGTATCACTAGGATATTCTACAGTTTCCCCCACGTGGTGAGTTTCCCCGATGATTATTCTTTTGATCTCAAGTATATCACCAAGATTCTTGCTGATGTAATCTTATCAGCGTCACATAGCGGGTTGAGTAGACATTCAAAACTTACTCCGATGGTATATGCCTTGCCGATATGCTTCCCTCGTCCTTCATCGATGACAAGATGAGTATCTCACCGATGAAACTTCATCACTGAGACCACAGGCCATTCCTCTTGATATATCTTTTCAGGCAATTCTGATCGTTGTAACATTCTTCATCTTTCACCGATATGCCTACATTTGAACGAATAGTTTTTTTTATTTTTAAAATTGCATTGTTCCATTGAATTTTTGACCAACCTCCAAAAGTGTCCAATGAATTTGCAATATATCTGATGAATTTTCATCATAATGACTTGCCTATTTCATCGTGAGTTTGACAAAATTCTGTTGTTATTTCGATCTAAAGTATGTCACCAAGACTCCTACCAATGTAATATTATCGGCGTCACATAGCGGGTCGGGTAGGCATTCAAAACTTACTTCGATGGTATATGTCTTGCCAATATGCTTCCCTCATGCTTCATCAATGAGACAAGATGAGTATCTTGCCAATGAAACTTCATCACTGAGACCATAGGCGAGTCCTCCCAATATATCTTCTGAGGCAATTTTGATCACTGTAACAGTCTTGATCTTTCACCGATATGCCTACATTTGAATGAATAGTTTTTTAAATTTTTTTTGCATTGTTCTGTCGACTTTTCGACGAACCTCCAAAAGCGTTCGACGAATTTGCAATACATCTGACGAACTTTCGTTGTAATGAATTTCCTATTTCGTCACGAGTTCAAAGAAATTCTATCATTATTTCAATCTGAAGTATGTCGCCAAGACTCCTGCCGATGTAATCTTATTGGCGTGACATAGTGGGTCGGGTAGACATTCAAAACTTACTTTGATGGTATATATCTTCATCACTGAGACCACAAGCCAGTCCTCCTGATATATCTTCTCAAGAAATTTTGATCGTGGTAATAGTCTTGATCTCTCACCAATATTTGCAATACGTCAAAACTTTCGTCGTAATGGTGACGGACTTCTATTGTTAATCCGATGCTTTGGAAAAGGTATGTCGCTTGAGTTCTAGCTACTGTTTGTCGCTAGATCGACAAAATGGCCATCGCGGTTCCGATGAACTTCTGTCACTGATCCGACACTTTGGCAAAGGTATGCTGCTTGTGTTCCGGCTACTGTTCGTCACTAGATCGATGAAGTTGCTGTCGTTGTTCTGACGAACGTGCGTCGTGAGTTCAAAGTTTTAAATGTCATCTGAATATCGATGAAGAATGAGCGATGACAATGATTTCTATGATTCATCGGTATATCGACAATAGATCATTGAAATTCCAACAAAATATCATCAGAAATTGGAGTCAAATTGAGCAGTGTTAATTATTGATTTTCCCGCTTGAAACTTGAAAAATCGTCAAAAAGGACTAGGTCGCCAACTTGGGCGACCTAGTCCCACTAAGGGATTTTAAAGTGGGATTGGTACTTTTTTAATGGTTTTGATATGATTTGTAAGAATTTGAATGATCCCTTGGGTATAACAGGCCTCCTAGTCAAAATTAACAACCTTAGGGGCCTATAAATTCTATTTTAGGGTGAAATATTGGTGAAATAGGACCTAAAGTAGGACCGAAATGGGCACAAAGTTGTCCTTTTCTTGAAAGGTATACAATTCTTGGTGATACATTTAGCCCCCACTTTAGCATCCATATGAATTTACATGCATATGTAAGCTAAAGGACTCTAAAATAAACAATGCACCTTCATTTTCATAAAAGGATATTCATTTAAAAGGCGGGATCATGAAGCCCCTAGTGCAGTTATCTACAAAACCATAATGTTAGGAACTGCATCCTACAACACACATTCATTAGAAGTCCTAGAAACCCTCTTATCTAATCTCTAATGATTAAATTTGAGGGTAGATGTATGCCCCCCCTTGATTCTGCTTGCTTTACGAAGGTGGAATCAAGGTAGCCATCTAACCACACCAAACGAGGGAACACATATTAGAGGGCATTTCCAAGTACCATGCCTCATAGCGATAGGTGAGTGATGATGTAGGGCATGGAAATATGATTCTAATGCAACAAATGACATAAAAATGAGGTTCACTAGCACCCAAAATGTTAATTTTAATGAAAAAGCACACTAAAAGATTAACAAAGTGAAAAGGTATAGATGTGCACATGTGTGTAAAAATGAGTTAGTTAAAAAAATGACAAAGAGTAACATTGACTTAATTTTCTCATTTACCTTTTGTAGCGTTGAAGAATAATGAGGAGAGAGTGACAAGATGCCTAGAACACATGGTTTTACTCCCACGAGGTTGGATGTTTTGCGCGACCAGGTGGCGAGCGACAACCGCCAGTATGAGATTGGTTGATTTTGGAACTTTTATTTTGTGATTTTTCAATTATAGGATGAATTTTAATGCTTATTTAGAGTATATTAGGATCTTGGAAAAGAAGTTTTCAAAGTGTCCCTTTTTTTTGCAAAGTGTCCCTTTTGTTTGCAAATTGTCCCTTTTGTTCGTAAAGTGTCCTATTTCTTCGCAAAGTGTCCCTTTTCTTTGCAAAGTGTCTTGTTTCTTCATGAAGTGTCCCAAAAGGGTTTGAAAGTGTCTAGAACCATAGAAAAATCACACTATAACAACATTACCACACTTGCTTGATGAATTAGAGTAAAATTGAAGAAATTAGATGATTTAGATAGCAAATTGTGAGACTTTGTACAGGTACTAACACGGTCTAAACAACGGTTGGGTGGGAGATAATTGAGTTTCCTCAGAGACTTGGATCCAACCCTATCACTAGCAAAGACAAATCACTTACAGGGAGCGGGGATCTACTGGGCCTACCTTATGCCACCGATGAGATACCATGATGCGATGCTGATGGCACTATGTGAGAGGTGGAATGAAGATATCTGCACATTTCACCTACCCACAGGAGGGATGATGATTAGACTGGAGGATGTCCACCACATTCTTTGAGTTCCTATTTAGGGAGAGCAGGTATGACTATAGAGGGGATGGTCCTTCTTGTAGTAGCAGGCGGATATGCAGTACTACTTAGAGGGTCCTGTTCATGATGATAGGGTAGCTGAATGGATAGAGCTATCGATGCTACTATATTCATGAACACCCATGGTGAGATAGATCATGATGCATACAATAGCACTGGTCTTGTTGCCAGATGGGCGAGCAGGAAATCTAGAGGGCAGACTGGTACACCTGATATGAGACATGGCAGAGCATCAGATAGTATATGCCTGGGGCCGATGCATTCTGGCACATATGTACTATGATCTTGGGTGGTTAGTTTTTCGAGAGCTAGACAACATGGTGCATTTCATGCTTCTACAACTATGGTGTTTAGAGCACATCATGTGCACATGAATAGTGGGCTTCCCATGTTCAACAATAGTGGGCTATCAACATGTATTTAGGTATCCATTATGGTGATTATGGGAGTACGACGATCTTCACTTTTGGAGAGTGAGATTCGATTGAATAGACTAGCAGGATATCCTATGGAGGCCATACTAGCTTGTCCTCCAATGGCCTGATTACACCAGACAACTCAAGAGATTATAGATGACCAGGTTCCTGGTAGGTTGACACGAACACATAGTGTGGCCATTTTACTATGATTAGGTAATGAGATAGTTCAGACAGGTATAGTCACTGCCACAGGCATGAGCATCATTCAGGAGGTCTATTCAGAATGTATGGAGGCCAAGAGACATAAAATGATTCACACTGGATGATGTCATCAAGAGTGAGTCTATTAAGATCATGACCAACCACTGGTTGATGATGCAGATGATGTCGGGGCCACATGGGACCACAAGAAGTGGTGGAGATCCTCACAACTAGAGGCAGTGTTCCTTGCAGATGAGCCAGTGGGAGAGGCCTAGCCGATACCAAATGAGGGAGAGGAGAGGGAGAGAGAGGACAAGGTCGAGGAGACACGGTATAGGGCTGCAAACATTTTTATAGATATTATCGATGATGATTATGATGAGGACACATACCCAGACTATGATGGTCAGGAGGGAGAGGATGAGGAGGAGGAGCAGGATGAGGAGGAGGAGGAGGAGAGAGTGGAGGAGCCACCTTTGAGTGGGGATGATGATGCCACAGCCGAGGACCGAGACGAGCAGGGAGAGCTCTCACCTGTTCATAGGACTAGATTTCGTACATGAGTAGCAATAGGTGCCAACACTCACTATTGAGGGGAGGTGAGTACATCATCCATGCCCCTACATAGGATGAGGTGGAAATTCCACCCTCTACTAGAGATATAGGTGATGCCATTTAATTTTGGTTGATGTATTTTATTTGTGGTTTAATGCAGATATGTTTATATGATGATGTGTTACTGATGAGGCTCATTTTTGATTTTTCAGGGCTTGTGGAGGGTTCATGAGAGTTCCTGCATCAGGAAGCTACAAATATAGTGCCAATGACCTTCGACAAAGAGGATATGGATATTGACTATGTGCCCCCACCTATTGTGGAGCAAGAGCCAGAGAGCCAGAGACCCTTCACAAGATTTGAGGAAGCCTATGAGGGTCTGAGGAGGTAGGTTCACCGAGTGAGAGTTACACCACAAGCACAATCATCATGGCCTCTAGTAGAGGTGGAGAGATTAGAGAGAGTTGTCATAGGTATGAGCGAAGAGGGACCAGATAGCACGCGAGCACCGATTGGCACTTGAGCGGATGTGAGGATTAGAGTATGCACTCAGAGTTAGCAGATCATAGTCACGATCACACACGACTATCTCCTGACACCCTAATACTGATGTAGCATGAGTACTAGATCCTGAAGGATCTAGTAATCACATTCTATAGTGACACTATGTATTATGATGATATGTATAAAAGACTTTTGATATATATATGCATTTGTATTTTTTGATGACGTAATTTAATTGTGTGGATGTTAAATGACAATGTGATTAATTAAATAGTTTAGTATTTAATTAATGGTAACATGATTTAATAAAAGGTATGTGATGAAATTACAACACATTTAGAATGTATGGTTAGATTTAAACATTAAGATTAATATGTTATGCACTTATGATTATAAAGAACATAACACCCAAAAGGGGAAAGAGGTTGAATAGTACGAAATCTAAAGTACTGTAAAAAGGAATTAAACAATCACTTTAGTTTTCGGGACACAAATATTATGATGTGTCAAGAATGAAGCAATGAGACAACCCATAGGATAGAAACCAATAGCGTCAACAAAAATGCTTTATAAATCATACCATTCATGAGGGGATTAGACATAATACCGACGCAAATGCATGACATTAATGGGATCATGAAGGGGAGTACCATCGTGTTCGGTTAAGGTATAGGCACTAGATCCATAATTAGAGTTGATCATATAGGGACCGAGCCAATTAGGACTAAATTTAACTTTGTCAGCGCAGTCGATAGTGGTTTTGCGTTGGTTTTCATATAAAACCAAATCACCCTTGTGAAAGGTTCGAGGGATGACACCAACATCGTTTACATTGCAACTGTTTAGCATAATCTTGAAGGTGCTCGAGAAAATTAATGCATTGTTCATCAAGCATTTCAAGTTGGTGTAGATGCTATTCCGCATAAGTGTCATTATCAACGAGACTTTGGAGAGAAATTCATAACGTGGGGATTTCTAGCTCCAAAGGGAGAATAAATTTAGTACCGTAAGCAAGGTTAAAAGGAGTGTGTCCTGTAGAAGAATGAACACTTTTGCGATATGCCCATAGTGCATATTGAAATTGTGTATGCAATATTTTTGGTTTTGATTGATAGTATTCCTAAGGATTTTCTCCAAGATCTTATTGGTACTTTTGGCTTGACCATTAGACTGAGGGTAGTAAGGTGTGGAGAATCGATGTTGGATAGGGAAGGTCTCAAGGAACTTCTTCACCTCGTTGTTCTTAAAGGGAGTACCATTATCTGAGACTAACATGGAAGGGAGACCAAAGTGAGCGATGCTGTGTTCCAATAGGAAATGAAATATCACCTCAGTGGTTGTGGAGCGAAGGGCAATAGCTTCAACCCATTTGGTGAAATAATCGGTAGTAGTGATAATGAACGTATGTCCAACAGAAAAGGGCAGGGAGATTTTTCCAATTAGATCCAAACCCCACACAGAGAATGACCATATAGGTATTTGGGAACAAAGCTCCAAAGCAGGAGCGTGGATCAAATGACTATGTTCCTGGCACTAATGGCATTGCTTAACATATGCATAATAATATTTTGCCATATTTTTCCAATAATATCCCATACACAAGAGTTTTTGCACTAAGGTCTTTCCTCCAAAATGTCATCCACAAGTACGGGAATGGGCTTGTTCAAGGGAAATATGAGTTTCAACATCCTTGAGGCCTCATAGAAGGATTCCATCAAAGGATCTTCAGTACAATGTGTCTGCAAGGATGATATACTGAGTGGCTAACATTTTTAAGCGCTGACGGGTATTTTTAGTGGTGGGTTTAGGAATGGTGCCATCTTTTAAATAATTGTAGATGGAATCATACCATTCACACGGATTATCGAAAAAAGTGGGAAAAATATCAGGAGGTTGATCATTGATGGAGGGTTTCATAATAGGATGAATAGTGAAGACTATCTGCTCAAAAGGGTCGACAGGAGAGACAAGAAAGGCTGCACTAGCCATTGCATCCACATGGCGATTATCTTTTCGAGGGATGTTAATGGTAAAGGAGTCAAACTGGTCTAATAGATTAAGAATGAGATCCTTATATTGCGAGAGTTTATCACATTTAGTTTGATAGAGACCGTTAATTTATTTATTGACTAATTACGAAACACCATAGATCTTAATACTTTTAACCCTTAAGACAAGAGTAGCGCGTAACCCAACAAGTAGAGCTTCATACTCAACTGTATTATTCATACATAGGAAATTAAGATGATAGGATAAGGGAATAGGATTACCAACAGGTGGAATTAAGATAACTCTAGCACCAGAGCCTGTTCAACACTTGGATCCATCAAAGTACAACTCCCATGTAGGAATGTCTATAGCAAACACATTGTCATTAGGGAAAGAATCATTGGTGGATAATGCTAGTGAAGGAGAATCAACTAAATGGTAGGTTAAGGCTTGACCTTTGATTGATTTTTGAGCAATGAACTTAAGGTCAAACTCAATTAACAACATGACCCATTTAGCAAGACATCCTGACAGATCTGTTTTAGTAAAAATATAGAATAAGAGGTCAAACCTTGTCATCATGTGTACTTCAACATTTAGTAAGTAATGTTGCAACTTACTAGTAGCAAATACAAGAATGAGACATTTTTTTTTAATTGTATAGTAACAAGTCTGGTAATCAAGGAGCATTCGACTAATATAATAGACATGATGCTCTTTACCTTTCGAATCCTTTTGAGCCAACAAGGCAGCAAGAGCATGAGTAGAAGCAGCGATATAAAGGGTGAAAGGTTGATTGGGTATAGCGGGCTGTAAAATAGGGGAAGTTATAAGGTACTCTTTCAAATTTTCAAAGGCTTGTTTACAATTATCATTCCAATTGAAATGGACATACTTTTTAAGGAGATGAGTAAAGGGTAACACACGATTGGCTAAGCAAGCGACAAAATGACGAATGGCTTGTATCCATCCTTGTAATGTACATAATTGGGAAATGTTATGAGGAGGTGGCATATTGATGATAGCATCACTTTTCTTTGTATCCACCTTGATGCCTCTGTGAGATATGATAAACCCTAAAATTTTACCACTATCTACTCCAAAGACACACTTTTTAGGGTTTAGGCACATGTTATACTTGTGCATATGCTCAAATATTCGATGGAGGATATTCACATTATCTTGGTAGGTTAAGGATTTGGCAAGAATATCTTCAACATAGTCTTCTAGGATTTTGTGAATATAATCATGGAAGATTAAGGTCATTGCTCGCTGGTAAGTGTCGCCAATGTTCTTTAAACCAAAAGGCATCATAACCCAACAAAACATGCCCCAAGTGGATGTAAAAGCTATCTTGTATTGATCTTTTGGGTTAATAAAGATTTGGTTATACCCTAAAAATCCATCCATAAAGGATAACAAAGCGTGCCTAGCAGTGGAATCCATGATCATATCGATGTTAGGAAGATGAAAGCCATCTTTTAAAGAGGCCTTATTCAGGTCTCTAAAATCCATACATATCCTAACATGATTATTAGGTTTTTCCACTGCGACAATGTTTGAAATCCTAGGAGAATAATCAATTGAGCGAATAAAACTTGCGTCAAGGAGTTTTTCAAGTTCTCCTTTAACATGCAAGACAACCTTGGGATTCATTTTTCAAATCTTCTGGCGAATAGATTTAGCATTTTCAGTGAGGACAATGTTATGGGTTACTATCTAGGGATCTATTCCAGGCATGTCAAAATATTTCCAAGCAAATAGTTCAGGAAAGGTATGAAGCAAGGTGGCAAGATCCTCTTGTTCTTCATCATCTAGGCACTTCCCAATTTTGATGATTTTGTTTGCGTCATCGATATCCATGGGGATGTCAAGGGTATCTCCTAAAGGGAGTGCATTAGATTTAGGAGTGTCAGGATCATATAGTACCAAGTTGGGATGAGGTTCGTTAATACTATAAATGGTAGATTCATAACTCAACATAGCACAAGAGGCATGCCTCTTGGAGCGGGAAGGAGTATATGAAGCACCTAAGAGATATTTTAAATCATCCTCATCATGAACATAGGTGAAGTGGGGAGCATCTACATCAAGAAATTTAGGGTGTTTAAGCATAAGGGTGGTTCTTGATGTGCATGATATAATATTGATGTTGAGAGAGGGTCATTGATTGGATTTTGTAGCTTTAGAAAAGGAAAATCCTAGACCAGTTTTAGTTCCTTGCATATTAGGTTCAATGGGGACACAAATGCCTTGTTCATGCTTGCCGCATCCTTTACCCTTGTAACCAAATTGTTTCACAAGGTCATAACCATGTCCATAAAGTCTTTCCATTTCTTGTGGGTTAGGGGGTTGTTGATAATCTATCTCATCAAAATTTGTTGTATATGTGGTATTTTCTTCCAAAAGAGATGAAGTAGAGATAGGGGAAGGGTTTTCCTCTTGTTGGGTGGAGAGGATAATGGATTGATCATTTTGAGTGTCCTCTTTGCGTGTGACACTACACTCACCCATGAAGGAAGGAGTAAACTCTAAAGATACCCAATCATCACCAAGTAAATTAAACTTGGTTTTATCTTTGGGTTGATCCTTCTCAGAAGGGGCAATGTTAGAGGTAAGAATTAGGGTATGGAGAGGATTTGATGTGCCCTTTTTGAGTTGCAAGCAACTCTCAGGTTCAAGATCAATGTCAATTTGATAAACTTTATTGTTATAGACATATTTCATTTTGCGATGAAGGGTCTAGGGTACCGCATGCATCTCATGAATCTATGGTCGTCCCAAGAGGAGATGATAAGAAAGATCATAGGGCATGATGTGGATAGGAGTCTACAACATAACCATTCTAACGGTAATGGGTAAGGTGACGACACCAAGAGGTTGTTTAGTAACATTATCAAATCCTCTAATGGATAAGGAATCAGATTGGATTTGCGATTAGTCCACATGTAACCTATCAAGAAGCTTCACACTGGACACATTTAGGGCAAAGCCATTATCAACCAAGGTCCTTTTGATACCTATCCGATCATACTGGGCTATGATCATAAAGGCCTCATTTTGCTGGCATAATTCTAATGGTGGTAGCTCATGTTGATAGAAAGTAATATCCACACTAGTTGTGTTCATGTCATGTAAGAGAGATGCCACATCACTAGTATTCATACCAGGAGGAACCACTATCTATTGTAAGGCTGTTTGAAGCATGGAGTGATAGTTAGGGGAATTTTGAAGAAGATCCCAAAGGGATATTTTGGCGGGAGTGTTTTTAAGTTGTTCAACCAAATCATAATCCCTAAGTTGTGAGTTGAAACGAGGAGCTGTAGATAAGATGGGGTTGGGTAATGGTAGGGAAGTGGAGGGAGGTGGTTGTTGGGGATGTGGGTTATTACAGGTATAATGAGTGTGAGCAACGGTATCATTCTTAGGAGGGTAAAGGGTAAACTCAGGTTGGGCTGGGGTTGGGAGTTTAGGACAAGGTGGGTAGAGAACGAATTGGGGTTGGATGACATTGACATATTTTGTGTTAGTGTGGTCATCAAAACAAACCATAGTGGATGAAGTAGGGGAGATGAAGTCTTGGAGGACATCATCTAACATACCCATATCATCACAAATAAAAGGTTTAGAAAAAAGGGTGGGGAAGTTGTAACTACATCATCACCAATCTTAGTGGATGAAGTGAGTGAGAGGAAGCTTTGAAGATCTTCATCTAACTGATCAAAATCATCACAACTAAAAGATTTTGATGATATAGTGTTCCTATAGTGAACAAGTGTGTTCATTGCATTATGTGAGTCATCTATGTTTTCAAGTGTATGTTTCATGGGATCTACTTTGAAAGAAATAGGAACTAAAGCAGAAAGGGAAACATGTAATGTTTTAATACTACTTAGAAATGCCATTTTCAGCTAAGAATAAGCATATAACAAAGAAAATTAAAACTGAAACCTAGCATTAATAGAAACAAACAAAGAGTGCAGAAACTGGAAAAAAAATTCAGAGAATATTGATGCAAAAAGCCTATTGGGACTAGGTCACCCAAGGTGGCGACTTAGTCCTGGTATGATTTTTTTTGAGTTTTTAAGGTGTTTTTTGATGGAAAATGCAATTTTCTAGAAGTTAACATGCATAGGTATAGTATAGATGTCAAATTTTTGTATCATGCAAGGAGATGAATGGAAACTATGATGCTTTTTCAATAATGCAAAATAAAAAACCCTAGGATGCTTGTCTACACAATGCAATATTCAATGCACTGCTAAATAAAGAGCTCCTAGTATGCCAATGCAATGAAAATTAGAAGTATGTAATTGTGAACCCTTATTTTTTACCTGCACAAACACAACAAAAAAGTACAATATTAGATCATATGCAAATTAAAACCAAGGATTCCCCATGAAATCCATTTACAAAAGCTTAAACTACGAAAATGAAGAACAAAATACGAAAATGAAAGTAAAATACTAATTAAGCAAGAAAAATCATGATCCCATGGGGGAGTTGGTGCCAATTGATGTGTTTAAATCAGCCCTTTCCCAACTCCTTTGTAAGCTTTGATGATTTGATCCACTTGATGGTTGAATTCTTGCATAACCTAGCTAAGAATTTGATGAAATGGATGAATATAGATATGCTTGAGGATGAAGTTGAGTATAGTAAGTTTACTCAACTTGTGGATGTTAGAATGAGAGGAAGAGTCTTTCATTTATAGATTTCCAAAATGGAAGAGAGAGTGAAAATAAGCAATGTGGGATCATTCAACACCCAATGGCCAAGTATCACTTGTCAAGATGTGAATGGTTGAGGAATGAGCACATTTTGGTCAATGTGCATGATAAATGCCATGAGATTCAAATTTGAAATTTGAATGTGACATGTTGGAGGGAGAAAGAAATGGAGTTAATGTCACTTGGCTCAATGCAAAGGACATGTAAGAGGCATTAAATGCCTTGTTGGAAGGACCAAGACCACTTGAATTTGAATTCAAATTTGAGGGAATATTCCCCTTTTATGCCTTGTTGAGAGAAAATAGGCAATTAAATAAATCAAAGTAATTGATTTATTGTGCAAGTTGCATTCTCTAGAGGATTTTAGTGATTGAAATTAAATTAATCAATATTTGATCAATTTAATGAGAGATTAGGTGATTTGACAATTTTGACTCAAATTGATGAGTTGATTTAAATCAAGAATTGAGAAGAAAGATTTAATTAAATAAATGATTTGATTTATTTAACTAAAGGGGATAATGTTAGATTAAATTAAATAAGGTTTGATTTATTCAATTTAATAAGAAGACTTTAGAGACTTAATCAAATAAAATGATTTACTTAATTAAAAGGGATTTTAGGGTTAATTAAATTAAATTGATTAATTTAATCAACAGGGGGAGAAAGACCTAATTAGATAAATAATGATTTATCCAATTCAGAGACAAAAGGTGATGATAAGTTGAGAGTGTGATTTAGGAAGAAACGTCATTAGTTAATCATGATCAAATATGCTGGATCGAATTTGTACATTTTCCATGTCTACATTTTGCCCCTCTTTGAAGTAATGCACTTGTTACATTGATTCAAAGAATAAACTGTTGTGATCAAAGTTCAAAATTTCTTTGATTTTTTTGAATGCCCCACTATTGCCCCAACAATAAGGATTATGCTGGTATATTTCCCCCTCGAGAGATCGAGCGGAAATGTTAATTTTCCGATCGATATCGCGATAAAATGCGAGAGGAGTGGTTCTATTGATCAGAGGATGAAATATAATTCTTTGATGTAGACAATTCTAATGATGTATAGATAGTCATCGACCATGGGTAGCCTCATGTATATTTTGATACAACACACTGATTTTAGATAGAAATGTTAGTAAAGATAGAAGAATAAGACGATGAAAGGAGGATCCACAAGCCTATACTATGATGATGATGATTTTCTTACCAGGAGTTGGGATCTTCAAAGGGCCAATTAATTTATGTTTGATAACACACATAGGTATGATGCATCAAGGTATAAAGAACCAGGATGGCATTATACCTAGTGTGATGGACTTTGATTCGACAATCAGATAGGAGTATTCTTGTTCACACTTAGCATACAAAATTCATTCAGGATGTAGTTCATATATTCTAAACATCTCATGCCAAAACATAGGAAAGCAAGCTTTCCTATGTGGTCAACAAGATATCTAAAACATCCTCTCCACAAACTAAACAAAGTTCATATGACTAAGTTATTTTACAAGTGTATCCCACAAGCGCATCAGATAAAAAAAGATAATGATCATTGCCCCATTTCTTTCTCTCTAAACCTATTTTGTTTAGGCATTGTCGAGAGGTCCTTGAAATGAGCCCAAAATAAGATAAGTCACAAAGACCAAAGAAAAAGTAAACAAACAAGCTAATGTTCTTCATACCGCTAGCCAAGGCAAAACTACTGCAAGGTACCTGATGCCTATGTCCATCGTGGGAAGGATACATCCTAGGACATGTTGTGATCAGGGTTTTGGTGAGACTGATTAGGTGATAAGCTATTGATACTCCGAGTTGATCAACTTGCTTTCTTACTGACTTAGACTTAAGACTCTGACGATTAGGGTGTTCACTTTGGAACTTTCTATACTTTCTTCTGATTGCTTCACCAAAGGATGAAGGTGATGATTGATTTTATAATGAGTGATGAAAATTGTGGGTGAAAGAGAGATGAAATGGATTCACCATTTTGGATTTTTTAGATATTTTGAGGCTATTTTTGGTATTTTTGAAGTGTTTTGCAATTTTTTTTGGATTTTGTGTCTCGTGGGCTGATCAAGGATGGCCTTGCCTATGTTTAAGCTCAGAGATGATGTAGTTTAGCTGACAATTGACTTGAATGCATGATGAGATGGAAGGGCAATGGATTGCCAGATTACGATGGACGCCTAAAGGACTGACCTAGGGTGTGAAATAGATGGGCAAACGGATTGCCATTGTGATGAACACCTAAGGGACTGACCTAAAATGTGAAATTGATGGGAAAACGGATTGCCATTGCGATGAATGCCTAAAGGATTGACCTAAAATATGAAATAGAGGGGAAAACAAATTGCCATTGTGACAGATGCCTAAAAAACTGACCTAAAATGTCTTGGGGGATTATCAAAGATCAACCTTGCCTACATTCAAGCTCAGAGATGACTCTAATTTTGATTTTTCAAATTTTTTGAGATGTTTTGGATTTTTGAATGATTTGGATGTTTTTTTGGATTGTGGATTTTTTGATGTTTTTGAATTTTCACATGATTTTGAAGATTTGGATATGGATATGTGATGATATCAGTGCTCTGTTTTGGGATTTTGTTGAAA
Source organism: Sequoiadendron giganteum (assembly GCA_007115665.2). NCBI lineage: Eukaryota > Viridiplantae > Streptophyta > Pinopsida > Cupressales > Cupressaceae > Sequoiadendron > Sequoiadendron giganteum. The sequence goes on along the minus strand of CM021100.1, from coordinate 456,048,216 downwards.
ACCAAGCTAAGGTTGATTGATCAGATTGATGGATTGATAGTTTGACTAAGTGTGTTAAGTCAAACAAAATTGATAATGCACTCATAAACTCTAGGAAGTTGTGTTATCCTAGAGTAAACTCATACATGAGAGGGTAGTTTGACTAAGTGTGTTAATTCAAATAAGGTGGTTTTGGATAATTTGACTAAGTGTGTTAAGTCAAATAAGATGATAATGCACTTGTAAACTCTAGGAAGTTGTGTTATCCTAGAGTAAAATCATGCACAAGAGGGTAGTTTGACTAAGTGTGTTAAGTCAAACAAGGTGATGATTGATTGGATTCGATTGATCAAGATTGATGAAACTTGTTTTGGAACAAAATAATTTTGATGATTTAATGTGACGCTGATGCATACATTAGATGCAACTGATATTGATATTTGATGAAAGATAAAGCTTGATAAGGAACATCGTTTTTGCCAAAATATGCCATGGGATAGTGATTTGGATTTTTCGCTCACAAATGCTTGACCAATTTGATTTCAAGTTTTTCAATGTTCGGATCACCACATAAGTTGGAGGATATAGATCAAGATTTATTCCTATAGCAAGATATAAATATCTACTCCTAGTGTCTAGCAATGTATGGAATGCCATGGGTGGATTCTTGGATAGATGGATGGGTATGGTAAGCATGCAAAGGATGCGAACAATTATCTTGTGAAAAGATAAGGTTTTCAGGTGGTGGATGCACATTTGGATAGTGCTTCATGGCTCAGATAATGCTGGATTGGATACAATCAATGAAAATGACCCATGTCAAGATGACTACCATAAGCAAGTGTAAAGTGTGCACCAAAATTTCATCAAGATTAAGATACCTTGGAGTATGGATGCAAATGGATGAAAATGGATTGGATAAATGGTTCATGGATGAACAAATGATATGGATGGAATGTTGGCTTTATTGTGGATGTGATAAGATACTTTACCCTGAATGGCACACGTAGATGCTTGATTCTACACATGATGCCTATTTTCCAGGTTTTCATCATGGTACTTGTCTAAAGTGCCACTGAAGTGGTTTTCACTAGAGGATGATTTTTTTCTTTACTATTTTTAATCCTTTTTCTATTTTTTTTGGATTTTGAATTTTTTTTCATTTTTTTGTATTTTTCGAGAGATTTTATGCTCATGTTGAACCACCTAGTGGTGCTGATGTAGATGCTTTTGTCATAATATGTCATTGATATCCTATTTGAAGAAGTTTCCTTCCCAAGATACATGCACTTGAATGCAACTTTTGAGATTTCTGATCTGCTTTGTTGATACCGGAGTTAACTTTGTCTTTGTGCGCACATCACGATAGAGTGCCTTCTGAATCCTTATGATGAAGGGTTGCTGCCAACGCATGGTCAATATGAGAATTAGATATCATGTGTGGAGGCATGGATGGTGGAGTGTGTTTAGGAATAAAAGATGGATTAGTTGACAGTTTGGAACCTTTGACTCTCCAAACTTGGGAAGATGAGCAGTGATGGGTGGATACGGAAGTTTGCATGGAATTAGGACCAACTGATTGACACACTTTGTATGTCGCTTGAGAAGCATGTTTTTTTCTTTGTGGACATCTTCTATGGATAATTTCCACTTTTTTATTTTGCCCCATAGTTTCTTTAAGTAATGGAGTATGATAGGGATTGTCTTTCTTTGTTCTTTTTGGTATCCACTTGTATTTGATTTGTCCTTCATGCTTCTTAGATTCTTTTTCTTTGATAACATTCTTCATTCTTTGATTCAAATCTTTCTTTTGACATTGGTCCCAATTTGTGGATGGGGTGATGGGTGGATGAAGATTCATGGCGTGGCTAGTTGTAGTGTTGGCATTGGTTTCATCATAAGGATTCTTCATGCTCCCTATGTCGATGTTATCTTGTGAAAAAGTTGCCCCCAATTTTATAGAGGTATCACTGATATGTTTATATCCCTTGATTGTCGAATAACCAAGACCTTGATGCTTAGGATTGTCAATAATTTGCACTGGTTCTAGGATACCCTATTCATCCATTGAAACATTTTATTTGCAATAGGATATGATTTACCTTGGAAACAAGGTGCTACTCCTTCTCTGCTCTATGGTGGATCTTCAAAAGTGATAGCTTCTTTATTGATGAGATAAATTGCCCTAAAAAAGGTAAGTGATCCAAGTTTATAGGTGATAGGATCCTCCATATGTGGGATAAATTCTTGATTGATATCTTTGGTTTGAGCTTGTGAAATATCATATTTTAATGCTTCTTCAAGAGGTGTTGATGATCCACTATCCTCGTAAACGTCTTCCTCATGATTCATTCTTGATATGCTTTCACATGATGTTTCTGATTCACGACTTCTGTAGGAGCCTTCTTCATGATCTATTTCTGCTAGGTGTCCATACGATGTTTCTGATTCACAAGTTCTATAGAAGCCTTATTCATGATTTATTTCTGCTAGGTGTCCAGATTTTTCTACATCTTGGTCAGATGTACAAATGTTGAGAGTAGGAGACTCTTTTTCCTTAGTAAGAGTATGAGACTCTTGTTTTGAATGAATATCATCTACGTTTCCATCCAAAGAAAGCATCTCATGGGTAGATGGAGGGGTACGTGCTATATGGATATGATCCTTATTTGTGACATCTTGTATAGATAGGAGAGTTTCCATTACCTCATTGTAGTATCTTGGATATACAAATTATTGATCTTGGTTTATGTCGGAATTGCTTTCAACATGCTTTGGATCAAGTTCTTGACATGGGTCAATTTCAAAGGATGGATTGCTTACAAGGGATTCTTGGACATCGTCATAAGGCATGGGATGTGGATTTGGATAAAATGTTGAGCTGAGGATTCCTTCACTATCTGTAACCATGAGGTCAAAGGATGTCCATATGTTTTGGAAAGGATCATTGTTAGACCTTGGTGAAAGATGTTGATCATGCTTTGGAGTAAATTCTTGATATGTGTCCTCTAACTCATTAGCTGATGTAGAGACATTTTCAACATGATCATTGGTCGAAGGATCTTGATCATTATTTTCAATGATTGTGGTGGGAATATGTTGCAAGCTCTACTATGGGAGTAAGGCCTGCGTTTGTTGCTGAGCCAACAACACTTGTTGTTGGTCATGTTGTTGTTGTGCCAACAATGCTTTTTGTTGGGCTTGTTGTTGTGCTACTTTTTGATACACTTGTTGATGGATTGCTTGTAATAGTGCCTGGAATTGTGCTTGCGCCTATCAAGCTTGATGTTGGTCTTGATCTTGAGCCTATGCTTGTTGGGCTACTTGAGCCGTTTACGCAGCTTGTTGGGCGGCTAATTGTACTTGCGCTTGCTGAGCAACCAGTTGTGCAACTTTTTGGTTTTGGAGTGCCTTTTGGCGGGAAGCTTCTTGAGTGGCTTGCAACACAATGGAGAATGAATTTTCCATGTTGTGTTTTGGTGGTGGTGGCAGTGGATTGAGAATGGTGTTGACCATTGGCATTACTTGGATGGTTGCCATTTGTTGTATCAATGGAAAAATGGGAGGATTTGATATGATGCTTTGATTTATGAAGGGGGTGTTGCTCAGATTTGGTTGATTGATGGTTGGTAAAGGGGGAAGGCTCATTCCTTGATTGTTTGGTTGATAGATTTGTAAGTTTTGAATTTGATTTAAATCTACCAAAGGGAAAGGTGTTCCAAAATTTAGATTCGGAAAAATCACATTTGTTGTACCATTGAGGTTTGTAGGAGATAATGATCCCATGTAAGGATTGTATAAATGCAAGTTTTGAAAATCAATTGGCATTGTGAGACTTGGATAGTTTGGTTGAATTGGATTACTCATGATGGATGAATTAGGTTTATATTCCATGTTCCTCTTGTGTTTTGACCTTATTGACCTCTGAAGGGTTTAGGACCAATGATGAGATGAAGGATGAAATGGGTGAATGATATGGGTATTTAAAATTTTAGGAACTTTGGATCAATGCTAGGCTTTAGGACTTGTTTTGATTTTATTTGATTTCGATAGTTTGACTAGGTGTGTAAAGTCAAACAAAGTGATAATGCACTTGTAAACTCTAGGAAGTTTTGTTATCCTAGAGAAAACGTGTACACTAGATGATAATTTGGATAGGTGTGTTAAGCCAAACAAGGTGATTTTTGATGATGAACTTGTAAACACTAGGAAGTTGTGTTATCCTAGGGTAAATTCGCTCAAGAGAATTGATAATTTGACTAGGTCTGTTAAGTCAAACAAGATGATGATGATTTTTCCTAAAAGTCTAGCATAAGTGATGTTTCCAAGGTTCCAAAAGTTGTTGGTGAGATGGATTTGATTGATGTTTGAGATGGGTGAAGTGTTTGACTTGATCCTAGATGAACTTAAGAGGATTTGTTGACTAGACCAATATATTGAAGAACATGCTTTTCCCTAAGAGTAATTCAACCAAAAGAACAATTTTGCTTGAAAACTATATGACCCAAAATAGAACAAGCACACGTGTGGTTCAGTTGTCTATTATCTTGCTTAGATTTGGTTCTTTTTGACACAAACACTTTCTTGGTAATGTTTTTCAAACTGAATGTCCAATGTCCTAATTTTGTTTCATCCCACAAAGTGCATTATGTGGAAATCAAGGAAATCAAGGCAAAGGTTTCCTAGGTTGACTTTGGGAGAAAAAAATGATGATTAAACCCAAGCACTTAGAAACCTCTAAGGTTATAATCCCTAGGGAAAGCAAGAGCACTTAGATTTGTCAAAGGATATTTGTTTCCTCAAAGGGTTTGAAATTTCAAAGCTTTTGTGAACGTTTGTTTCTCAATGTTTTAGAATCAAGCAAGGTGTTTTGATTTCAATAACATGCACAACCCTAGGCTGAAAAGATAGTATTTGTTGGGATCCCACTTGGACGAATCCAACTACGCATATTTAGTGCTGATGATTAGATGCTTGACCACACAGGCTCCCCCTTACAGTGCACTCACTTCTTAGGTCGGCCAAGCATCAGTACCCATGAATCTCCCATGGCATACTTTTCATCTCTACAACAGAACCGCATGTATATGTGGGGCGACTTCAAAGGACATGACCTTTTACACCAACAAATAGATAGGATTTTGGACTTTGCTAAACAAGGGTTTTAATGCGGGCATTCCGTTCGTGGGGGACTATCCAGTATGGCGAGAGACCACTATTTCCCTTATCGTCGGAATAATCCTCGTGATTCCTGAACTTTCCTCGAGAATCCACACTTATATACTGGTTGGAAGTCGCTTGGCTTTAGCGTGTTCCCAGTTGGGTCATTCCCTCAGGTGATTACTTTTTCCCATAAGGCAGGCCCTCTAAGATAAACAAAAGTGAGTAAGAATATCTTGTAGTTCAATCGACCTTTGTTGAAAAACAAAGGGAGAACATTCACAATATACCGTGCTCACACTCGCATGTTTGGTTCAATTTTAATACCAAAAATGAAATCTGGAGGCAATTATTTTATTCAAATTAAGAGCACCAAAATAAATTTTGATTCTCAAAATCGCCATGAGGCACAAGAGAAGTGCATACATCCTTTTGATGATATTATCTTGAATAAATAATTACAAAACAAAACAACACTTGTTCATTTTAAGCCCACAAAGCAAAATGATTTTTTTTTATAGCACCAAATCAAATGTGTGATTTTCCTTGTTCAATTGTTATACCTTAAACCAAATCTAGTAAGTTTTTCTAAATTTCTTTTTAAGCCCTTTGTTTGCAAAATTGAAAGAAAATTTGTAGTGTTCTTTTTAGAGCCCAAAAGAAATTTTAGTGTCCTAAGAGCATGAAAGTAAACAAATCCTTAGAAAGGGATTATAAGTTCTCCCAAAGTGTTTAAAAACACTTGATACAATGAGATGAAAAATTCATAAAGAACCCTTGGCCTTCATTTTCCTTCACTTTTGATCAAGAAATTTCCTTTTTTAGCAGATTTCAACAATTTTTAGATTTTTCCATTTTTGGTAATTTTGCATGCATGACTTTGAGAGTCCTATTTTTTCCAATTTTTTTTCTAAAACTAAGATAGGATGAATTTCCAACTAACATCTGAAATTGGAAACATGGGTTTTGAGTTTTTAACAAAAACAACTTTAAAAAAACTAGGAAAAAACACTAAAATGTCATTTTGAGGGCCAAGATGAAAGTTTGAGCCAAAACCCACATCCGAGTCAAATGTTATGACCTCGGGAAGTTCTTACATCACAAAAAATGTTAAAAAAAAAAAAAAATCTGCAAGTGTGACATAGTTAGCAAATGCGGCAAAATTTGGAAACTCAGCGGCATAGTTTGGAAAATCAGCGGCATAATATAGTGCCACACCCAGACTAAAAGTAGCACTCTGCAGAAAACAAAGAGCGCGATTGCGGCGGAATTTGGCACGCGACGCAGTTTGGAGAGCGGTGAAGTTTGAAAATTCAAATTTCTTAGGCGAGAAACAGGTGCGGTAGAGTTTGGGAATTTGTGTACGGTTCGATATAGCACCACATCTCTAAATGCATTGCAATATGGCACCGCGTCTCTGAAAGCGATGCAATATAGTGTCTCGGGACTGTGTGCGGTGCAATTTCCTGGGACTTGCAGAAAACAAAAAAACACAGAATTTTCCAAAAAAATGTGATTAGAACTTGAGATTTTCCCTCCTTCTACAGTAATGTGTTAAAATGCAGTTTCACCAAAATGAACTGCAAAATATGGAGGTGCTTTGTGTGGGGGTAAAAGAGTGGATCCTCTACAACTTCCTAGGGTTTCACTTAGAAGGAAGAGGGTTTTCTTTCACCTCTAGGGGCACCTAATCTTGCGATTCAGTTAGATATTTAGGGGTTGAAACTGAAAGGGGAGTGAGAAGTGTGCAAAAGTGTTGGAATGTGTTATGGAAATGTAACTACTTAACCTAAACTGATCTAACTTATGCTACTAGAAAACACATGATGTAATATAATAGAAATGGAAGCAATAAGAGTAAACTAACCTAACAGAATAGAGAAGTACACCTAGAAACCGAAGAGGGATGGAATTGGGATTGTGGAAATCACTAGAAAACTAGAAAATCAGGGTTTTGAGCTTTTTGGGACACTTATGCCCAGTGGGGTGATCTAGTCCCTTTTTGAAAAATCTTCTCCAGGAGTCATTTCTGCCAATTGGGTTAGCGAATCTCTAACTTTCAGTGTCAGAAATCCTCAATGGGACTAGGTCGCCATTATGGGCGACCTAGTCCCTTTCTGCTTTTCTAAGAAATCGAAAGTGGACTCAGGTGCCTTAGGTCTGTATTTTGCTTCTTCGTGGGAATCCTATCCAAAAATTGAAAATTAACCTGTAAAACAGAATTTATTTGGGTTTCTAATGTGGGGTTTACCTTGGTCAAATCTCTAGTTTGTATTTAAACTTGAAATGAAATAGAAATATGGATAAACCCTAGCCCTAAGTGTGTCTAGAACTAGGAAAGCTTGAAGCAAAACAAAACTATATTCTATTGTGCTAGAATAAGATGTATGTAAGAGATTTGAAATGATGCAAGACTCTAAACCCTAGAAATCCTACAACATTGCAAATGAAAACAACAAGGAATGAAAATGGGATGCAAACCTCAAATCTGCAAGTGGGTTAAAGGTAGAAGATGGAGGCACTTTGAAATCAGTCTTTAGGAATGATTTGGTGGCTAGTTGCACCTCCTCAACCTAGATTTCTCCATGAATCTCCATAGGCATCTATCTTCAACCTTGTCAATGTGTGATCTTGGATGTGAAGTGAGCTTCAAGACCTACAAAAAGCCCTAGTTTGCTATCTAAAAGCTTCATATTTTGCTGTATGAGAGATGAGTCTTCTTGAGGAAGATGTTTTTGCACTTGATTTTGGAGTTGAGTGTGAAAAATGAACAAGAGAGAGTTGCAAAATGATCTAAAAACAAGTATATATAAGCAACATGACCTAATCGTCAGGAATTTTGACCTAAGAAGATGACACCCATTGGGGATTTTTGGTTAATTATTGATTTTCCCACTTGAAACTTGAAAAATCCTCAAAAAGGACTAGGTCGTCAACTTGGGTGACCTAGTCTCACTAAGGGATTTGTAAGTGGGAAAAACACTTTTTTAAATGGTTTTGATATGATTTGTCAAAATTTGAATGATCCCTTGGGTATAACAGGCCTCCAAGTCAAAATTAACAACCTCAAGGGCTTATAAATGCTGTTTTAGGGTGAAAAATTGGTGAAATAAGACTTAAAGTAGGACCAAAATGGGCACAAAATTGTCCTTTTCTTCAAAGGTATACAATTTTTGGAGACAGTTGCATCCCTAGTTAATCTATTATCCTCAACATCTTTAAGTGATCCTTCCATACCATATTTGGTCCACTCTTAGTGCACTAAAATATTCTTTGATCTTACAAGTTTGTATGAACTCACTTGAATTGTTACCGCAATTGTGCATAGTGGCCAAGTTAGCATCCTTAATTCTTTATATTGTGGGATTTATATGCCTTTTTTGTTGAGAGGTAATGTTGTCCTTATTTTATTTATATAATATTTGTTCTTCATTTTGAATCTATTCTTCATCTAAAAGTATTTATAAGCAATAAAATCATCATTATGATTGACTATTAGAAACATAAAATGGTACTAGAGAATCATCATCATTTATGTTAAAGTAAAAGGTATTTCCTAAATAATTGTTTATTTAATTATTAGGATTCTTTTCCTCCAATTACTTAAGCTTACTTAGGTCATGTTATTTTATGTCTCATGTCATAGGATGAGGACATATGTCATGATCTTGTTGTTAGAGTAATAATTTATTACGCTTAATTAATTACATCATACTGGTTAATTAATTAAGTCACTTATTCCTCTAGTTGCTTAAGCTAAACTTAGGCACATTAATAATTGATTAATTATTAAGTGTGCACACTAGGGTTTCATTTAGGGTTTCCTTTTTAGGGTTTCTTGATCTCCTTCATAAGGATTGATCTCTTTGTAATAACCGAGATTCTAATAATGCATTTTACACTTTGAGGTTTGCAGAACATCTTCTTGGTTTTGCATGTCTTTTGCATGTGACAGGTATCCATTTGCATGCAGGTGATCTTGGATTCTAACATGGTATCAGAGCTCCAGACCTGCCGCTGCCTGTTCGTGATCTGAAGATATGGCTTCTCAGTGAGTTTCAAGTGCAAGGGTTTCCACAGGCATCTTTTCTAAAAGATCTGGGGGTAGCCAATTTTTTGGCATAGTATGGGCTCAAACGGACGTCACCATCGCGTTCGCAGCGCCCAAAAACCCTAGAAACGCCTGTCAAATCGTCCATTTTCGAGCAGTTGGTTTCTGAGGCAAAATTTTTTTGCTAGGGAAGCCGTACGGCCTCCCCAGCACGCTTCACGAGACACGAAAATCGAAAAAAAAAATAAAGAAAAGCCCGATCTCGGGATTTGCGCCGGCGCTCATTGTGCAAACCGGCTCCGCCACCGAGCGGCCACCCGTCCGCCACCGCCGCCGCCCCTTCTGCTCCGCCGGCTCCGCCAGGCCTTTAGCCCCCGCGGGCCCAAACAGCCACGCCAGGGTCATATGGGGGACCGGGAGCTCCGCGCCCGGCCCCTGGCCCAGTTCAGCCCCCGCCCACGGTCATATGGCGACCAAGGGCTTCGCCAAATTTTTTATGCAGGGGTGTTTTTTTGCGGTGACGGCTTGCAGGCCGTCAAATTTATGCCCGTGAACCGCTGACGTCAGCATAACGTCAGCGTCCGTACGGCCTCTCCTTGCCCCTCCTAACCCTAGTTTTCTCTAAAGAAGCAGTTTTTTTCTTTTTTGCATAACTTGGGCATACGGTATCGAAATTGGGCAAACGAGATATCGCCGGAAAGCTGGTTCCGAGCACTTTCATTTGGTGTAGTTTATTTTTCAGTATTTTCCTGTTTTACTGCATTTATTGCTGGTTGAAGTCAGATGTACTTTTTATGCTTCCGAGCTCATAACTTTTTGCCACGATCTCCGATTTTCGCTATCTTTGCGGCGTTGGAATGGTATTGAGGAGCTCTATGTTGCTGTCCATGCACTTTTTTCTGTATCTGTCCCAGGTTTTTCATTATTCCAGATTTGGCCCGATGGGTGTTTTGGAGATTACTTGGATATTTTGACAGTTGGGAGAGTGCTTCTTGCATCTTTGCACTTCATTTTCAGTGATACATCATTTAATAATCGACTGCTGCTTCATAGATTCCAGAGTTGTTCCCGTTTGGAGTTTTCGAGTGTTCCGTGGCATCGGGTCTGCTGTTGCATCATTATGATTCCGATATGGTTTCTTGTAGACAGAAGTATCTTTCCTTGCTTGCCAGATTGCGGTTCCAGTGTTACTCTACAGTGTTCTTCCAGTGCTTCTTTGCAGCATGTCATATCATTGTAGGGGGGTTTTGTCCCACTGGGTTTTCCTCCTCTACCTCTTTCTTGCATTTGTAAATGGGTACCTGATCAGGCCTAGTTGCCGGGACCCATCTTTTCTTGCATGCATCTTATTCTAGTGTTTTAGCTTCTTCCTAAGTTCATCTTAAGGGGGGGTGTTAGAGTAATAATTTTATTACGCTTAATTAATTACATCATACTGGTTAATTAATTAAGTCACTTATTCCTCTAGTTGCTTAAGCTAAACTTAGGCACATTAATAATTGATTAATTATTAAGTGTGCACACTAGGGTTTCATTTAGGGTTTCCCTTTTAGGGTTTCTTGATCTCCTTCATAAGGATTGATCTCTTTGTAATAACTGAGATTCTAATAATGCATTTTACACTTTGAGGTTTACAAAACATCTTCTTGGTTTTGCATGTCTTTTGCATGTGACAGGTATCCATTTGCATGCAGGTGATCTTGGATTCTAACATCTGTGTGCTTGGTTTTCAAGTTTGTTTTAGAAAATTTGATTAAAATAGGAAAAAATGTGTTGCAAATGTATTTTGGGTTGTAGAATTGTGTTAATGTTTAGCTTTGCATTTCTTCTAGGTTGAAGATCTATATGTGTGATTCAAATATATTGATTAGAGGTGTTTAGAGGATTTGTATTCAATATTTTGTGTTGGATATTTGTGTAGAAGAAGTTATGTTCACCAATGTGCGAACTGTGTATTACAAAGGTGTCTCAGAGACATTTATTTTCTCCACATTTCTCCCCATAGTGGTTTCAAGTCTTGCAGATCTAAAGGAGTGTTTATTGTGTTAGTATCTTTGTTCAGTCAAGGTGGTTTGAGGTTTGGTGTTTTAAGAGTCAGTTTCTCAATTCATTGTGTATGGAAGAGTTCTCTTAGCGTACTGGGTTTGTACATTCTTAAAGTGGAAGTTTTTAAAAATGATTTTGTTGTATTTCAAGGTGTTTGAGGAATATTACAGATCATGATCAAGTGTAGTGTGTGGTTTTCAATTTGTCCTTAGATTTGAAGAAGCGTGTACTTAAAAGTTTATGTTGTTTACATGGGTAACACTCAACTTGTTGTTTCACTATTTGTGATGGGTATTTATTATTTGTACAAGAATGTTATAGCATGGTGTTATTGATTTGGGTCTTATCTAAGGCTTGATGTGGTCCACTTTCACTTCTATCTACAATGGAAGTGTTTGGAACTAACCTAATTTGAATTTCCATCGTTGATGTGCATAGATGACCTTTGAGAAGGGTTTTAAGGTTAAAGAATGTATAAGAGTTGATTTGTTGAGGAATGATAAGATAGATGTGAGATGTAAATGATGTGAATTTTAGGGTGTTAGAGTGAAAAATTGAGAAGTTTATTGTGAGATTTCATGTGCCAGATTACTATATTTAGTGAGCAGAAGGTGTACAATTCTTCAATCTGATTGTGAAGGTGTTGATGAAATTGTGGTGGGTTCTCTATTGCATTGAGATTCTTTTATCTATGTAACATTTCCTCTCTATCTTATTTTCTATTCTAGAAGTGAGTCTTTCTTTTTTTGGGCAATGATTCATCTGATAGTGAGCCCTATTGTATATGGTGTTGATATTACTTATATTGTGATCTAATCCTCATTGTGGTTTTTCCCTTCTTGAGTTTTTCATGTAAATATGGTTTTCTCTTGTGTATGATGTTAATTTGTTTTAGTTTCTATTATTTTTTTTTCATGCTAATTCATCATTATAGAATAAGGTTTTAATGAATGAATTTGGATCTAAATTTTAATGAGGGTTTTGAAGTTGTAAGATACAACTGATTCACCCTCCTCTCAGTTGTCTTGTGCATTCAAAAATTGGTATCAATAAAGGTTTCTTGGAGAAAAACTTAACTACTTAAGGTGGATCTAGGATGATGCAAAGGAAGGAGATCCTTATGTTTGATGGAACAAATAAATAATGGAAAACAAGGATGGAAGAATTTCTAATTTATTTGGGATATGATATTTGAAAATTAGTTCAAGATGGATATACTATACCTATAAATGGTCTGAGCACTGAAGCTAGAATCGAGGCCTATGAAAGCAATATTAAAGCAATGTATGCTATTTTAAGTAGTCTTAAAAATTCTAAAGTAGTGAAATTTATTAATTTGAAAACTCTTGGAGAAATCTAGACAAAGTTGGAAAGCATTTATGAAAGAGATGATAAGGTTAAACATGCTAAGATGTAGAATTTGAAGATCACATTTGAGAATTTGTGAATTTATGAAGATGAAAATATTACAAGCTATATGCATAGGGTAGATGAAGTGGTCAAATCCATCAAAGGTTTTGGTGGAAAAGTAAAAAAATCAAAAGTAGTAAAGAAAATATTTAGAACCCTACCTAAAGCTTCCAGTCATAAAGTTTATGATATTAAGGAATTTTCAAATCTAGATTAGCATTCTAGAGATCAATTATATGGTTCTTTAACTATATTTGAAATGAGAGAATTTGATACAAATAATGGTGCAAAATTTGAGACTTCTTTTAAGGTTGGAGAATCATAGAAGACTGAAGAATTAGATCAAGATGATCTTGATGATGTGGAATCTAACTGTGTGAGAAGAATGAAAAAGGGTATGGGTAAGTACAAAGGTAAGTTACCTTTCAAAAAAATTAGTTGTGGAAAGATAGTTCACTATGCTTCAAGATGTCCAAATAGAATTTTGAATGACAAAAACAAGGAGAATAGAGGAAAGATTATTAAGAAAACCTATCATGTTAGAGAAGATGCAATTATTTCTAATGATGAATCTAATTGTGGAGATGATGATGGTAAATTCTTATTCATAGAATTAAAAGATGAATCTATTTTTTCTAACTCTGAAAGATGTGTAAAGGAATTCTCTCCTGAGAGAAAGGATAAGACCAAAGGTACTTTGGTATCTTATTTTTATGTTAGTTAGGATAAGAAATATTGGATCATTGATAGTGGATTCTCTAGCCATATCACTAGAGATGAGAGTAATTTTGTTAGACTTAAAAAGTATGATGGAGGACTTATTATATTTGATGATGATTTGGGTGCTAAGATATGTGGAATAGGCTAAATTATTTTTGATGGAAAGCATAATATTGATGATGTTTACCATGTTAAGGGTTTAAGTCATAACCTCATGAGTGTTAGACAAATTTATAGAAAAGGATACAATATTATGTTTTAGCATAATGGATGTGAGATTAGAAAGGATCCAAAAATGTGACTATTGTTGGAAGAAGGATACATGGAAATGTATATCAGCTCAAGGGTGTTGATGGTCACTATTTTATGAATTAGATTAATGAAAGTTGGATATGGCATAGGAGGATGTGTCACATTGATTTTTATAATCTAGTAAGAATCAGTTCAGTTCAAGAAGTGGTAGATCTTCCAAAGATTATAAAGCGTATCAATGTTGTTTGGAACAACTGTCAGAATGGAAAGCAAACAAGAATTTTCAAAGGAATGGAACAATCTACAACTATATTTTTGGAGTTGGTGCATACAATTTTTTTTTCCTACAAGATTAATAAGTCTTCAAGGTGACAGGTATTTCATTCTTTTGATTTATGATTATTCTAGAATGAGATGGGTTACTTTTCTTAAAGAAAATCTGAAGCCCTAGATAGGTTCAAAGAATTTAAGTTTATGATTGAGAATGAAATGGATATGAAAATCAAATTTTTGTGGTCTGATAGAGGTGGAGAGTTCACCTCTAATGAATTTAACATGTTTTGTGAGAATCATGGCATAAAGAGGCACTTGTCTACCCCTAGGAATCCTTACAAAAATGAAGTGGTTGAAAGGAAAAATATGACTATTCAAGAAGTTGCAAGGACTATGATGAAGGAATTAAATCTACTAGAAGTCTACTGGAGAGAAGAAATGCATACTACTATTTATATACTTAGCAAAGGTTAAGAAAAAGGAAACAACGTAAAGACTTCCTATGATTTGTGGTATGGAAGGATCCCTACTATCAAGTACTTCAAAGTGTTTGGAAGAAAATTTTATATTAGAAGAGATGAAGAAAACTTGGGAAAGATTTATGCAAGATTTGATGAAGGTATCTTCCTTGGGTATTTTACTAAAAGAATTTAAGCCTACCAGTGCTACAACAAGAGACTAAGAAATGTTGTTGAGAGTGAAAGTGTCAAGGTTTATGGAGATTTTCAGAACTCAGTAGTGATAGATGAATATGAATTAGATGATCTTGATTGCAAAGAAAAAGAAAATTTCTAAGGGAAAGGAAGTGAAAATTGAAGAGGAAGAAGCTTTGGAAACGACACCTAGAACCCCTAAGTATGTGCAAAGGAATCATTTTGGATAACAGATCATTGGAGACAAAATAAAAGGTATACTAACAATAAGGGAAGTTGTTGAGGAAGAGGTAAATTTGTTTTTAATTTCTCAATTTGAACCTAAATAATGATTCAGGTGTGCAAAGATGAAAATTGGATGAAGGCTATGGAAGAAGAACTAATGTATATTGAAAATAAGAAAACTTGGGCACTTGTCCCAAGACCTGCAAGAAAAAAAAACATAATTGGAACTAAGTGGGTGTTCAAAAATAAATTGAATGAGAATAGACAAGTGGTATGAAACAAGGAATGGCTTGTGTGTAAGGGCTACTTACAAGTTGAAGGAATATATTTTGAGGAGACACTTTATCTAATGGAAAAAATTGAAGCTATCAAGATTTTTTTGGATATTCTAGCACATAAAGACTTTAAATTTTATCAAATGGGTGTGAATTTTTCTTTCTTGAATGAATAATTAAAAGAAGAAGTTTACATGGAACAACTAGAAGGATTTCAATTTTTAGATAAATTGAATATGGTCTACAGATTGAAGAAGGAACTATATGGGTTGAAGAAAGCTCCCAAAGCTTGATATGAAAGGCTGAATAAGTATTTGATACAACAAAGATTCAATAAAGGTACTACAAATAGTAATCTTTACTTTAAATTTGAAAAATATCAAATCTTGATTGTGGTTGTGTATGTTGATGACATAATTTTTGGAGGTAATGAAGTTGTGTGTAAAAATTTTGTAGAAGAGACGCAAAAAGAGTTTCATATGTTTATGTTTGGGGATATTAATTTCTTCCTTGGACTACAAATCAATCAAATAAATAAAGGCATATTCATTTCACAATCAAAGTATGTCAAATAAATTTTTAAGAAGTTTAGAATGGATGACTCTAAATCGGTATGTACTCCTATGGGTACTGGTTGTAAAATAAGCAAGAATGATGAATCTCCTAAGGCTGATCAAAGCAAGTATAGATCAATTATCGGTTGATTTCTATGTCTATCTACTAGTAGATTAGATATCATACATGTAGTTTTTCTTGTGGCTAGATTTTAAGAAGGTCCTGAGAGTCATATGTTATAGTAGTGAAGAGGATATTTAGATTCTTGAAGGGCACGCCAAATCATAGCTTATGGTATCCAAAGGATACTCATTTTAATTTGAGTGCTTACACAGATATAGATTGGGATGGTTGTGTTGATGACATGAAAATTATAAGTAGTGGTGCATTCTTTATTGGATGTAGATTGGTATCATGGCTAAGCAAGAAACAAGATTCAATTTATTTATCTACTATAGAGGTTGAGTACATTGTAGCATCATCTTGCTACACATAGGTGTTATGGATGAGGCAAACATTAAGGGATATTAGAGTGGTGTATGATGAACCAATTTCTATCTTTTGTGACAATACAAGTGCAATCAATATTTTAAAGAACTCGACAATGCATTCAAGGACAAAACATATTTCAATCATATATCACTTTCTAAGAGAGAAGGTTGTGGAGAATTAGGTAAAGCTTGAATATGTGCCTACAAAGGATCAAATTGTTGACATATTCATTAAGGATCTTCCTAAGGATACCTTTGAGTATCTCCAGAGAAGTTGGGGGTTATTTCTCCTCCTTCTTTGAACTAGATGCATAAGGAGATGGATTCATCCAATGGATTTCAAGATACATTCTTTGTTATAAACTGATGTTGGTGGCTACCTCTTAGAGGGAGTAGGTAGTATTATTGTTAGTTGTTGCAGTTAGAAGAGTGTGTGTTGTCATTGTGCAGTGGTTTCTAATTTGGTACAATTTGGTGTGTGCTCCTAAGGGGGAGTATATAGAGCAATAAAGAAAAAAAATTGTAAAGTAGTGGTAAGCAAGTTGATCAATGTCAAAGGGAGAGAATAAACAATAAAAATATTTTTTTCCTTTACCATTGATGTCAAAGGGGGAAATGAAGTCATGTGAAAAATAATAAGTAATTAGGGAGAGAGAAAAATTCATGTAGAAAGTTAAGGGAGAGAGAGTGTAATGAGTATGTTGTTAAAAGGGGAGAAAAGAGAAAAGGAAACAGGCATGGAGCAGAATTGTTGTGATGGTTGTTGTGTCTTTCTTGGTTTTTCATATCATTTGTTGTCATCAATGAAAAAGGGGGATATTGTTGAAAGTATGAGTAGTCAGTGTTATCACTTATGTCAACAAGCCTATTTTTTCATTGATGTCTATTGTTGGATGAGATTATTGCAAGAGTATGAGTAGTTGATGTTATCCATGCTTTGATTAGTTGCATTATGATATCATTAGTAAAGGTATTGATGTGAACCTTTAGTTTTTCTTGATAAGATTATATCTATGGTTGAGGAAGTATATAATATAATGAGGATGCATCTCTAGTGCTTATTTTTCAACTAATTTTGAGAAAAAATGATAAAAATGAGGAAACAATGAGTTGCAATGGTATTCTAGGTTGTAGAATTATGTTCTTGTGTTGCCCCACATTTCTTCTAGGTTGAAGATCTATTTGTGTGATTCAGGTATGTTGATCACATGTACTTAGAGGCATTGTGTTTAATATTTGTTTTGCTAGATAATTATGCAAAAGAACTTGTGTTCACCAGTGTGTGAACTATGTATTACAGAGGTGTTTAGGATAAATGTATTTTCTCCATGTTTCTCCATAGAGTGGTTTCAAGTCTTGTAGATTTGAAGGAGTGTTTACTATCTTGGTACCTTTGTTCATTCAAGATGGTTTGAGTTTTGGTGCTTTGAAAGTTAGTTTCTCAAGTAACTTTTTATGGTAGAGTTGTCTAAGTGTATTCGGTGTGTACATTCTTCAAGTGGAAGTTGTTGCAAAGGATTTTGTTGTATTTCAAGGTATTTGAGGAATATTCTAGATCATGATCAAGTGTGGTGTGTGGATTGCAAGTCATCCTTAGATTTTAGGAAGCGTGTACTTAAAATTTTAATGGTGTTTACATGGGTAACAACCAACCTGGTATTTACACTACTTGTGATGGATATATATTATTTTTTGAAGTGTGTTGAAGTGTGGTGTTGTTGATTTGGGTCCTAGCTAAGGTATGATGTGGTCCGATTTCACTTCTATTTTCCACAAAAGTGTTTGGAATCAACCTAATTTAAATTTGCATGGTTGATGTGCATAGTTGACACTAGAGAAGGGTTTGAAGGTTGTTGATGGTATAAGTAAGAGTTTAATTGTTGAGGGATGATAAGATATATGTAAGAGATGAGAATGATTCGAATTTTAGAGTGTTAGAGTGAAAATTTGAGAAATTCAATGTGAGATTTCATGTGCTAGATTACTGGATGTAGTGAGTATAAGGTGTCTAGAGTTCTTCAATTAGACTATGATGGTATTGATGACATTGTGGTGGATTCTTTCTTGCATTGATATGATTTTTTCTATGTAGAATTTCTTCTCTATCTTCTTTTCTATTATGGAAGTGAGCCCTCTAGCAATGATCCCTATTGTATTTGGTGTTGATATTACTTATATTGTGAGCTAATCCTAATTGTGGTTTTTCCCTTCTTGGGTTTTCCACATAGATTTTATGTTCTCTTGTGTATGGTGTTAAGTTGTTTCATTTTTTGTTATTTACTTTTCATGCTAGTTCATCATAACAGAATAATGGTTTAATGAATGAATGTGGATTTGAATGTTAATGAGTGTTTTAAATTTTTAAGGTATAATTGATTCACCCCCCCTCTCAGTTGTCTTGTGTATTCAACATAGTCTACATACTTAACAAAGTTCAAGAAAGAGAAAATAATGCAAAGACTCACAATGAAGTGTGGTATAGAAGGATCCCTATAGTCAATTTTTTAGAGTGTTTGGAATAAAATGCTATATCAAAAGAGATGAAGAGAACTTAGGAAGTTTGATACAAGATCTAATGAAAGTATCTTTATTGGATATTCTACAAGAAGAAAATATTACTAGTGCTACAACAAGAGATTGAAAAATATTTTTGAGAGTACAAGTGTCAAAGTGGATGAGGACTTATAAAAGTGCAAAGTGGTGATATATGGATATGAATCAGATGAGTCCTCTTACAAAGAAAATAATAGAGATGAAGGTAAGGAAAATGAATTTTAGATTGAAGAGGACGAATTTTCACAAAGGGTCCCTCAGACTCCTAATTATGTGTAGAATAACCATTCTAAAGATTCGATCATTGGTGAAAAAAGAAAAGGTGTGTTGATAAGAAGAAAATATTCTATGATGGAAGAAAAATTAAACTTATGTTTACTTTCTAAAGTTGAACCTAAAACAATAATTGAAGCATGTAAAGATGAGTATTGGATCAAGGCTATGGAAGAAGAGCTAATTCAGATTGAGAAGAATCAGACTTGGGAGCTTATCCCAAGACCAACAAACAAGAATGTTATTGGAAAAAAGTGGGTATTCTAGAAAAAACCGAATAAGAATGGAGAATTAGTAAGAAGTAAGGAAATTATTGTCTATAAGGTTTACTCACAAGTAGAAGGAATATATTTTGATAAGACATTTTCTTCAGTGACAAGAATGGAAGCTATCAGGATTTTTTTTGGATTTTGCAACACATAAGGATTTCAAAGTTTATCAAATGGATGTGAAGTCTGCTTTCTTGAATGGTGAGTTGGAAGAAGTATACATTGAACAACCTAAAATATTTTAGTTATCAGACAAACTAGATATGGTTTATAGATTGAAGAAAGTATTATATGGATTGAAGCAAGATCTTAGATCTTGGTATGAAATGTTGGATAGGTACTTCATACATGAAAGATTCAATAAATATACCACAAATAGTAATGTTTATTTCAAATTTGACAAAAAATAAATCTTGATTGTTGTTGTGTATGTTTATGATATCATTTTTGGAGGAAATGAAGCCATGTGTAAGAGATTTGTAGAAGAGATGAAAAACTAATTTGAGATGTATATGTTTGGGGAGATGAATCTCTTCCTTGGATTGCAAATAAACCAAATAAAATATGAAATATTCATTTCACAATCAAAGTATTTCAAGGAAATGTTGAAGAAGTTTGGAATGGAAGATTCTAAACTGGTATGTACCCCGATGGTTACTAGTTACAAGTTGAGTACAAGAATGATATGATGAATCTCCTAAGGATGATCAGAGAAAGTATAGATTGATGGTTGGAGGGCTACTATATATAATTTCTACTAGACTGGATATTATGCATTTAATTTTTCTTGTGGCTACAATTCAAGAAGATCCCAGAGTCACATGTTGCATCAATGAAGAGAATATTCAAATACTTGAAATGAAATCTGAAACATGGTTTATGGTATCCAAAAGATACTAATTTTTCTCTAAGTTCTTATACAGCTATAAATTGGAGTTGTGTCGATGACAAGAAAAGTGAAAGTGGGGGTGTGTTCTTTATTAGATACAAATTGGTGTCTTGGCTAAGAAAGAAGAAAGATTTGATTTCTTTATCTACTGTAGAGGTAGAATGCATTGCAACATCATCTTAATACACATAGGTGTTGTGGATGAGGAAAACCTTGAAGGATATCAGTGGTATATGATGAACCAATTTCTATCTTATGTGATAATACAATTGCTATTAAAATTTCAAAGAGTCTGATAATGCACTCAAAGACAAAACATATCTTGATCTGCTATCAATTTTTGAGAAAGAAGGTTGTAGATAACGAGGTGAAGCTAGAGGATGTGCCT
>CM021100.1:455968361-456027654 GCA_007115665.2 Sequoiadendron giganteum | reverse complement strand
GAGTATTCTTGTTCACACTTAGCATACAAAATTCATTCAGGATGTAGTTCATATATTCTAAACATCTCATGCCAAAACATAGGAAAGCAAGCTTTCCTATGTGGTCAACAAGATATCTAAAACATCCTCTCCACAAACTAAACAAAGTTCATATGACTAAGTTATTTTACAAGTGTATCCCACAAGCGCATCAGATAAAAAAAGATAATGATCATTGCCCCATTTCTTTCTCTCTAAACCTATTTTGTTTAGGCATTGTCGAGAGGTCCTTGAAATGAGCCCAAAATAAGATAAGTCACAAAGACCAAAGAAAAAGTAAACAAACAAGCTAATGTTCTTCATACCGCTAGCCAAGGCAAAACTACTGCAAGGTACCTGATGCCTATGTCCATCGTGGGAAGGATACATCCTAGGACATGTTGTGATCAGGGTTTTGGTGAGACTGATTAGGTGATAAGCTATTGATACTCCGAGTTGATCAACTTGCTTTCTTACTGACTTAGACTTAAGACTCTGACGATTAGGGTGTTCACTTTGGAACTTTCTATACTTTCTTCTGATTGCTTCACCAAAGGATGAAGGTGATGATTGATTTTATAATGAGTGATGAAAATTGTGGGTGAAAGAGAGATGAAATGGATTCACCATTTTGGATTTTTTAGATATTTTGAGGCTATTTTTGGTATTTTTGAAGTGTTTTGCAATTTTTTTTGGATTTTGTGTCTCGTGGGCTGATCAAGGATGGCCTTGCCTATGTTTAAGCTCAGAGATGATGTAGTTTAGCTGACAATTGACTTGAATGCATGATGAGATGGAAGGGCAATGGATTGCCAGATTACGATGGACGCCTAAAGGACTGACCTAGGGTGTGAAATAGATGGGCAAACGGATTGCCATTGTGATGAACACCTAAGGGACTGACCTAAAATGTGAAATTGATGGGAAAACGGATTGCCATTGCGATGAATGCCTAAAGGATTGACCTAAAATATGAAATAGAGGGGAAAACAAATTGCCATTGTGACAGATGCCTAAAAAACTGACCTAAAATGTCTTGGGGGATTATCAAAGATCAACCTTGCCTACATTCAAGCTCAGAGATGACTCTAATTTTGATTTTTCAAATTTTTTGAGATGTTTTGGATTTTTGAATGATTTGGATGTTTTTTTGGATTGTGGATTTTTTGATGTTTTTGAATTTTCACATGATTTTGAAGATTTGGATATGGATATGTGATGATATCAGTGCTCTGTTTTGGGATTTTGTTGAAAACCAAGCTAAGGTTGATTGATCAGATTGATGGATTGATAGTTTGACTAAGTGTGTTAAGTCAAACAAAATTGATAATGCACTCATAAACTCTAGGAAGTTGTGTTATCCTAGAGTAAACTCATACATGAGAGGGTAGTTTGACTAAGTGTGTTAATTCAAATAAGGTGGTTTTGGATAATTTGACTAAGTGTGTTAAGTCAAATAAGATGATAATGCACTTGTAAACTCTAGGAAGTTGTGTTATCCTAGAGTAAAATCATGCACAAGAGGGTAGTTTGACTAAGTGTGTTAAGTCAAACAAGGTGATGATTGATTGGATTCGATTGATCAAGATTGATGAAACTTGTTTTGGAACAAAATAATTTTGATGATTTAATGTGACGCTGATGCATACATTAGATGCAACTGATATTGATATTTGATGAAAGATAAAGCTTGATAAGGAACATCGTTTTTGCCAAAATATGCCATGGGATAGTGATTTGGATTTTTCGCTCACAAATGCTTGACCAATTTGATTTCAAGTTTTTCAATGTTCGGATCACCACATAAGTTGGAGGATATAGATCAAGATTTATTCCTATAGCAAGATATAAATATCTACTCCTAGTGTCTAGCAATGTATGGAATGCCATGGGTGGATTCTTGGATAGATGGATGGGTATGGTAAGCATGCAAAGGATGCGAACAATTATCTTGTGAAAAGATAAGGTTTTCAGGTGGTGGATGCACATTTGGATAGTGCTTCATGGCTCAGATAATGCTGGATTGGATACAATCAATGAAAATGACCCATGTCAAGATGACTACCATAAGCAAGTGTAAAGTGTGCACCAAAATTTCATCAAGATTAAGATACCTTGGAGTATGGATGCAAATGGATGAAAATGGATTGGATAAATGGTTCATGGATGAACAAATGATATGGATGGAATGTTGGCTTTATTGTGGATGTGATAAGATACTTTACCCTGAATGGCACACGTAGATGCTTGATTCTACACATGATGCCTATTTTCCAGGTTTTCATCATGGTACTTGTCTAAAGTGCCACTGAAGTGGTTTTCACTAGAGGATGATTTTTTTCTTTACTATTTTTAATCCTTTTTCTATTTTTTTTGGATTTTGAATTTTTTTTCATTTTTTTGTATTTTTCGAGAGATTTTATGCTCATGTTGAACCACCTAGTGGTGCTGATGTAGATGCTTTTGTCATAATATGTCATTGATATCCTATTTGAAGAAGTTTCCTTCCCAAGATACATGCACTTGAATGCAACTTTTGAGATTTCTGATCTGCTTTGTTGATACCGGAGTTAACTTTGTCTTTGTGCGCACATCACGATAGAGTGCCTTCTGAATCCTTATGATGAAGGGTTGCTGCCAACGCATGGTCAATATGAGAATTAGATATCATGTGTGGAGGCATGGATGGTGGAGTGTGTTTAGGAATAAAAGATGGATTAGTTGACAGTTTGGAACCTTTGACTCTCCAAACTTGGGAAGATGAGCAGTGATGGGTGGATACGGAAGTTTGCATGGAATTAGGACCAACTGATTGACACACTTTGTATGTCGCTTGAGAAGCATGTTTTTTTCTTTGTGGACATCTTCTATGGATAATTTCCACTTTTTTATTTTGCCCCATAGTTTCTTTAAGTAATGGAGTATGATAGGGATTGTCTTTCTTTGTTCTTTTTGGTATCCACTTGTATTTGATTTGTCCTTCATGCTTCTTAGATTCTTTTTCTTTGATAACATTCTTCATTCTTTGATTCAAATCTTTCTTTTGACATTGGTCCCAATTTGTGGATGGGGTGATGGGTGGATGAAGATTCATGGCGTGGCTAGTTGTAGTGTTGGCATTGGTTTCATCATAAGGATTCTTCATGCTCCCTATGTCGATGTTATCTTGTGAAAAAGTTGCCCCCAATTTTATAGAGGTATCACTGATATGTTTATATCCCTTGATTGTCGAATAACCAAGACCTTGATGCTTAGGATTGTCAATAATTTGCACTGGTTCTAGGATACCCTATTCATCCATTGAAACATTTTATTTGCAATAGGATATGATTTACCTTGGAAACAAGGTGCTACTCCTTCTCTGCTCTATGGTGGATCTTCAAAAGTGATAGCTTCTTTATTGATGAGATAAATTGCCCTAAAAAAGGTAAGTGATCCAAGTTTATAGGTGATAGGATCCTCCATATGTGGGATAAATTCTTGATTGATATCTTTGGTTTGAGCTTGTGAAATATCATATTTTAATGCTTCTTCAAGAGGTGTTGATGATCCACTATCCTCGTAAACGTCTTCCTCATGATTCATTCTTGATATGCTTTCACATGATGTTTCTGATTCACGACTTCTGTAGGAGCCTTCTTCATGATCTATTTCTGCTAGGTGTCCATACGATGTTTCTGATTCACAAGTTCTATAGAAGCCTTATTCATGATTTATTTCTGCTAGGTGTCCAGATTTTTCTACATCTTGGTCAGATGTACAAATGTTGAGAGTAGGAGACTCTTTTTCCTTAGTAAGAGTATGAGACTCTTGTTTTGAATGAATATCATCTACGTTTCCATCCAAAGAAAGCATCTCATGGGTAGATGGAGGGGTACGTGCTATATGGATATGATCCTTATTTGTGACATCTTGTATAGATAGGAGAGTTTCCATTACCTCATTGTAGTATCTTGGATATACAAATTATTGATCTTGGTTTATGTCGGAATTGCTTTCAACATGCTTTGGATCAAGTTCTTGACATGGGTCAATTTCAAAGGATGGATTGCTTACAAGGGATTCTTGGACATCGTCATAAGGCATGGGATGTGGATTTGGATAAAATGTTGAGCTGAGGATTCCTTCACTATCTGTAACCATGAGGTCAAAGGATGTCCATATGTTTTGGAAAGGATCATTGTTAGACCTTGGTGAAAGATGTTGATCATGCTTTGGAGTAAATTCTTGATATGTGTCCTCTAACTCATTAGCTGATGTAGAGACATTTTCAACATGATCATTGGTCGAAGGATCTTGATCATTATTTTCAATGATTGTGGTGGGAATATGTTGCAAGCTCTACTATGGGAGTAAGGCCTGCGTTTGTTGCTGAGCCAACAACACTTGTTGTTGGTCATGTTGTTGTTGTGCCAACAATGCTTTTTGTTGGGCTTGTTGTTGTGCTACTTTTTGATACACTTGTTGATGGATTGCTTGTAATAGTGCCTGGAATTGTGCTTGCGCCTATCAAGCTTGATGTTGGTCTTGATCTTGAGCCTATGCTTGTTGGGCTACTTGAGCCGTTTACGCAGCTTGTTGGGCGGCTAATTGTACTTGCGCTTGCTGAGCAACCAGTTGTGCAACTTTTTGGTTTTGGAGTGCCTTTTGGCGGGAAGCTTCTTGAGTGGCTTGCAACACAATGGAGAATGAATTTTCCATGTTGTGTTTTGGTGGTGGTGGCAGTGGATTGAGAATGGTGTTGACCATTGGCATTACTTGGATGGTTGCCATTTGTTGTATCAATGGAAAAATGGGAGGATTTGATATGATGCTTTGATTTATGAAGGGGGTGTTGCTCAGATTTGGTTGATTGATGGTTGGTAAAGGGGGAAGGCTCATTCCTTGATTGTTTGGTTGATAGATTTGTAAGTTTTGAATTTGATTTAAATCTACCAAAGGGAAAGGTGTTCCAAAATTTAGATTCGGAAAAATCACATTTGTTGTACCATTGAGGTTTGTAGGAGATAATGATCCCATGTAAGGATTGTATAAATGCAAGTTTTGAAAATCAATTGGCATTGTGAGACTTGGATAGTTTGGTTGAATTGGATTACTCATGATGGATGAATTAGGTTTATATTCCATGTTCCTCTTGTGTTTTGACCTTATTGACCTCTGAAGGGTTTAGGACCAATGATGAGATGAAGGATGAAATGGGTGAATGATATGGGTATTTAAAATTTTAGGAACTTTGGATCAATGCTAGGCTTTAGGACTTGTTTTGATTTTATTTGATTTCGATAGTTTGACTAGGTGTGTAAAGTCAAACAAAGTGATAATGCACTTGTAAACTCTAGGAAGTTTTGTTATCCTAGAGAAAACGTGTACACTAGATGATAATTTGGATAGGTGTGTTAAGCCAAACAAGGTGATTTTTGATGATGAACTTGTAAACACTAGGAAGTTGTGTTATCCTAGGGTAAATTCGCTCAAGAGAATTGATAATTTGACTAGGTCTGTTAAGTCAAACAAGATGATGATGATTTTTCCTAAAAGTCTAGCATAAGTGATGTTTCCAAGGTTCCAAAAGTTGTTGGTGAGATGGATTTGATTGATGTTTGAGATGGGTGAAGTGTTTGACTTGATCCTAGATGAACTTAAGAGGATTTGTTGACTAGACCAATATATTGAAGAACATGCTTTTCCCTAAGAGTAATTCAACCAAAAGAACAATTTTGCTTGAAAACTATATGACCCAAAATAGAACAAGCACACGTGTGGTTCAGTTGTCTATTATCTTGCTTAGATTTGGTTCTTTTTGACACAAACACTTTCTTGGTAATGTTTTTCAAACTGAATGTCCAATGTCCTAATTTTGTTTCATCCCACAAAGTGCATTATGTGGAAATCAAGGAAATCAAGGCAAAGGTTTCCTAGGTTGACTTTGGGAGAAAAAAATGATGATTAAACCCAAGCACTTAGAAACCTCTAAGGTTATAATCCCTAGGGAAAGCAAGAGCACTTAGATTTGTCAAAGGATATTTGTTTCCTCAAAGGGTTTGAAATTTCAAAGCTTTTGTGAACGTTTGTTTCTCAATGTTTTAGAATCAAGCAAGGTGTTTTGATTTCAATAACATGCACAACCCTAGGCTGAAAAGATAGTATTTGTTGGGATCCCACTTGGACGAATCCAACTACGCATATTTAGTGCTGATGATTAGATGCTTGACCACACAGGCTCCCCCTTACAGTGCACTCACTTCTTAGGTCGGCCAAGCATCAGTACCCATGAATCTCCCATGGCATACTTTTCATCTCTACAACAGAACCGCATGTATATGTGGGGCGACTTCAAAGGACATGACCTTTTACACCAACAAATAGATAGGATTTTGGACTTTGCTAAACAAGGGTTTTAATGCGGGCATTCCGTTCGTGGGGGACTATCCAGTATGGCGAGAGACCACTATTTCCCTTATCGTCGGAATAATCCTCGTGATTCCTGAACTTTCCTCGAGAATCCACACTTATATACTGGTTGGAAGTCGCTTGGCTTTAGCGTGTTCCCAGTTGGGTCATTCCCTCAGGTGATTACTTTTTCCCATAAGGCAGGCCCTCTAAGATAAACAAAAGTGAGTAAGAATATCTTGTAGTTCAATCGACCTTTGTTGAAAAACAAAGGGAGAACATTCACAATATACCGTGCTCACACTCGCATGTTTGGTTCAATTTTAATACCAAAAATGAAATCTGGAGGCAATTATTTTATTCAAATTAAGAGCACCAAAATAAATTTTGATTCTCAAAATCGCCATGAGGCACAAGAGAAGTGCATACATCCTTTTGATGATATTATCTTGAATAAATAATTACAAAACAAAACAACACTTGTTCATTTTAAGCCCACAAAGCAAAATGATTTTTTTTTATAGCACCAAATCAAATGTGTGATTTTCCTTGTTCAATTGTTATACCTTAAACCAAATCTAGTAAGTTTTTCTAAATTTCTTTTTAAGCCCTTTGTTTGCAAAATTGAAAGAAAATTTGTAGTGTTCTTTTTAGAGCCCAAAAGAAATTTTAGTGTCCTAAGAGCATGAAAGTAAACAAATCCTTAGAAAGGGATTATAAGTTCTCCCAAAGTGTTTAAAAACACTTGATACAATGAGATGAAAAATTCATAAAGAACCCTTGGCCTTCATTTTCCTTCACTTTTGATCAAGAAATTTCCTTTTTTAGCAGATTTCAACAATTTTTAGATTTTTCCATTTTTGGTAATTTTGCATGCATGACTTTGAGAGTCCTATTTTTTCCAATTTTTTTTCTAAAACTAAGATAGGATGAATTTCCAACTAACATCTGAAATTGGAAACATGGGTTTTGAGTTTTTAACAAAAACAACTTTAAAAAAACTAGGAAAAAACACTAAAATGTCATTTTGAGGGCCAAGATGAAAGTTTGAGCCAAAACCCACATCCGAGTCAAATGTTATGACCTCGGGAAGTTCTTACATCACAAAAAATGTTAAAAAAAAAAAAAAATCTGCAAGTGTGACATAGTTAGCAAATGCGGCAAAATTTGGAAACTCAGCGGCATAGTTTGGAAAATCAGCGGCATAATATAGTGCCACACCCAGACTAAAAGTAGCACTCTGCAGAAAACAAAGAGCGCGATTGCGGCGGAATTTGGCACGCGACGCAGTTTGGAGAGCGGTGAAGTTTGAAAATTCAAATTTCTTAGGCGAGAAACAGGTGCGGTAGAGTTTGGGAATTTGTGTACGGTTCGATATAGCACCACATCTCTAAATGCATTGCAATATGGCACCGCGTCTCTGAAAGCGATGCAATATAGTGTCTCGGGACTGTGTGCGGTGCAATTTCCTGGGACTTGCAGAAAACAAAAAAACACAGAATTTTCCAAAAAAATGTGATTAGAACTTGAGATTTTCCCTCCTTCTACAGTAATGTGTTAAAATGCAGTTTCACCAAAATGAACTGCAAAATATGGAGGTGCTTTGTGTGGGGGTAAAAGAGTGGATCCTCTACAACTTCCTAGGGTTTCACTTAGAAGGAAGAGGGTTTTCTTTCACCTCTAGGGGCACCTAATCTTGCGATTCAGTTAGATATTTAGGGGTTGAAACTGAAAGGGGAGTGAGAAGTGTGCAAAAGTGTTGGAATGTGTTATGGAAATGTAACTACTTAACCTAAACTGATCTAACTTATGCTACTAGAAAACACATGATGTAATATAATAGAAATGGAAGCAATAAGAGTAAACTAACCTAACAGAATAGAGAAGTACACCTAGAAACCGAAGAGGGATGGAATTGGGATTGTGGAAATCACTAGAAAACTAGAAAATCAGGGTTTTGAGCTTTTTGGGACACTTATGCCCAGTGGGGTGATCTAGTCCCTTTTTGAAAAATCTTCTCCAGGAGTCATTTCTGCCAATTGGGTTAGCGAATCTCTAACTTTCAGTGTCAGAAATCCTCAATGGGACTAGGTCGCCATTATGGGCGACCTAGTCCCTTTCTGCTTTTCTAAGAAATCGAAAGTGGACTCAGGTGCCTTAGGTCTGTATTTTGCTTCTTCGTGGGAATCCTATCCAAAAATTGAAAATTAACCTGTAAAACAGAATTTATTTGGGTTTCTAATGTGGGGTTTACCTTGGTCAAATCTCTAGTTTGTATTTAAACTTGAAATGAAATAGAAATATGGATAAACCCTAGCCCTAAGTGTGTCTAGAACTAGGAAAGCTTGAAGCAAAACAAAACTATATTCTATTGTGCTAGAATAAGATGTATGTAAGAGATTTGAAATGATGCAAGACTCTAAACCCTAGAAATCCTACAACATTGCAAATGAAAACAACAAGGAATGAAAATGGGATGCAAACCTCAAATCTGCAAGTGGGTTAAAGGTAGAAGATGGAGGCACTTTGAAATCAGTCTTTAGGAATGATTTGGTGGCTAGTTGCACCTCCTCAACCTAGATTTCTCCATGAATCTCCATAGGCATCTATCTTCAACCTTGTCAATGTGTGATCTTGGATGTGAAGTGAGCTTCAAGACCTACAAAAAGCCCTAGTTTGCTATCTAAAAGCTTCATATTTTGCTGTATGAGAGATGAGTCTTCTTGAGGAAGATGTTTTTGCACTTGATTTTGGAGTTGAGTGTGAAAAATGAACAAGAGAGAGTTGCAAAATGATCTAAAAACAAGTATATATAAGCAACATGACCTAATCGTCAGGAATTTTGACCTAAGAAGATGACACCCATTGGGGATTTTTGGTTAATTATTGATTTTCCCACTTGAAACTTGAAAAATCCTCAAAAAGGACTAGGTCGTCAACTTGGGTGACCTAGTCTCACTAAGGGATTTGTAAGTGGGAAAAACACTTTTTTAAATGGTTTTGATATGATTTGTCAAAATTTGAATGATCCCTTGGGTATAACAGGCCTCCAAGTCAAAATTAACAACCTCAAGGGCTTATAAATGCTGTTTTAGGGTGAAAAATTGGTGAAATAAGACTTAAAGTAGGACCAAAATGGGCACAAAATTGTCCTTTTCTTCAAAGGTATACAATTTTTGGAGACAGTTGCATCCCTAGTTAATCTATTATCCTCAACATCTTTAAGTGATCCTTCCATACCATATTTGGTCCACTCTTAGTGCACTAAAATATTCTTTGATCTTACAAGTTTGTATGAACTCACTTGAATTGTTACCGCAATTGTGCATAGTGGCCAAGTTAGCATCCTTAATTCTTTATATTGTGGGATTTATATGCCTTTTTTGTTGAGAGGTAATGTTGTCCTTATTTTATTTATATAATATTTGTTCTTCATTTTGAATCTATTCTTCATCTAAAAGTATTTATAAGCAATAAAATCATCATTATGATTGACTATTAGAAACATAAAATGGTACTAGAGAATCATCATCATTTATGTTAAAGTAAAAGGTATTTCCTAAATAATTGTTTATTTAATTATTAGGATTCTTTTCCTCCAATTACTTAAGCTTACTTAGGTCATGTTATTTTATGTCTCATGTCATAGGATGAGGACATATGTCATGATCTTGTTTTATCCTCGCTTAGGATTTCTAGATTAATTATCCTTTTATAAATATAGTCTATTGTTTAATAATTAGAAGATGCACATTCATAATGATTCATGCTTTTTTGGATCAATAGCTCTTGGCCTGCATAGCTTTTCTATTCTCTCTTTTCGTGACAAGTGTTTTATTGCAGGTGATCCTTGAGAGATGTGGTCTTGATTTTTCCCAGCTTCAACATGGTATCAAGGCTCTAAATTTGTAATCCCCTCTCCTATTTATGAGAGATTTCATGTCTTATCTGTCATTCCATCTTGGACCAAAACAAAATTTTCCATTGAATTCATAGTTGTCGAGAAAGTTATTTTTGCATTTTTTTTGGCATGGTATAGACTCTAGACATCAGATCTATGAGGGTTTGGAGTAGTTGCTTTTTTTCTAGATCTGGAGAGTAGCTGCAATTTTAGAGTATTTTGAGCTGAAAAGAACCTCACGGTTGCATTTAGGTGGTTGATTCGATGAATTTTGATATATAATTTGTCCTATTTTGAAGTTGGGAGATTTTGAGGCATTTTTTATTTAACAAAAAGGCTGCACGACCTCCCCAACATCCAGGTTAAGGTATTTAAAAATATATATATATATATATATTTTTTTTGCAAATTTAAAAAAAAAATTAATTTTTTTTTTGCAAATTTTAAAAAAATTAAATTAAAAAAAGCCCTTTAGGGTGCCGACATTTTTTTTTTCTTTTAAAAAAAACTATATTAATTTTTTTTTGGGTTGTAGGGTACCCATAGGGGTACTTCCATCTGGCGGTCACCTCTTGGGCCCCGCCCCCTACGAAGGGGTACCATGGGGGTATGCCCCCTGTCATTTGGGTGACAACCCCCCCTCGGGCCTCGTCCAGGGGTGGTGACCCCACCGCTACTTACTAAAAAAAATAATAATTTTTTGAATAAAAGTTTTTTAAATATATTTCTTCTTAGAAAAGAATATGATTGTATATATATATATATATATATGATTATAAGATTTTTTGGCATTTTTTAACTTTAAAATAAAAATTGCTAATTTTTACAAATTTTTTTTGCAAATAAAAAAATTATCCTTGTACACCTTGAAGAGATATTTTCAAACTCTAAAATTTTTGGACCTCACCATTTGGGGGTATTTTCTACTAAATTTGGTGGAGATGCTCTTTTTCCTTGCTCAACCCCTCTTTGTTGGGCTTTTCAATTTTGCACCTCATCTTCCAACGACCATATCTCAGTCATATAGTGGTCTTTTTTAGTGCTTTTTAAAAAAAATGGGGTAGAATTTTGTGCTCTTCATAGTGGTGCATGTAGTTTCTAGTTTGGACTTCTGATTTTCTCCAAAAAATAGTTTTCTCAATTTCATTGATGTGGAGTTCTCATTTTGGAGACTTTCATGGGCCATATATTCTACATCTAGACTCCTTTTTGGGTGTCATTTTTTTTGAAACTATATATTTTTCTTGTACTTCATCATGGTACTACCAATTTCCTCTTTTTCTATTAGAGAATTTTATTTTTAGCATGCAGTCCATTTTTGGACATTATGGGATTCCATTGTAAGCACTTGTCCTTATGTAAACACACTAAAATAAAGTGTCTTAGCATTGTACATGTATTTTTGTGATCTTGCACATCATTTTGTTTCTTATTATACTCATAGTATGATATAAAGTTCTATGGGGCGTTGATGTTTTCTCTTTGTTTACCATCACACCTTTGTCAAGTGAGAGTCCCTTCCATGACAATAATCTCATGCGTGTGTACCTTTTGTTTATGCACCCTTTATTTGTTGGTACTTTCATGTTTTCACATTCATATGTTCTTGGTTCTTCTTCATGCACTATATTCTAGAATTTAATTTTAGTGTACCTATCATGGCTCTCCCTTGTTAGCATTATGGGGTGGTTGCTACTATTGGTGGTAATGCTTCCTTGGGTTCACATTGGAGTGAGCTACATATATAGTATTTGTTCCTATGTACTAGGTGGATGCAGCATACATCAGTGGTTGGTTACATGCATTTCAGAGAGATGGAGCACCTACCATATGTACACTCTTGCATTCCTATTTTTTGTAGGTGAACTTCCATTTTCATTTGATCGGTGTTCTTCAGACATTTGGTACTTGTGGCATCTATATCTTTGAATTTCATATTTTTTTCCTTTGTTTTTGATTTGATTCAAGTAGTGTCATTGGGGGAACTCATGTAGATTCTTGTCTTCTTGATCCTAATCATCATTTGTTTCAGTGAAGGTTCTTCTTTAAACACTATAGCAGACATTCTTCAACAGTGTTTGCAACATCTTCATGCTTCAGTGGTGTTCTTCATGTTCATCTTTTGTTCCTATATTTTGGGATAATTTTTGTTTTGGAGGCTTCTAAGTCCATCACTCTTGTTTGGAGGCTTCTTTAGACCTTCACTTGTATTTATCTCATTTGGAGAGGAGTTTTCTCTCACTAGGTTTTTCTCCTTTTCTCTAGTTTTGAGAGATTTGATTATTTTTACATGGTGTAGTGTAGAAAAATGTATCCCTTCACATTTTCACATTATTTGGGCCCCTGAATTAAAATGGACTTAATAATAGGAAACTATAAACCATTCCTACTTCATTAGCATTGCCTCAACCTATCTTGCATAGTGCTCCTTGTTTTCCTTTACATAGTGGAAAGGAGTATGATCTTGTTGAAAAACTTAAAAATACTCCCACTAAGATATCCTTATGGGATCTTATTCAAGCCTCACCTAATTATCACAACATGCTTCAAATTTCTTTACAACAAGTTCCTATCCCTCCTAATGTGCAACCAAATGATATAGAAACCCTAATTCAAGGAATGAATTCAAACATTATTTTCCACCAAAGTGAGATACCTCCTTTGGAAGTGAAAAATAAAAATAAAGCTTTCATGATAATAGCTATTATTAATAGGACTAGGATAAAGATAACCCTTTTTGAAAATGGCCCAACCCTTAATATGTGTAGCATAAACCTTTTGGATGAGATTGGAATGAATAAGACCAAGATTGAAATTGTTTCTTTTTCTATTTGTGGGTTTGATAACATAGGAAAATGAATGTTTGGTGTGATCACATTACCTATTATAGTTGGAAAGGCTGCATTGCAAACTCTTTTCCATGTCATGCTTGATAATATTTCATATAATATTCTTTTGGGTAGACCATGGATTCATAAGATGCAAGAAGTGACCTCAAATCTTCATCATTTAATGAAGTATGTTTACAACAACAAGGTTTATACAATCAAGGCTGACCCTAAACCAAATAGGTTGCACATTGAGAAAGGCAAGGAAATTCCTTTGAAAACATTAACACCAACCGCACAAGTGGAACTGGTGCAAGAGAAAGAAAAATAAAATAATATGAAGTAGTCACAAAGCTATTGGATGATGACTGGGGTTCCTTAGATTTCACACCTACATTCATGGGAGAATATGGTGCAGGGGCACCCGGGTCTTTTTGTAAATAGGGGCCAAATATTAGTCTTTTGTGATGTTGAGTCAATTTTTTTTGTAATAAGGTCTATTAAGACCATGTTTCATGTTTTGAGTCATGTGGGGTCGGTTTTGGAAAAAAGATGTCAAATTTTATAAAAAGTTGCAAAAGTTGCATAAGCAACTTTGCATTTTTGGTGTGTAAGGGAAGTTGAACTATTGGGGATTCAAATGGCAGTTATAAAATGATTGTTCTTGGTTTTAACTATTTAAATATGCCATTTTTTGGTTGAGGAAAACCTCTAGTGATGTCCTTCGAGATCAAACAATAGAAATATACTCTATTTTCTACGTTTTCAATTGATTTCTTGCTGCTACAGAAGATAGTACGACCCATATGGCTTGAAAATGAACTAATTATTATTGGGATTGATGAATGAGTGAATTAAATATATATATTTTTGGTTTCATTTCTTTTCCTAAAGATTGGAGTGAGTTAGAGCCATTTTGAGCTGCAAACAACTTGGAAACCCTAGTTAATGAGGGTTTGATTGAAGAAAATGAGATTTTGACCCATTCCACCAATGAAAAAGCTTGACAATCGATGAAATGGATGTAGGTAGGGTGATTTTAACATTTTTAGTGTTTGCAAGAGCAGGGGATGGAGTTAGGGGCAAGTTTGATGCAACCCTAGCCTAATATCATCATGTATTAGGCTTAGGAGGATAGGTAGACTTAGGGTTTTGTAGATAAATGATTTGGTGATTGTTCCAGTTAATGGAAATTATGTTTACAAACCCCATGTGACATGATGGAAGCCCTAGAGTGAATTTTTGTAGTTTGAAGATAGCATATCATATTGTTGCCTTGTAGTTCAAGGATAATTAGGCCTAATTTGCAGCGTAGAAGTCCAAATTTGAGGGTTTTGTTCCAAATCAACCCTATCTACAATTTTGATACATTTTCAAGTGGCATAAAGGGTATCTAGAATGGTGTTCAAATTTTGGGTTTTAAGTCTTCATTGGAAGTTATGTTGAATAATCCATGTTTCAAGTACTACTAGGAGAATAGAAGGATTTGAGAGAATACCACCAAGTTAGGGCTCTTGAATTGAAAATTTTATTTGATTGAGATTGTGTTGATACCATCCACCATAATCTACATTGAATTGGTATTAGAGCATAGGTTTTTTTCAAGAAGATAAAAAGGTTGAAGTTTGGAAGAAGCAAAGATGCCTCCTAAAGGAAATCCAGCTACTAGAGAAATGAGAGAGATGAAGGAAAAGCATGCCAAGGAGTTGAGACATGTAAAGGAGTCTCAAGAAGCTATCCTATCTAGACTTGTAGCACTTGAATCAAACCAAAGGAGAGGTGTGGTCACTGGTGACATGAGTGACCAAGAGGAAGAGGAAGAGGGTCAGCATGAAAACCCTCAAGAAGGATTCCAAGAGGATGAGTTGGATCCTAATGAATTGAGAATGGAAAAGTTGCTGAAGGATGCCAAGGTAAAAAATCCTAAGGTGAAGATGGAATTACCCATTTACGGTGGGAAGTTGGATAGTGAAGAGGTGCTAGGTTGGATTGATGCACTCGATAACTATTTTGAGTATGAAGAGGTAGCAAAAGACCAAAGGGTAAAATTTTCCAAAATGAAATTTAAAGGCCTTGCCTTAACTTGGTGGAATTATGTGCAAGAAGAGAGGTTGAAGAAGGGAAATTCAAAAATCAATTCTTAGGACATAATGGTGGCTAAAATCAAGAGACAATTTATACCCGGTGATTATGCTATACCAACATTTAGAAGGCTACAAAACCTCAAACAAAAGGAGATGGATGTAATGGCTTATACATATAAGTTTGAAAAGCTAAGTATAAGAGTAGGTCATGTGGAGGATGAGGTGGAGAAAGTATCAAGGTACATAAATGGGTTGAGATTCAACCTACAAGATGACTTAAGTCTTAACCTCCCAAGAATAGTGGAAGAATGCTTTCAAATGACAATCAGAGTAGAAGAAAAGTTGAAGAGAAGGTAGGAGAAGCAAGGCAGGGGTAGAGGAAGAAGATTCAGAGGTAGAGGAACATTTGGAGGAAGAGGAAAATCTCAAAAACCACAAGGAGAGATAATCAACTGTCAAGAATAAGGGGCAAATCAGAGAGATGGATTTAGGGGAAGAATACCAAACAATAGAGGCAGATTTGGAGGTCAAGGAAGAGGGTCACAAGGATTCAGAAGTAGGTGCTATCAATGTAACAATTTTGGCCATCAAGCATGGAAGTTTATGGTAAAGCAACCTTCTACTTTACATGGTGGAGAAAGAGGAACTCAATTGGTGCAAGAAGAAGACAATGAGAGTGTAAACTCTCCATCACATAATGCTGCTCTAGAAATTGGTGAATCTCTTATGATAAGGAGAACATTGATTAAAGTCCCTATGGTGAAAGAAACTCCACAAATACAATCTCTCTTTAGAACCACATTAAAGTCTCAAGGTAAGGTTTGCAAAGTTGTTGTTGATTCAGGTAGCACAAATAATTTAGTTTCTCTTGAGATGGTAGAAAAGTTGAAAATGAAAAGGATAGCACATCCCACTCCTTACAAGGTCTCCTGGTTGAACAAGGGAAAATAGGTCCTAGTAAAGGAACAAACTTTGGTGTAATTTAACATAGGAGGGTACAATGATAAAATTTTGTGTGACATCATCCCAATGGATGTTTTTAATTTTCTCTTAGGGAGACCCTGACAATATGACATGGAGGCTAAACATGATGGGAAAAATAACACTTATGCAATAGAAAAGGATGGGATCTCATTTACACTCACATCATTGCAAGATGAAGGCCTAGACAAATAAGTAGGGTCTAGTATAATGCTGGTAGGAGAAAAGGAGTTCTTGAAAACCATGAAGGAAGAGGGTGGAGAAGGTTGTTCCATAGTAATCAAACCAAAAATTGTAATGACAACAACAAAGGTTGATGATGTGCCTAGAGAAGTCCAATCCTTGTTGAACAAGTATAAGGAAATTATGGTAGATGAAATCCCTAACTGTTTATGACCATTAAGAGATGTGAGCTACCATATAGACTTCATACCAAGGGAAAACCTACCTAACAAAGCTGCATATAAAATGAATCCAAAACAGAATGAAGAGATTAGGAAGCAAATCCAAGAGTTTCTTGACAAAGGCCTAATAAGAGAGAGTCTTAGCCCATGTGTTGTTCCTACCATTTTGGCACCAAAGAAGGGAGGATATTGGAGAATGTACACTGACTCAATGGATATTAATAAGATTACCATAAGATATAGGTTCCCCATACCAAGAATTGGAAGATTTGATGGATTGTTTAGGAGGGGCATGCTATTTTTCTAAGATAGACCTCAAAAGTGGCTACCACCAAATTAGGATTAGAGAGGGGGATGAGTGGAAAAATTCCTTCAAAACAAATGATGGGTTATATAAATGGATTTTCATGTCTTTTGGGATTTCAAATGCACTAAGCACCTTTATGAGATTAATGAGTGAAGTTCTAAAACCCTTCATAGGTAAGTTTGTGGTTGTCTATTTGAATGATATTCTTGTTTTTAGTAAGACTAAAGAGGAACACTTGCAACATCTAGATTTGGTTTTGAAAAGGTTAAATGAAGAAAAGCTTATGATAAATTTGAAGAAGTGTGAATTCATGAAGGAAGAGTTGGTATATCTTGGCTTTGTGATCTCAAAAGGCTCTTTGAAGATGGATCCCAACAAGGTGGAAGCAATTCTTAATTGGCCTAATCCAACATCAGTAAGTGAGGTAAGAAGTTTCCATGACCTAACCAGGTTTTACAAAAAGTTTGTGAAGAATTTCAGTTATATATGCTCTCCAATCATTGACACAATAAAAGGGGATAAAAGGAAAAGTTTGTATGGTTTGAAGAGGCAGGAAAATGTTTCCAATATCTAAAACAAAGGCTAGCACAACAACCTATCTTAGAATTTCCTAACTTTAAAAAGGTTTTCATAATTGAATGTCATGCAAGTGGGTATGCAATTAGGTAGTATTGAGCCAAGAGGGAAGGCCTATTGCTTTCTTCACTCAGAAACTCAATGAGGCAAAGAAAAATTATTCATCTTATGGCTCAGAGTTAAATCATTCAAGAAGTGGAGACGCTATCTCCTTCCTAAAGGATTCATTGTTTTTATTGACAATCATGCTTTGTAGCTCCTTAAAAACTAGGAAAAAATTAGCCACATACATGTGAAGTGGGTGAAGTACCTATAAAGTTTCACCTTTACCATCAAGCACAAAAAGGGGTAGTCAAACAAGGTGGTGGATGCATTGAGTAGGAGGACATTTTTGGTCCAAGAAGTTCAATTATCGAGTGTTGGGATTGATGATTTAAAAGGTATGTATGAAGGGGATGATGATTTCAAAGAAATTTATGCTTCTTGTAACAAATTCAATGACACTTTTCATGAAGATAATTTTGATTTTCTGATTCAAGAGGGCTTACTATATAAAGGGGCTCAGTTATGCATTACTATATGTTCTATGAGGACTAATTTGATTAAGGAAAAGCATTGTGGTAGTCTAGGAGATCACTTTGGTGTGGAAAAGACTTTGGAATAGGTAAGAAGACACTATTATTGGCCAAAGATGCAAAGTGATGACAAAACAATTGTAGAAAGGTATGTTGTTTGTCAAAAAGCCAAAGGTTGTAGTAATAATGATGCTCTATATCAACCATTTCCAATCCCAAGTAGACCTTGGGAATCCATCAACATGGATTTTTTGATGGGGTTTCCTAAAACCCAAAGAGGCTTTGATTCAATGTTTGTTGTGGTGGACCGGTTTAGTAAGATAGCACATTTTATACCATGTACGAGTACAAATTATTCCTCATACATTGCAGGTTTCTCTTCAAGGAGGTGGTTATGATCCATGGATTTACTTTAACAATTGTTTCAAATAGGGACAATAAATTTGTGGGTCACTTTTGGAGAGCCCTTTGGAAGAAATTAGGGACAAACTTGAATTTTAGCTTTGCCTATCATCCCCAAACAGATGGGAAGACTGAAGCAGTAAATAAAAGCCTTGGAAATCTCCTTAGATTCTTGAAAAAAGAACACTCAACACAATAAGATCTGATCTTACCCCAAGCTGAGTTTGCATACAATGATTATGTGAACATGAGTGTTGGTAAAATCCCTTTTGAAATTGTGTATGGATTGTAGCCTAGGGGGGTGTTTGAACTCAGAGATGTGAGTGGAATGGAAAGGAGAAGTGTAAAGGGTGAGGATTTTGTAGTTTCCATGAAGGAAATACACTAGCAGGTCAAAGACAACCTTTGAAAGAGTGTAGACAAATACAAGCATAGTGTTGATCAGAAAAGAAGAGAAGTTCACTTCAAGGTTGGGGATCTAGTCTTGGCTCATTTGAGGAAGAAGAGGTTTCCTAGAGGATAGTATTCAAAGCTCCACATGAAGAAGATAGGGCCATGCAAAGTGGTCCACAAGTTTGGAGAAAATGCCTATGAAATAAAACTACCTCCAAATGTTGCCATTTCTCCTATTTTTAATATACTTGATCTTTACCCTTATAAAGGGGATGTGATTGTAGGTGAGAGTGTAGGTTCATCAACACATTCAAATGAAGAATGGATCAGAGATTTTCCACCAAGTCAATGTTTGAAGCTGGAGTGTATCTTGGACACCAAAGAAGCCACAAGAATAAGGCACAAGGTGTACTATGAGTACTTAGTTAAGTGGAAAGGCCTTCCTATGGAGGATGCTACTTGGATGATAGAGGAAGACATCAAAAAGTATGGTGCACCTGGGTCTTTTCCTAAATAGGGGTCAAATGTTAGTCTTTTGTGATGCTTAGTCACTTTTTTTTGTAATAAGGTCTATTTAGATCATGTTTCATGTTTTGAGTCATGTGGGGTCGGTTTTGGGAAAATATGTCAAGTTTTGTAAAAAGTTGCAAAAGTTGCATAAGCAACTTTGTATTTTTGGTGTGTAAGGGGAGTTGAACTATTGGGGATTCAAATGGCAGTTAGAAAATGAGTTTTCTTGGTTGTAAATGTTTAAATATGCCTTGTTTTGGTCGAGGAAAACTTCTGGTTATGTCTTTGGAGATCAAACCATATAAATATATTTTGTTTTTGTATTTGCAATTGATTTCTTACTGCTACAAAAGATAGTACGGCCCCGTACGACCTGTAAATGAACTAATTCTTATTGGGATTAATGAAGGAGTGAATTAACTATCATTTTATTTTGGTTTCATCTATTTTCCTAAATATTGGAGTGAGTTAGAGCCATTTTGCTGGAAATAGGCAGGAAACCCCAATTAGTGAGGGTTTGAATGAAGAAAACGAGTTTTTGACCCATTCCACCAGTGAAAAACCCTAATAATTAGTGGAATGGATGTAGGTAGGGTGAATTTGATGTTTTTAGTGTTTGCAAGAGTAGGGGATAGAGTTAGGGGAAATTTTGATGCAGCCCTAGCCTAATATCATCATGTATTAGGCTTAGGAGGATAGGTAGACTTAGGATTTTGTAGATAAATGATTTGGGGATAGAAATTTTGTTTACACACCCCATGTGACATGATGAAAGCCTTGGACTGAAGTTTTGTATTCTAGAGATAACATATCATATTGTTGCCTTGTAGTTCAAGCCTAATTAGGCTTAATTTGCAATGTAGAAATCCAAATTTGAGGGTTTTATTCCAAAGCAACCCTATCTACAATTTTGATATGTTTCAAGTGGCATAAAGGGTATCTAGAATGGTGTTCAAATTGTGGGTTTGAAGTCTTCTCTTGAAGTTATGTTGAAAAATCCCTATTTCAAGTAGTACTAGGAGAATAGAAGGATTTGAGAGAATACCACCAAGTTAGGGCTCTTGAAGGGTATGTGTAGGATCATAATGGAAAAAATAGGCCCTTAAGTGGCAAAAAATTCAGAATAATCAGAGTTAGGAAACTTGACATAAAAATTTGAATAAGTTATCTATATTATTTCAAAAATATGTGAGAATAGAATTTGTATAAAATTGAATGTAGTTTCTAAATTTATAGGTTTATTTACAAAAAATATAAATCTATTCGGTGAAAATTTGAAATTTCAATATAGTAGTACTTCAATTTTAGGGAAAAAATAAGAAGTAGGTGTTTGTTTGACCACCCTAACCACATTAAAATGATAATATTTTTTTATAAGATTTTAGATATAATTAGAGGACTCATGTACCGATGTGATGCATATTTTTTTGTAATTTGTTTCCAAAGTAAATAATTAATTATAAATTTTTTATGACAACTTTTAAAAAATATAAAGACTCGTATGTTTGACCACCTTAACTTGGTCAAAAATTCATGAAATTCATTTTTTTCTTTTTTAATCTTATAGTATGCGAAGCATAGAATGTGACACATGTTTTGGATTCAAAAAATATGATATCATTTGAAAGCTATAAATGTTTTTCAATCAGCCTAAAAATTGGGACTTTAGTCATAATTCAATAGAAAATGAATAATAATTATTTATTAAATTCAAAGTAAAGAATAATTTATATTGGTGGAAATATGAGAATCTCCTTTAAAAACCCTTTTCGTTTCATCGATTTTGGGTAAAAAAAAAGTCGTCAGCCACATACCCATCATATTGCCACTTTTTGGCCCATCATGATCCTGCACATACCCTGAATTGCAAAGTTTGCTTGATTGAGATTGTGTTGATACCATACACCCTACTCTATATCAAAATACAAGATCATAACAAAAGATTCTAAAAAAAGGAAAAGAACCAGTGATAATTTCAACACAAAATTTAGAAGAACCTTCATAAGCATCCACTTCAAACACTTTAGAAGAAGAAATAAATTACACAATTTTTTTTTATGTTCAGTTGATTATGAACAACTATCGAATCCAAAAGAAATGAAAAAGCTTTATGAAAGAGGTTATGAAATTTTTGAGCAACTTGGTTAAAGTGGAAAATAATGTGGTGCTAGAGAACAAGGTATATGTGTCCCTATAGAGCTTAACACACACAAAAAAACTAATAGTCTTGGTTATTTTCCTTCAAAAGAAACAAAAGCATTGAAAAAACCTTCACTCAATACCAACACTATTACAAAAGAATTTTCTAAGCCAACTTCAACGTTGGTGCATCCTGAACTGATAGAAACGACTTGTAGTTTTGGTTATTGTCCCTCAAAAGAAATTAAAAAATCAAAGAAATCTTCACTTAATATAAATGTCATCACGTAAAAATCTTCAAACACATGTCTTAGTAATGATCGAGGTTCATTAGATTTTACACCCTCCTTTAAGGGAAAGTATAAAATCTCACAATCTAAAGCATCTTGTGTATGTATGCCACCTTGTACTAAGAAAGAGATAACTTTGTCACAAAAGAAAGGAACACATTCTACTATTGATCAAGAGAGTATCTTGTCGAGACTTCTCCA
Source organism: Sequoiadendron giganteum (assembly GCA_007115665.2). Classification (NCBI taxonomy): domain Eukaryota; kingdom Viridiplantae; phylum Streptophyta; class Pinopsida; order Cupressales; family Cupressaceae; genus Sequoiadendron; species Sequoiadendron giganteum. The sequence continues at coordinate 456,005,655 of CM021100.1, read as the reverse complement.
AGATCATGCTCGATATCTCTCCCCCTAAGAACACGAAAGAAATTTTACAACAAAATTTCAGTTTGTGCATATCATAGAGTTCATGGCCATTCTATTAATGAATGCAAGGCTTTGAGTGATAAAATTCAACATATTAAGGACTTTGGTGCTATTCCTTGTGTTGATGCACCTATTTCTTCTAATTGATACTAGTTTTCATCCTATCATTTTTCTTATCACTATGTGGAATTAGTAGCTTTATGTGTCTTTCTCATTGCCATTCATGGTGGTACAATGTCAGGTGCAACCATATCTCTCTTGGAAACAACATGATAGTTCTTGGTGGTTGTATTTGCCTCTATGATTGGGGGGCAAGGATAACTATCTTTTTGAGGTGGGAATTCTTTCCAAAGGATCCCCTTTTCCTTTCTTTCTACTTAAAATATCAGCATAACAAGTATGTTGGAATTTTAAGTAGGGGCATATTATCTCCTATTCATTATTTGCATGTCCCTTCTTAGTGATGATAGCATACATCTCCTAGGAAGTGTGAACTTATTATTAAAAGTGTGGTCTTCTCAATTCATGTGACATGTCTTCTTTTTGGGGATATTACACTTGATATCCTTCATGAGAGTGATCTTTCTGAGCATATGATATTCCTCTTAATGGTAATGCTATGTATTGCATTCCCTAAGTTTTGAATCTTTTATCCTTGGCTAGTCCTCTCTTGGAGACATTAGGAACGATTTTCCCTAAGATGATACCTTTCATGAACTAAGCAAAACACCTTTGAACACACCTTATCTTATTTTCATTTTGTTCATGAGTACTTAGCATATCGAAGCTTGCTAGCCTTATGAAGCTCTCAAAGTAAATATTGTGTGGTGCCTTATCAAAGTTATCAGGAGGTATAACTTTGGTATGGTTATGAGAGCCTAATAAGATTCTAGATCATTGGCCACTTCTGGGGGTTCACTTAGTGGATGATGGATTTCACTAGCCTTGTGAGCACATTGTTGTTTGCATAATGAATAGTGAGTTTCACTTGTAAATGTTTTTGGAAAAATAGCTAAGGCTTGATCCACATCAAGTTGGACAAATAGTCGAAGCTTGATCCACCACTTTTTAAAAAAAAAAATTTTTAGCCTTTGAAATTATATGTTTGTGTATCTTTTCCTGTTGCTAGATATCATACATCTTGTGTGTGTCCCTTTGTGCTTATTTTGGATTGACATGGGATCTTTGATCTTGGGGGCTTGCACAACCTCCTTGATCTTTGTCATCCTATCACATCGATATTTGTGCACTTGGAGCCGTCTTGACATTTATTTACCTACTTTAGTGTGAGTTTGATGCAAGGTAATCCTATCACCAAAGTGGGGGCTAAATATAGTGTAGAAAAATGCATCCCTTTACATTTTAACACTTTGTTTGGGCCCCTTAATTAAAATGGACTTAATAATGCCTTAATGTAGTGTTGAAAAATGTACTCCTTTACATTTTAGCACTTGTTTGGACCCTCTTAATTAAATTGGACTTAATTATGCATTAATGAGCCTTATTTTACATCTACAAACCTAATAAATTACAATTTCCATAGGGAAAAACTGACAACAATTAATGCCAACACATAATTAAACACCTTGAGCAATGTGTGTTCTAGGAATAGGGACTTGGGACCCATTCACCCATGGGCGAATGGGTCCTCCCTAGGCCTTGGACCCAATTTTTAAAACATGTTTTGATAGTATTTTTACTATCCCAAATTCAAATTTCAAATGTCAGCTTGTAATGTTTAATTTTTGGGAAATTAAGGATAAATGTCTATAAATACAAGGTTATTTTATCAAATTAACATTATATTTAAAGAGCACAATTGAGACAACTTTCAAAAGAGAAAATATTATTGTCAAGAGCATTCAAGAGAAAAATTATCGAGGATTTATTGCTGCATTCAAGATCTATTCATTATGTCAAAGTCTTTTGCAATTAAGCATGTTTTTGGAGCTAACATTGTGATGTAGGTTTCAAGATCTAATCTAAGAATTCAAGTCAAAGATTCAAAGAAGGATTCAAGCATCGAGATCCACATCCATTGAATCCATCTCATGCTAGATTTTAGTATTTTCAAGGTTTATTCAAGGGTTTGTTGAATTGCAACATTGTATTGTTCATTCATCATTCCTTTCATACTTTAATTATTTCATTTCAAGGTTTAATTACCAAAATGAGGTTTGACCAAGGCAAACCCCCATTCACCAAAAATAAACAATTTTTCCCCTCATATGTTTGTGTTGTTGATCTTAGGTTGAAGGAAAATTAATTATTGGAGATCTCTAAAGTGCAAAAATTGTAAAAGTTACAAGAAAAGCTGTCAAGACCATGGAAAACTCAGATCTTGAGCTTATTTTATGTCATTTTCACCTGAAACTAGTGGGTAATTGGATCTCAGATTTTTCTTTAGAGGCTCCCAAAAATTCAGGTCAAAAAGCTATCTTAGGACCCATTCACCATTTTTGGATAGGGGGGTCCTAAAAACTTTGCAACCATTTCTATACACTCTACAATTGATTTTGAGGTAAGTTTTAAGTGTCTTCAAGTCATCCAATTTGCAGAAAATTATCTGTTTCTATTAGAGTTATGCTTCATCTACATGAATAAGGTCTTAGGTTACAGATTTGAGGTCATTTGCTATTTTATTTTCATCTTCCAAAAGTGTTGCTCAACCTTGTACCCCCATCCACACACACACATAAAAGAAATTGTTATATCTTCCATAGAATTTACTCACCTAAAGGCTCAAATTTAATTCTATCTTGGAGGATCTCATTTCCTGAATGAAATAGAAAATAGGTAGGTTCATTACACCCCATTTTCCATTTCTATTTACAGTAAGTTTGGTGAAACATTCCAAATTTAGTATGAAAACTTATGTTTTTTGAACCCTCACCTATTTTTCTATGTTTCACATGGGTACCTCACCAAGACCTTTTTTCTAGGACCCATCATGCATTCATCTTTAGAGGTTTGAGCTTCTCCCTAAGTTTCACTTAAGGGGGAATTAGAGTAAAATGTATTTCCTAATTAATTATTTATTTAATTGTTAGGTTGCTTTTCCTCTAATTACTTAAGCTTACTTAGGTCATGTTCTTTTATGTATTATGTCATAGGATGAGGACATACCTCATGATCTTGTTTTATCCTCACCTAGGGTTTCTAGGTTAATTATCCTTTTATAAGGATTATCTATTGTATAATCATTAGAAAATGCACATTCATAATAATTTATGATTTTTTGGATCAATAGCTCTTGGTCTCCATATATTTTCTATTCTCTCTTTTTGTGATAGGTGTTTGATTGTAGGTGATCCTTGGGAGCTATGGAGTTAATTTTCCCAACTTCAAAAATTTCAAAATGTATCGATTGTTTGAACAAAGATTCATAAGAATTCATGTGGATAATGTAGTAACCATTATTGTGGCTTTCAAGATGATAAAAAATGAATCCAACTTTACTATGATAATGGAATAAAGTCTCAATTTTGATTAAGATAGAGGACCCAAGAGTGGTGTTGATGGTGAAAATGACACAAACAACATTTAAACAAAATATTTTTGTACTCTATTTCTCCTGAAAAAGAAAGACAACATATAGTAGCCTAACTCCCAAGGTCCTGGTAGTTGGTTCTCAACTGTTTGGTGTCACTCAATCGGTCCATGCAACTGTAATATTCAAGGGGCCTTTGTTGGTAACAAGGAATACAAGCAATGACTTGTTCATCGAGCTATTCTTAATAAAGAAAGGGGTTTTTAAATAAAAGAAAAATATAGATTAGAGGGTAAATTAGTAAAAATGAATCAAACTTATCTAGCATCCGAACATATATCCTCAACAATGAATTTTTTCCAATAGATCAAGAAAACCAAAGCATGACACAATTTACAGAATAATCCATACTATTGCATACATCTAAGGTGCTTATTTTAACATCACAATTCGCATATCACAACTTTTTTTTTAAAGATTCCAAAAAGAACACACATTCATTCATCACCAAGATCATAGATCAACAGACTTCAATAAATTTAATCCACTGATAATCTAATGAGATAATCCTTAAATCTAGTTTCTTCTAAGGATTTTCATCACAAAAGAAACTCTTATGCTTTAGCACAATCACTGGCATATAGATAGATTATAACTCATCAACCTTATCAAGTAGAACTCAATTCTAAGACCATATTGCATAAAACCTGTAATTATATTTAACTATCAAAAAATAGTAACAATGTATCTCTGTAACAACTATGAAAAATTCTATCTCCTAATATCAGGTGGCCAATTCTATTCTCTATCAGTCAACCCTTACAATATGATACCCCAAGGGTATTTATATAAATACAAAATACGAAGTCCTCTTCTATTTTAAGTCGACCCACCCTTTTAGGGATTACAGTTATCTTGAAAACTCAATTAAACTGGAAGAAAAAGAAGATAGGAGAGAAGAAAGCCATGCACTTCAAAAACTGCCAGTCCTGCATGCAACATGCAAAGAAGAGAAGAAAGCAATGCATGCATGAGATTTATGCATGCAAAGTTTGTTCTACAATGTATTCATCAAAACTGGAGAAGACTTGTTGTAATATGTCTAATTCCAGCCCATCAACCCAGTTGTCCTCAAATTTAATCCTTTCCAACTTTGCTGTAGAAAACCCTCTCATATCTTTCAGCTTCGTCAACTCTCTCTTAGCTACCCTTATCTCTTCTTTGATGTCCATCAATCAATCTATCAATAGATCTTCACCATCATCTCCTCTTTGCATAATCTCTTTAAACCTTTCATCCCACTTCTCCTTTATTTGGCCTAAAGGTAGGCCTTCCTTTACTGGCACATCAACGTTTACTATAACAACAATAATGGCTTCTAAATCCTCAAATTGTTCATTCAGATCCTTAACAAAATATTGAACTTCATTTCTATGTTTATATAGAAAATCTAATCTAAACCGGAGTATGCAAGAGGTCTTTTCCAAGAAATCTTTATTATCTTCTTCCAGTATCGACTGTTCTAGAAGGGTAGTATTAGGCAATTTATTAACTTCTTTCAATTTTTGGTTGTATCCTTTGTACTCCTCCTCCTGTTCTTCCATTGTTTTAACATATTGATTCATTTCTTCTATCAGTTCTTTAGTAATTTTGTAAACCCCAAAACTGTCTTCTAGTACTTCACTTATTTCTTGATTCAATTTATTAACCCACCGATCCAACATTTCTACCTTGCCCCTTAATTGTACCAAATCATCTACTTCTTTCTTACTCAACAAAATTGGGGTCTCAATAGTGGCAACCTGTTGTGTCCTCGGAGTAGAAACTCTTTTTAGGAAAACATGCAATTGATCTAACTGAGCCTTAAGCTCATCTTTTCTTTGTTTATCCTTCAACATTCTTGACTTGGTTGACGATGCTACCACATCAATTAAATTCATTTGTTGATCTCTGGTAGGTCTCCCCAAATTAATAGTGCCCAGCTGATAATCTGTCAATTGCATGTCTCCTACATCCTTGTCTATCAGTATAGCACATTCTGCCACAATTTCTCCTTTGTCAGTTAGCATAGTGGAATGTAGATCTTGGCCTTCTTTTTAGGCCTTTCTTTCTCATTTTCCTTCATCATATCCTCCCAATTGAGAGGTTGTGAAGGTTTCTATGATCTCTTCTAAAGATCCAATTTCAACCAAGTGGGAGCACCTGGAGTAACAGTCATCATAGTTGAAGAAGAAGAGGCAGTAGTAGAGAGAGGTTGCACATTTATTTGAGGTTGAGAATCAACCCCCTGTTTCTCTTGTTGCTCTTGTTCCACCCTTATCTGTGCAAGATTTTCAGCTTCCTCTCTGTCCCTTTGTTCTTGTATTCTCTTATCTTCTTCCTCCTTCTTCAACCTTTCTTCTTCTAATCTTCTTCTCTCCAATCCCTGGTTTCTTTCTTCCTCTAATGCCTTAAGCTTTTCTGCATCTTCCTTTTCTTTTTGTTGCTTCTTGATCAGTTCTTCGGCCTCTTTCTCCTTTTGCAATTGTTCTGCTTCCTCTTTCTCTTTGTGAGCTTCTTCAACAAGCTTTAACTTAGCCACCAGAACTTTTCTCTCCCTTCGATGTCTTGCCTTTTCCTCCTTAAGGTCATGAATTTTCTGTATCAACTCTAATTTATCATTCTCTTCCTTGACTTGGAGCTCATGCTCTCTTTGCCTCTGCTGCTTCTCTATTTCATCAGCTTTTGACTTAGCTTCTATGTGTTGCTACTACAGTATGGAATCAACTTGTATCTTGGCATCAATTACCTTTTGTTTCTCTATTGCTGCAACAAGTGCTTGATCATCGACAACCTTCTTGGTTTCTTCAAATAATGCCCACTGATCCTCCTCTAGAGGCATATTTTCTTGTGCACCCTTCTTTGACAAAGTCTCATCATAATCTGTTCCAACATCATGGATCTCTACCTCTACTCCTTTTCCCTTCATGGATTCAACAATATTATGAAGAGTCCCTTTTTGCACTTCTTCACTTTGCTGTTTTGCAAGTGGGACTTGAGTAGAGGACTCACCTAATACAGGTGTTGAAACTACAAGTCCTACTTGGGCATCTCCCTCAAGTGTGTCTCTGGTTCATCTTGACCCGCTACTTCAAGCTCAATCTCTTCAATGTTTGGAGGAAAGAATTCCAAGGGCTCCTTGGAAGGTAATTTCCTTTTAATTCTTTTGTAGCCCTTCCCCTTCTTAGGAGTTATTTCTTGAGGATTTTTGGTTCTTAGGACCAGCCAATGAATACTTCTATCCAAAACTATCCTCCCTATTTTCTTTATGTCAATTGTTTCCTCACTATCCCAGTCCACCAGATCCAAGCTCTTAGTGCCAATGTTTAATGCCTCATATGATGGATCTAATACCACTCCATCATCTACTAATGCATCAGGGATATCATTTTTGATCCCAAGCTCTACCATGAGTGAGATGGATAACCTCTAATAATTCTTCTTCCTGAGGTCATACTCATCTTGCCGGTCACTCCATAATTCTTCCAACAAATTGAAATGTTTATAAAAAATAGAAGGCAGCAAGGTATTCATTTTATTCTTTGGGTCAAAGTACTTCCGAGATGTATACAAACCTAGTTTTAGATGTATCAACTCACTGCACACTACCTTTTCTCCTGCTAGATGTTGATAACTATATTCACCGAACTGCATGGGGAACTTATGACATCCTGTTTTGTGCTTCAATGCAAACCGAGCATTAACCCCTAGAGCTTGATAAACAAATTCCATCAACTCTATCCTATTATTACAACATCTTGGCAACAAATGTGGATGACCTTCAAATCCAGCTAGCCTGAAGTATGTGAACTTGGGGTATTGAATGTACCAACATCCCCATTCCGTGATAAATTCCATAGCTTCTTGGCTCAGTCTATAACCTGCATCTCTGTTCAATTGGTTAATGATTACATATAGAAATGCATCATTAACCCTCCTAAGTTGTGTTTCAGATACTTGCAGAGATAACTGATCATAATGGTCCCACACTTTCTTTTGTCCATCTCTCTCTCCCAATATTCCCACTCTCCTTAAACCTGCAAATATACCTCCTCTAGCAGCTACATAAACAACATAAGAAGTCATAAAGAAACATTTGGTTTCCCTTATCCTTGTCAACTAGTCGTGTATAGCATTAGACACCACCATTAGCCAATCAAACTGTTGTTTGCTGTTCAAAATGGTCTGAATGAAAGGAAACATCCACTCCTTGGAGTGAAATGCATCCCTCTTCCCAAACACCCTAGACAACATCATGATCATGTCTGATACTTATTTGTAGAATTTTGTCCTCTTCTGTTGATCATGGAGTTTGGTCAGAGACTTCTTCTCTATTCTCAACCATTTCTTATTCAAGTGAGCCTTATTAGATGCTTTATATTTTCTATATTTCTCCAAAGCTTCAGCCTCCTTTAACTGTACCAGGTTCCTTGGATCCGGGACACTAAACATAGTTTGAAACATTTGAGGAGTGAGATCAATAATCACATTGTCCTATGAATCAACACACTACCTAGTGGCTGGATTGTGAGCACTGGCTGCTTTCATAATCAGCTCTAGGCACTAGACAGATAAAGGGAATGAGGTGATATGAGCCAAACTAGACTCAACAATTATTTGTGTTCTCCCTATTATATCTGCAACAAATGTTTCTGAATATAGCTCCTCAAAATTGTATGAGCCTAGATTTGTGTCGGTGATGTTTGACCAATCTGATTCTACTTTGCTTGTTGTGACCATAGGACCCCTATGATTATACCTTAAAGTATAAGGTAAATGCTCAGGCTTTATCTTCTTGGGCTTTGCCGCTGCCTTTGATGTTTCTGCAGGCCGATTCCTTTGGGAGGCTTTTCCTGATGCTCCAGACATCCTTTAGGTTTCCTGCACAAAATCCCACAATTAGATCCTTCAATAAATATCACAAACTATGCCTTAAAACCTTACCCTTCATCTATATATCGGAGGCGGAACCAAACATAAAACATTCTAAATAGTCTTCTCTAAAACACTTCCGGGCTCGAAACCAAAACTGTTATTGATATTTCAATAATAACAAGTGGGATTGGAGATGAAATTGGAATGGTGATCAGAACCGGGACCGGAATGGAAATGGACTTGGTTTCTTTCAGATTTTCTATTTTCACATTTCGTTTCAGTTTCGATTCCACTTCCACCTAGGTTATCACTATTTTAAAAGAAGGCTTCTCACTACAAGCAGAGTCAGAGATGGGATAGAAATGGAATCGATATCCATTGGAAAACATGATCTAAAGTTCTAGATTGATTCCGATCCCACTTCCACCTAAAAAGATTATGATGTCATAAATGTTTTTAACAGTTTAATGCATAACTTCATGATTGAATACTAGGTCATATTAAAACGAAAAAGGGGCTAAAATATAACATGATAAGACCATCCCCATATGATCAAGGGGTGATTGTACTTTCTAGGGCATCGTATTTAAAATTAAAATGCGAATATAGAAATGCATCTAAACCCTAATCTAAAACAAACTTGATATAAAAATTAGGGCACAAATTTAACCCTTCCAATTTAACCAGATTGAATGCGCAACAAACTTCCCTAAGTAAAAACAAGATTTTAACAAACCCTAATTCACTGTGGAACCCTAATTTAATCTACGCATTTAAAATCTAAAGCAGCACGATGCGATCATGACTAAAACATGAAAATGACCGTGCCCTAAAACAAAGAAACCAGATACAAAAGCAAAAAAATGAAGACAAGAACAACAAACAAACAAACAAACAAAAACTAAACATGCTAACCTATTGAGAAACATGAACTTGCCCAAAACAAAACAATCTAACACGAACATCAACGAAAAACGTGGAAGTAAATAAAAGAAGAACGAAAATAGGAAACCCTACCTCGAACGCAAATAAATAGGCAAACCTCTTGAAGAAATCCGCAAGGAACTATCTCTCCTTCAATCGATTTACTTGCACAAAAGCTTCACTACAACTTCTAGTTCACTCTTGAATCTCTTAAGAATAGTGATAATAGCTATGCATTAATCACTAATTAAGGTAAAACTCAGAGTGTCACGCATGCCTAGCACCTGTCATTAATGCATTAAATGCGGTAGAGCGGAGTTAGAATTGCAGAAGAACTAGCTCATTACTGCTGTATGAATTCAGTAAAAAGTCAATGACCAAGAAATGGCGGGAGCAGAATCATAATGAAAATTGACTTGGAAAATTATTTAATTTCCGAACTTGGTTCCCGTTTTGGGTCCAGTTCCACCAACAAAGAGAAAAGCAAAACAAAACGAAAAAATAAAACAAAAAGACCGAACTAAGAAAACCCAACATACGAAACGTAATCTAAAACGAAAGACCAAAAGTGGAGGCAGAAGCAGAATGGAATTTGATCTTGGAATTTTGAATAAACACCGACATAACTTCCACTCCGGCTCTGACTCCGACAAAGACAAGAAAAAAAGGTTATAAAGAAAGACTGTTGGGATGGGGATCGAAATGAGTTTTAAAGGAAGTTTCAAAACCCGATTCAGTTATGGTTCCGGTTCCGACAGACAAAACCAAAGAAAAAAAAACTGTTGGAAAAGAAAGAATCGAAATTTTATTTGAAAATCAACCAAGGATAAAAACATAAAGGGGGACCCATTTTGACCAAGGCAAAAGATGGGGTGGTTATGCAAGGCATAACAAGTGGTGCTCCCTAACTTGAGGATTTGACATGGCCTTGTACATGAAATGACACTAAACACATGTGTTTCCATGAAAATAGGCATGTCAACAAATTAAATATTTTGTTCAAGTCTATTTAGCTATATAATTATGAAATTCTCCCTTTCTTCATAGTAAGTGAAGAGATATACATGTAATCACCTAAGGAATAATTAAATTATATCAAGAGCTTTAAGCATTCTACTCAAGAATATATCACCTCTTCTCAAGGTTTTCAAGATAAGCTCCACTAAATATAACAAGTTATAATATATTTCACAAATAGTCAAACTTTTGATTACAATCTAAGCAATGGTCTTATACAAAAGAAAAAGGAATATACATGATTAGGAATTCAAATAAGAGTTTATAACTTGAGTTTGAAAAATCATTGTATTCCAGTGTAACAAGAGATTATCTAGGTTCAAAGTATGACTCTTAACAAAAAAAACTTTATAACTTCACTTTTAGAGGCTATACTAATGTAGTCAAGTGTTATAAGAATGCATGTGGTTGTGTACTTAATTGATTGATTTTTATTTCATTTTTCTCCTTTACTTGTATAGATGATAGAGGTTAGAGTTTTATCTATAGCTTGTGATTGTTGAAGGGTAATATTTTATTGTTTGTTTGAATGCTAGTTTGTAATATATATGAAAATGACAATAAGATGAAGTTTACATAGCAAGAAAATATGTTATTTTTATCTACTAAATATGCTAAGAGGTGCTGTAATTACTATTGAAGTTATCTATTAAGTATGAGTTGAATTTTCTTGTTTCATATTTATTAATGTTTCAACATGTTGAGTTACATTTTTTGTTATCATTATTTGCTATTGTAGGAGTTGTTTCATTTTTGCTAGATAATAAATAAGGAACATACAACATATGATGAGGAAAAATTATAAACTTGGAAATAAATATGAAACAATGAAACATAACTTCTATTTATCAACACATATGAAACAACAAAATGCAACACTTGTTTAAGCTATTTATAAAATTTAATTATTACAATGTTGTATAAATTTCTCTCAATTTTAATGGTATATAAATTTACATATTTTTGTATAGTATATTTAATTAATTATTGTTAAATCATCTTAACTAATATAATTGATTGTAGTAATTAAAATTTGCATGTTTACTTATAAATTAAAGGTCATTCCTTAGAGGCGTGACCACCCCACCTCATACAAAAGCGTGAATGATGAGGGAATACCTTAAAAAGGTTCTTCCTTGAGGAATCACAAGTTATGGTGTCACTCCCTACCTAGGTGGTCTTCATCATTGTAGGATGTCTGGTATGGGTACCATACTACCTATCTTTATTTAATTTATACTCTTTCTCATAATGCAGTATGATTTACAACTACACTACTCTTATACGTGGATTGGTATTAAGTATTTAATTGCATGTGTGATATTGTTGAGTGTGCACAATGTATTACCTTGTGTAGTGATGATAATTCAATTAGATATTTAATAAATAAATAAAAATGGTTACATATATACATACATCCACATATATATGTTGGAGTAATTAGGATAATCACTTGATAATTAATTAATTATTAAGTCCCTTATTACTTTATTCACTTAAGTTAAATTTAGGAGTGCTTTTTATTATTAGATTGGGCTAAGTATAAGTCAAGTTGTCTCATTGCATGAGATTAAGATACTTGTCACAGTCTAATGCAATCCTCATCTAGGGTTTGTATTTTTATGCTTTTATAAGCATGCACATTCATTGTAATCGATGAAAGAAGAATTCATTCAATTCAATTATAATTGCAGGCTAATCTCAATATCATATGCTTTTGTGATACTTGTGTGGATTTAATATTTTCTCTCTTGGTTGCATAGCAAATATGTTGCTTTGATCTCTTATTTGTGATAGGAATTTTGGTTGTAGAGGATCATTAAGAGCCATGGGCTCCACTATCAACTCCAAAATGGTATCAAAGCACTAGATTTGTGACTTCCTGTCTAAATTTTGAGAGATCCATCATTGAGGGAAAAATTGACTCATCCTAGGGAAAAAGGGACATCACCATTGCATCCAAAGCAGTCTAAAACCTAAAGACCGTATGTTGTTTGATCAAAATTGGTGCAAATAATAAAGAAAAAAGTAATTAGGGGCCATAGATTTGCATATGATTGTACAGCTCCCAGGTCGCCCCTTCATGCAGTTCAAAAAAATTGTAGGTATTCAAAAAGATTTTCATGTTTTAAATTTTATTTATTTTTTCAAAAAAACATAAAAAAATAGAAACGCTTTAAAAAAGTAAAAAAATATATAAAAAAGTAGCTTTTTCTATGCTAGGTACAATATGTACCCAACGACAGTGCTTCTTGTTGGAAGTTTGGAGATGTTGGAAGCTTGAGTTGTTTATGAGTTGCTTGGGTGTTTCCATTGATGCCAACCCCTTGTATGAAGAGAGTGTTGGAATACTACTAGTATTGACGATGTGTCTAGAGTTGTTGGTGTTGATGTCAACACATTATAGTGTTGTTATTGATATCCTACTTCAGTATAGTTGCAGAGGTTGTTGGCCTGACTTGTGTTTGAGGATATTGTTGTAGTTGGAAAGTGTTGCATGTAGACATGTTGTAGAGATGTTAGTAATGTTGTTGATGAATTTGGTTCACTTGGTTTCCAAGTGGTCTTGAGAAAATTTGAATAAAAGAGAGTTCAGTGTGATAAAGTGGTGTTTAGTGATTTTCCCCACATTTCTTCATAATTGAAGATATGCTCATGTGGTTTGGATGTGATGAGTATAGGTGTTTAGAGCTGTCATATCCAAAGTTTTAGTTTCTAGATTGTATTGTAGTGGAAGATGTGTTTGACAATATGTATGTCTGGTGAAACATGGTGTCTAGAAGAATTGAGATTGCTTTGCATTTCTCCATAGTGAAAATTTTGGTGTTGTGGATCTAGGAATGTTCTTATCTCATTTGTATATACCTTCTACTGAAATTTTAGGTGTTGAGTTATTTTGCAAATTTGTCTCTAGTGTGTTGGATTTCTGTGCCAGTATGTTTGGTTACACAAAATGAAGGTGTTCTTGAGTTTCAAGTGGTTTTGGTAGTTGTAGAGAATATTCTGTTGATGTGGAATATCTTGGGATGTTGTATGGATATTGTGGAGTGTTGTTGTGTGGTTTGTGAGATGTTTTCAGACCTTGAGAGGTGTGTTTGGAGTTGCTTGTTAGTATTACTGCAGGTTTGGCTGACCTGGCATGATAGTGCTAATTGTGGAGGATAATTGTTGTTTGAGGAAGTTTTAAGAAACATTTTGGTATATATTTGGGTCCCATTTAAGTGGTGGCATGATTTTTCTTCATTTATTTGTATTGTGGAAGTGTTTGGTGCCAACCTATTTGATGTTGCATAGTTGAGGTGCATATATTTCCTTAAGGCCAACCTAATTGAGATTGTTTTAGGTTGTAGAGGGTATCAGTGCAAAGAGAATTGTTGTGTAGATTAAGAGTAGAGTGAGTGATGTGAAAGATGTGAATGTGAGCAAGTGTGATTATTTAAGTGCGAGCCTTAATGCCTAGGACTTCATGATGTAGTGAGCAAAAGGTGTCTACATTTTAGTCTGTTTCATGAGTTGTTTGTGCTTTAGTGGAACTATACCTTTGGAATATGGGAGATGCATTGTTAACCATTCAAATTGGTAATGAGCCACCCCTTCTTCTATTCTCCTTTCTTCTGAACAATGAGTCCTTGGTAGTGAGCCTATGATAGTGAGCCCTTGGTAGTGAACCTTATTATATTCGATGTCGCAATTCATATATTAGTGAGCTAATCCTCACTGTGGTTTTTCCCATCTTGGGTTTTCCACGTAAATATGGTTTTCTTATGTGTTTGGGTGTGTTTGCATTAATTTTTCATATGTTTACATTTTTCTAATGCATGATAAGGTTTCAATGGTTGTTAAGGGTTTAAGGGCTAATGTAGATCTTAATGTTAAAGAGGGTTTTTGATGTTCTAAAGTATACAACTGATTCACACCCCCTCTCAATTGTACTTTGTATCTAACACTACTATTAGGTTAGGCCCCACACGAGATTCTGAATGAATCCTTAAAGTTTATTGGCCATAACTTAATCTCGATGACACTTCAATCTGGTAGTTGACAAACATTACCAACAACATAGAAAATAATAGTAGTGAGAGCATAAATTCCAACAACCAAGAATTTATTTTTGGTGCAAAACTCTGATAACCCTAAAAAATGATGACTAGATCTTGAAGCATATTTCAAGAATGAAAATATTTCTTTCATAATACCAATCAATAACAACAGAATATTTTGTCAAAATCTTGCATTTCAAGTGACCAATTTTTTTTATAGGTCTAGAGAATATTTCAAGCATATTCACTAACATCAACATGATGTCATGCTAACATTAGCACTGTATAGATAGCCATATGACCTCTCCTAGCCCCCCTCCTAGCCCTCTTTTTCCATAAAGGAGTGACTTTTTATTTTTAGCATAACTTGGACATACGATGTTGAAATTAGACAAACAAGATATCATCCAAAAACTAGTTTTGTTTACTTTCCAGTGGTGTAGGTCTCATTATTAGATTTTTCTATTGGTTCCTATTATTCTTAGTCAAAATTAGATATTTATTTTTCTCTTTTGAGCTCATAAATTTTTGTGCGTATCTCTGACTTTTGTAATTCTTGTAGCATTGGAAAGGTATTTCAAAGCTCTTTAGATCTATTGATGTACTTTTTC
Source organism: Sequoiadendron giganteum (assembly GCA_007115665.2). NCBI lineage: Eukaryota > Viridiplantae > Streptophyta > Pinopsida > Cupressales > Cupressaceae > Sequoiadendron > Sequoiadendron giganteum. The sequence goes on along the minus strand of CM021100.1, from coordinate 455,990,620 downwards.
TACAATCTACCCTGGGTACATTTTATTCAATTTTTATGATTTCACATTTTTGTCAAATACTTGGACATCTTGGCCTTTAGAAAGGATCTATTTATGTTGGATTCCATCATTTGATTTTCTTTATTAGTACTAAGGTTATTAGTCTCTAATTTTTCTTTGGTGAAGTATCATGGTTTTTTTGTTCATCCTTCTGTGATCAACTTGGTAAAGGATAACTATGAGTCTCGGTGAAACGACCTCCTAACACATCTAAGGTGGCTTGATCTTTTTCCTTATCTTTATGAACTCATACCTACACTAGAAACACTAGAGAGTTTATCAACATGGGATATCATTTGGGATCATATTGTAGGGGTTATATGTTCTAGTGTTGATTTTTAGAATATGCGTGTTGTATCGAACATTGATTGTGCCCACACACTTTGGACTCATCTTTGGGAGATCCATGGAGACCCTCATATCTCTCCATACCTAGAAGACCCTACTGCTAATTGTCTCATTCCTCTTGTAGATTCAGATTCCATACCCTTTGATGACGATGCTTTAGAGATGCTTGAGTATATCATGTAGGTCTTGAATGTTTTGATGGTTCAGAGACTTCTCTTCATGTCCTCACTCTTCAGATCAAGACTACATCACCATATTCTATTGTTCCTAACCAGTTTGGCATCACCACATATTTGGCCCCTATTTTTTGAGTACAATAAGACATCCATCTTCTTCTAGATATACCTACTCAGGATTCGTATCTTGTAGACATATCATCCTTGTTTGTAGAGTCCTATATTGTAGATTTGGAGGATTTATTTGAGGAAATTCATCCATTCTTTGTTGGTAGCCACATCATTGTTGTTGGTCCACCATCTTCATCATCTTTGGAGCTTTTTCTACATCAATATTCATAGGAGCTTGGATCGAAATCATTGCTTATTGAAATGTTGACACTTGAACACTTTTCAGAGGCACACATCATTTCGATTTGGATTTTTGATTCACCCATACTTTTGGATTGACTTCTCCAATCATTAGTGGTTCAATTTCTTCCTAAGCAGAGAAATGTTGTTTGTAGGCAGTTGATCATAGTCTATCTTTAGGTGTTCATCATTGGCACATGCACCACTTCTTTATGGGAGGGATTCATATCCTCATTTTCTCTCTCCTATCAATGGGGAATGTATTGTAATTGTGTGATAGAAGTAGTCCTTGGGGGGTCACATTGAGTCCTCCTTCGATCCTTATTTCATTAGTGTAGTCATTTCTTTTTCTCTATTTTGGAGAGGGGTTTTTCCCATGTTATTTTCTCCCTTTCTCTAGTTATGAGAGGTTTCATTTGTTTGTAGATGGGTACCTCATCAAGAATTTTATCCAGGACCCATCCATGTATCTATCATTGCATTCCACATTAGGGTTTTATAACTTCTCCCTAAGTTGATCTTAAGGGGGATGTTGGAGTAATTAGGATAGTTTAACTTGATAATTAATTAATTATTAAATCCCTTATTACTTTATTCACGTAAGCTAAACTTAGGACCACTTTTTTATTATTAGATTGGGCTAATTATAGGTCAAGTTATCTCATTGCATGAGATTAAGACACTTGTCACAATCTAATGCAATCCTCATCTAGGGTTTACCTTTTAATGCTTCTATAAGAATGTACATTCATTTTAATCCAATTTAATTCCATTCAAGGGTATGTACAAGATCATGATGGGCCAAAAAGTGGTGAGTGATATGATGGCCCATGTGGCTGGCGACTTCTTTTTACCCAAAATTGATGAAAAAAAGGGTTTTTAAAGTAGATTCTTAGCTTTCCACCAATATAAATTATGCTTTACTTTGAATTTAATAAAAAATTATCATTCATTTTCTATTTGAATTATGACTAAATTCTTGATTGATAGGATGATTGAAAAACATCTATAACTTTCAAACAGTATCACATTTTTTGAATTTGAAACCTGCATCACATTATATGCTTCACATACTATAGGATTAAAAAAAATAAAATTTCATGAAGTTTTGACCAAGTTAAGGTGGTCAAACATACAAGTTTTTATATTTTTCAAAAGTTGTAATAAAAAATTCATAATTAATTATTTACTTGGACAAAAATAAAATAAAATATGCATCACATCAGGACATGAGTCCTCTACTTATATCTAAAATCTTATAAAAAAATATTATCATTTTATTGTGGTTAGGGTGGTCAGACAGACACCTACTTCTTATTTTTTCGCTGAAATTTAAGTACTACTGCATTGAAATTTCAAATTTTCACCAAATAGTTTTTTTTTTTTTGGTTAAACCTAGTAGTTTAGAAAGTACATTAAATTTTCTATAGATTCTATTCTTACATATTTTTGAAATAATATAGATAACTTATTCAAATTTTTATGTCAAGTTGCCTAACTCTGATTTTCTGAATTTTCATCACCACTTAAGGGCTTATTTTTTCCATGATGATCTTGGACATACCATCAATTCAATTACAATTGTAGGTTAATCTCAATATCAGATGCTTGTGTGATTCTTGTATGGATTGAATCTTTTCTCTCTTGGTTGCATAAGCAAATAAGTTGCTTTAATCTCTCATTTGTGATAGGTGTTTTGGTTGCAGAGGATCAGTGGGAGCTATGGGGTTCATTATCAACTCCATTAATATAGCATACATACATATACATGGGTAAGTGTAGAATTATGAGGGACTAAAAAGTGGCCACACCACTTTTGTGCCCCATAATAGACATAATGCAAGTGCATTATAAAGTGCTTATGTCATGCTGAGAAAAAAAGAGAGGTCAAGACCATTTAAACTCAACCTCTAAATAATAAAAAATAAATTAAAACCCTTTTAGAGAATGCTCACATTGTGGAGTATCCATATCACTATCGATTATTTTCTAAATCTCAGCCAAAATGCCACCACAATGTCCCCAAGGTCGAGGAGGTAAGTTTTCTTATTTTTTGAGTGTAAAAATTCAATTAAATAGATAGATAGAAATGGTTTTGAGTGGATTTTGTTTAATTTATAGGAATTTAGAATGCCCCACCAATTGATGAAAACCATTATTCACCAATTTCATAAAAACATTGTTGAAGAAAAACCACAACGAACCCCTTTGACAATGCTTAAACATCCTCCTAGGATGTAAGAAAATATATTAGGGAAAATAGAAAACAAGAAGAAAGAAATTGAGGCATTAATTGGAAGGTTGAGAGATCCATCAGGAAAATCTCCCATCAGTCTACCCTCGCCACTTAATTGGAATTGATTATCTCTCACATAGATTCTGTGAGTGGACAAATTAACACTTGGTCAAACAAGAGGGTAGAACAAAGACAATTTTATGTCAAACAATTATCCAATGATAAAAAAAATATAAAAAAATATTGAAATCCAACTTGTCTACATTGTTCACTAACTCATGAACTAATGCACCCCTACACAATACTTGCAAGAGGTTCCATATCCATTAATGCCACCACTAAGGAATAACAGATAATTTTTGGGATTGGTAGTGGATGCTTTTTTATCATCCTCCATGCAATAAAAATAAGTTCCTATAATAAATTTTGAGGAAAATCTATTGCAATTTTGTCCTCAATGAGATCTAAACTCCTTTGACATGTGAGAGTTCTAGGGTAGAGTGTGGGAATGATGTTCCCAAAACCATGTGTTAAGAATCTTTTCTATGACATACATTGAGCATGTCCTAATCCATTCTATTGTGAAGGAGGGTGTTGAGGTCAAGACCCTACAATCCACCAACTCACTCACTTAGAGGATTTTATAGAAAAATATGCCTCTAGCACAAAGTGATGAAGGAAATCCTTCCACGTATCAATGCTCACCTCACTTATGTAAAAATAATGGGTCTCTTTGTGACCATGGATTTGAGGATGATTGGGATGCATGTGGCTAGTAGTAGGACACAACTATATTGCAACAGATTGATTGCTAGATGAAAAATTTGGTATTTATGGAGAGGTAAATTTGAAGAAGTTTAAATTCAATTTATTATCTTTCATTTTAAAATGTAAGATTAACTAAATTATTAAATTGATTGTAAAAGTTTTGATGGTCAAAGTTTTCATGTTGTTTTTGGAAGCCCCTCAGCTCTCGATTACATGATGATGTTGAGTCCATCAATATTTAATTAGTAAAGAAATAATAAATATAGTACATGCAATTGTTTAACCATATACAAGTGGTAATCTTAAAACTCACATTGGATGTTAAACATGTTAATGTTGGGCCTTTGATAGATCGCGACTTGTCAATTAGAGTGGCCATACATCTTACATTGATGTAAGATTCACTATTTTTAATCATTAAATGTTTGTAAAATAATGTTAGGTAGATTTTGGTAATTTAATAATTTTGTTACATTTTTAGTTGGATTACATTAATTGATATGTCTTTTGGTATTCATGCCACAATGGAGCATGGTATTTCCATATAGTAGTAGCATCTTCAATTTCTTTGAGAGAGGTATGAGCCAGATTAGTAAAATTTATATTCTATGTTGTTTTATCAATCTATTAGTAAAAAATTGAGTGATATTCATTTATAGTTTAATTTGTATCTTGATGCTTACTACAGGGCTTCACAACTCCAACTAATGAATCTTCCCTTCTTATGGATGAAGGGAGGAAATGATTGGCTTAGAGAGGTTATGAGGTTGTGACAAGTGATTATACTGTTATATGGCATTCTATAGTTCAATTTTAATATATTAATCTATATACTTTTTTGTATTAGGCCTGGAGTTACAAAAAAACTTATGAGAGGAGGTCAAGTTAGTGGATTTGAAAGAAACCATCATTGTATTCCTATCCATCCACACTATAGTCAAATGTGCCTCATGATCTCTTCCCTTCCCCTAGAGGGGAGTGATTACATTAGGGTCCTTTATTGTAATCCTATATGATAGTTTTGTACATATATTTTTGTATTATATGTATGTGACATTATACACCTATATAGTTTTGGTGTTAGCCTATATGGCTTCTTGTACATATATTGTACTTTTAGTGACATATAAAATTGTATCCCTATATGAAATTTTAGTCAATACAAATTAGTTTTACCAATTTTCTCCATATTTTCTACAAATTAATAATTGAATAAATAAATAATTATGCATGTAAAATGGAGACCTCTTTACATGAGTAAGTGAATAAATTCTCAATTATTTAAGTTTTTTATCTTGTCTATAGAGTTAGACCCTACTCTAGGTATTGGATTTGTCATGTAGAGGCTTGATTGGATGACATGTTTTAGATGAATTGTTTTTCCTAATATATACTATGCAGCGAGTTTGGTTGATTGAATGACTTGTCTCTATTTTCAGATGGGTTTGAATAGTTGATAACAAGATCAATTCTTTGTGTATCTTGATGAAGAGTTTGTGTGATCACCTTATCAAGAGCATCAACCTTCAAGATGAGTTTAGAATATTAGGTTGTTTATAGTATCATATTTCTCATGTATTTTTTGTTACTTTACCTCTTAAGTTGGTTCCTAAGAAAGTATAAATGTTATTTCATCTTATTCATGATTTGGATAAGCATTCCATATTATTTGGTATACTATAGACTATATGATTTATTTTAATTCCTTACTTGGACCAATTAGTGACTATCATGAGGTAACACACCCTTACATGTCAAATGAATAAGTGTCACATATTTCAATTTGGTTCTCAATAGTGGGTGCTGCCATCTAACCAAAAAGAATAAATCATAACAGTTATGTTTATGTTGTCTAAATGACCTTACATTTATAGCTAAACATTTATAACTAATATGAGAATGTATCATTATTATTCTATTCTCTTTTTTTATTTTAATAATTTTATGTGACTATATTTTCTTTGAAATCATGTGACTTGTATTGGACATGTCCTAGTTCTCCTTAATATAATGGGCCCTATTAGGTAGTTTCAATAATTCTACATGTGTTTACAAAGGAATATGCTTTGGTAGAAATATGCATGCATAGTGAGGTGACATTCTTGTTGGTAGGTTAGTTGGTGGTCTTGTGCTAAAGTGTGATAGGTTCTTATTTGTCATAGGTAAAATACATGGGTAGTGGTGTTATACCTACAACTTGAAATAAATATATACTAACAAACTATGTGCATAGAGTGATGCAATATGTTCTCATTTTCTAGTGAGTAATTTCTCATTTACCTTTTGTAAGTGGTTATTCTTGAGAAATTTTACTTCAATCATTAAGTGATATCCATTGTATCATTCCACCTATTTGTGATGTCCATTACATATCCATCAATATACATGATGGTTACCAATAATGTTAAATATGTAGATGTTTATACTATGAACTTGGTTCATATGGTGTACTATTCTCAATTTACATATGAGGACATGGAAAATTCAAGCCGGACTAGTGTGTATGGAATAACTACATTTTTTCATAAATTTATGACGATTTTAGTAGAATTCATCAACATGTTACATTAGTGGGTATTTGGATTTTGAAGGAGGGTACACATAAGTAGGTAGCACTCATATTATTAAGTCTTATGAGTCATGTGAGCCAATGCATATTTATCAATAAGATGTCATGTGCAACAATGAATCAAATTATTTTGTGATGTGAGTATTAGCAACATGTAAGTATCTCAAATTTGTGTTTTATAATTTTCTTCCTATGCGTTTTCACACTTTGATCTTTTCTTGTGTTATGATTTTTGTTCCTTTCTATTCTCATTTCACCTTTTATATTATTTATGCCATGATTATTGTGCTATTCCTATTCTAATTTCACCTTCTATAAATTTATTTTACATTATCTAAAAATATGAGCACAATCATAAAGAGGATTATCATGAAATATTTAAGGTTGATTTTACTTAGGTCTCTTAAGAGACTTTTTTGAAAGCCTATAGTTTAAAATGAACAAGATATTTGTAGTTTGAGACAAGATGTTCGATATCATTAAACCACCCACCCCAATATGTTGGTGTAGTTGATTAGGTCACATGACATGTAAAATGCAAAAATATTATTGTCTCCACATTTACACTACTCTTAATTGGTGTTTTCTGTAAGAATACATTCATCGTTGGAATGGTTAAATTGTTGAAATTTGGGAAAATCGACTCCATAGCTTCTAAGGATCACCTGCAATCAAACACCTATCACAAAAAGAGAGAATAGCAAAGCTATGAAGGCCAAGAGCTATTGATCCAAAAAAGCATGAATCATTATGAATGTGCATCTTAATGATTATATTGTAATAGAGAATACTTATAAAAGGATAATGAGCCTAGAAAACCTAGGTGAGGATAAAAGAATATCATGACATGTGTCATCCTATGAAATGAGACATAAAAATGACATGACTTAAGCTTAAGTAATTAGAAGAAAAGGAACCTAATAATTAAATAAATAATTAATTAGGAAAAAACCTTTAGTCTAACACCCCCCTATGTGAAACTTAGGGAGAAGCTAAAAACTCAAAATATGAATGCATGATGGGTCCTGACAAACATGACCTGGTGAGGTACCCATGTACAAACAATCAAATCTCTCACAATCGGAGAAAAGGAGAAAAAACCAGTGGGATAAAAATCCTCTCCAAAATAGAGAAATACAAGTGAAGGATTGAAGAAGCCTCCAAAACAAAGTGAAGGATGAAGAAGCCTCCAACCAAGATTGTCCCAAAAGATAGGAACAAAAGATGAATATGAAGAAAACCACTGAAGCATGAAAAGGTTGCAAACACTGCCAAAGAATGATTGCTAAAATGCTTAAAGAAGAACCTCCTTTGAAATAGATGATGATCAAGATGAAGAAGAATTTTTTTTACATAAGTGCCCCCAACAACACTACTCAAATCCGATGGAAAAAAAAAGGAAAAACATATATAACTCTAAGATACAGATGGCACAAGTACCAATAGTTTGAAGAACCAATCAAATGAAAATGGAAGGCCACCTCCAAAAATAGGAATGCAAGAGTGTCCATATGGTAAATGCTCCATCTCACTGAAATGCAACCGCTGCATCTACGTAGTACATAAGAACAAATACTATATACATAGCTCACTCCAACACAAAACTAAGGAAGCATTAACACCAACAATAGAAACCCACCATAATATTGACATGAGAGAGCCATGACATGCACATTGAAAAATGCCAGAAAGAAGTGCATGAAAAAAGAATCAAGGCATCTGAATGTGTAAACATGAAAGTAAGAACACATATAAACGGTGTGCAAACAAAGGAACACATCCATGAGGAAAGAATCAATGTGATTCACTACTGTCATGGAAGAGACACTCACTTGACAAAGGTGTGATGATAAAATATATGTAAAAATTAACCCCCAAGTGAACCCATAAAAGTGGTTTACAATTCAAGTGAGGAAGGAAAACTTCCAAAAACTCACTCATGCAAAAAAAAATTGTTTTGAGGGGTTTGAGTGAACTCAAGGTTCAAACGAATTGAAAAGGGGTTCGCTTGAACTAGGGTTTGAGAAAACCCCTTTGCATGTGGGAACCCACGTTTCCCATTGTGGAAAGGGGGTTCACTCAAACCATGGTTTGAGTGAACCAGGGTTCGAGCGAACTCTTGGGGGTTCGAGCAAACCCCTTAGGTTCGCTCGAACCCCCCTTTTCCCACCTTCCCACCCTTCAACACAAAAAATGTCCATATTTTTTCCCTTCGAAGCTCGAGTTGAGGATGAAAATGGAGGAGAATTCATAGACCCAACTGAAAGATGGTAGTCCTCGGAACGAGCTATCCAATGAATATAATTTTAATATGTTTTGGTTTTATTATGTATGTGTATTTTAGTTTTATTAAACATAGGTTTTTCACCGAAAATCAAGCTCTTTGTTCTGCACATGTGGAAAAATAGTAGATTATCAAAATAAATTTTAAAAAAATATGTTCAGGCTGGGTATTGATGTTCTTTATCCATTAAAAATAAATAAATTGAATTTTGATACATACAAAAAAAGTTATGTTGTATACAATCTGCCTATGTCTGAATTGTAATTGTTTGACTTCAAAACTTGATTGAGAAAAAAATATTTAATAAATACTATAAAACCAAATGAAAGTGCTAGATATCGTAGATACAAATCTAAATTAGAAAAAAATATAATTTTATCCTTCATACAAAAAAAGTTATGTTGTATACGGTGAGCGTCACTCCTTAAAAATGCTGATTTAAAAAAAAACTAGTTTATGAAGGAGATGGAAAAATAAGTGCAATTTGATTCCAAAAAATATGAAAAAAATATATTTAGAATCTATAGAAAAAACATCACAAATCACTAGTTTTCATCATCTTCAAATTCCTCATGGTTTAGCCGCTATAGGCGCCCAAAAGTGAAGATTTAGTTAAAAAAATTTAGTTCGGTGTCGAGTTTGCCCAAAAAATTATAAACCAGTATTGTGGGATCACCCCCCAATGGTTGTTTATATCATAGTACAAGTACAATAGGGCACAAGATGATGCATGCAAGATCCTAATAATACATGTATAATGTTGATGCACTTTATTTTAGTGCATTTACATAAGAGAAATGCATACAATGGGAGCCCATAATGTCCAAAAAGGGACCACATTCTAAAAATAAAATTCTCTAAAAAAAAGAGGAAACTGGTAGAACCATGATAAAGCACATGAAAAAAATGCACTGTAAAAAAAATGGCACCCAAAATGGAGTCCGTATGCAAAAGATAATGGGTTATCGAAGTCTCTAAAATGAGAACTACACAACAACATTGAGAAAACTGATTTCTAGATAAAATCAAAAAAACAAAATTGTCTTATTGTACCTATTTGGATGAGATTTTTCTTAGGGGCTTTAAATTTGGCAGACTTCTAAATTTGGTTGTATTTTTTCTACATTTGGTAGAGGTTTCTTTTTTCCTAGCTCAACTCCTCTCCGTTGGGCTTTTCTATTTTGAACTCCATCTTCCAGAGGTCATATCTTGGTCATATGGTGGTTTTTTCCAATGCAATTTTTTTTTTGAAATGGGGTAGAATGAAGTTGGGAAAAATCAACTTCATAGCTCCCAAGGATCACCTGCAATCAAACACCTATCACAAAAAGAGAGAATAACAAAGCTAGGGAGGCTAAGAGCTATTGATCCAAAAAAACATGAATCATTATAAATGTGTGTATTAATTATTATACAATAGATAATCCTTATAAAAGTATAATGAACCTAGAGACCCTAGATGAGGATAAAACAAGATCATTACATGTGTTCTCATCCTATGAAATGAGACATAAAAGGAACATGACCTAAGTAAGCTTAAGTAATTAGAGGAAAAGGAACCTAATAAAATTAAATAAATAATTAATTAGGAAAAACCTTTTACTCTAACATAAATGATGTTGAGAACTGAATAGAATTAAGATAGGGCAATGTACAAGGAAACCACATCTACCTATAGGTTTAAACATAATATTCCTAGGTTCCATGATCTCCAATAACTATTCCATAATAGTTTGGTAGTTTTTCTTCTCTTAGGGATCTTAAGACACTATGTCATAATAGTGTAGCTCAAAAAAAATAGGAAAAATGGGGTGTGAAATAATTCCTTTGATAGAATTGATCCACCCATTTATCAATATGGTATAGTCAGTTGATCCCCACAACACAATATATAAAAAATACTTGTTTCCACATTTACACTACTCTAAACTAACACTTTTTGCAATAATGTATTCATCATTGGAATGGTAAAATGATGTTTATTTGACTAGAATTGAGATAGGTTACTATAGAGGGTCCCATATCCACCTATAGGTTCAGATGGAACATTTGAAACTTCCACATATTCCAAGAACCAATCCATCATAGTTTAACAATTTTTTGCACTTAAGTCTCTAAGGGAACTTTATTGGAATAATGTAGCACAAAATTATTAGGTGATCTAGGTAACAAATAAAGGCCTTCTCTAGAATTCAACCACCCACCTAAATGTCTTAGTGTAGTCAATTTGGCCTCACAAGACAAAGAACACAAATATGGCCCCTACCAAGTTTGTGTTGAACACATATGGCACTTTTTGCAACATTACACCCATTGTCATCATAGTCAAATGGTTTGGAGATAAGGAAAAATGAGACAAGTTATTGTGAAGAGACCCTACATGAAATTTTAGGTTTAGAAGAAATACTCATAAGTGCCACAAATTTCAAGAACCAATCCTTTATAGTTTGGCAGTTTTTTGCACTTAGGTCTCTTAAGAGATGTCAAAATAGTGTAGCTCAAAACAATTAGAGGACTCGGAAAATGAATAAAGGCCTTCCATAAAATTCACTCACCCACCCAAACATGGTGCTATTAATATTTCCCTATGATGCATGAAAAAAAATGGTTCGTGATAAATTTGTGTTGAACCTAAATAACACTTTTTGCAATATTTCATCCATTGTTGCCATTATTAAATGGTTTGGAGATAAAAATTGAGAGAGATTATTGTGGAGGGAACCTTCATATACTTGTAGGTTCAAATTAAGAATTCATATGTGCCATGAATTTTGGGAACCGGTTCATCATACTTTGGCAAATTTTTGCTCTCAAGGCTCTTAAGAGACTACATTGGAATAGCATACTTCAGAATGATAGGGTAAATTGGGGAATGCAAAAAGGTATTCCATAGAATTAAAACACCTACATAGATGTGTTGGTGTCGTTGATTTTCCCCAGTTTTCCCAAAATGAAAAATATGCTTCTTTCCATAATTGCACTGCTCTCAGTTGGCACTTTTTGTAAGAATGCATTCATTTTTGGTATGCTCAAATGGTGTTGAGTTGAATAGAACTGAGAGAGGCTAAAGTGGAGGAACCTGGCAACATCTACCTATAGGTGAAAAAAGAACGTTCCTAGGTTCCATGAGTTCTAAGAACTACTCCATCATAGTTTGACATTCTTTTGCTCTTAGGGCTCTTAAAATACTATGCCAAAATAGTGTACTTTAGAATGATCAGGTGACCCGAAGAAAAAAAAATGCCTTCCCTAGTATTCAACCACCCACAAGGACATGTTGGCATATTTTTTTTTTTCCTCAAGGCACACAAAATTTTAAAAATATGCTTCTTGACATATTTGCATTGCTCTCAACTAACAACTTTGTAATTTAGCAACTTTCATTTCAACAATAATTTTCTCATTTTGTCTCTTTGGTTCTGTATTATTACCATCCTATTATTCTTGGACAATATTAGGAGACCTAGGTTAATTTACTTCATCCCTAAAAACACCTAGATTCTTATTTTCTCATAGCCAACATAGGGTTGTCCTATTTATGACTATTATAACAACCCTCTATGGCTCTACAACAATCATATTTACTTTAGTTTCTCATTTTTGTGGACATAATGACACCCCATAGCTAGATATTGGTGTGTAATACCTTAGGTTCAACCAAAATATTTCATTTTTCTAGCATGTATTCATGGAATTTAATGATCTTGTGGAATCTTATGATTGTCCCAACATGACAGTGGATTCTTGTGTGGATTATGACAACCCTAAATTCATAAAAAATCTCCTTTTTCATGAATATATCCATCTTCTAAGCATGATTTTGTTTTCTCTATTCTTATTTTTTTCTCCCTATTTCACCACTATTGAGACAAAACTTTAGGAAAAAAAAACCTATAGTTTTTGAAGCCAAAAATCATCACAAGGAAGATAACAACTTGGTCAAGAACTTGTTGAAGAAGGAAAGAGAACACATTAAAGGATTTTTGAATACCAAAGTAGTTTCCACAAAATCCATAGAAAATAAAAAATATTTTGTTAAATGGGAAGGACTACCAAATTACTATAATACCTAGATCATATGAGCTAGCTTACTTAAAAACAAAAATATGAGTCCATATATGACTCTAAATTATTAGGTTCATATTATTAAAAATGAAAGGCAAAAGATGTATCACTCATTATGGAAGTTTTTGATTAAGGAAAAATAAGGTTTTGAAGGGGCCCTGAAACCATTTAACAACAAAGAAGAGACAAGTATAGCATGAACAAGTAAAAATTAGAGAATAGTAAGCTACCATAAAAGAAGATCAAAAAAGAACCAGCCCATGGGTAGCGCCACCAAAAACCAACAAAAACCCAACAAAAGTCCAACCACTAGGCCAAATTCCTCAGGATGTCCGCCACCTCCAGCTCCAGATTGATCATATTTAACACTAATTTCTTTATCTCCTGATTGTTGACAGGGGCCTTGTTAGCCTTTCTCTTCAGATTCACTCTAGTTCTTTTGCTCAGACCGACACCCTCTGCTTGGCTTTGTTGTTTTTTAGCGTCCAGATCCATAGTAGTCTTCTCCTGATGTCGGAAATGGTTCAGGAACACGAAATGGTAGCCAAAGACCCTAATGTATCTCCCATATAGAAAGATGTATTCCATAATCACCTTCAACACCTCTTGCCAAAGCAATTTAATATTCTTGGAGTCGTAACTACTTTTGGAGACCCTGCGCAGGTCCTCTTTTTCCTTCTCTACCTTTAGAAACTTTTCATAGCCTGGTCAGAGAGTTCCCTGTCCCTATAAAATTTGAGGCCCTCCATGGAAAGCCCCATCACCTCAGCAATTAGCTGCTCGTCTAAGACAACCTTTCTCCCAAACAAATTTACTTTACCATTCTTCCATTCCTTAGCAAAATACCTAGTGACCTTCTAGTCCCAGCCATGGAGTTTTTCAATATAAGAGGTGAGCCCAGCCTTCTCCAACAGTGGCCACACCTTAGCATTATTCCTCAGCTCCTCACAGTCCATCGGTTCCACACGACGACACTCACCACCCATATTGGAAGAGTTACAAGCCTACTGAGAAGACTCCTAAAAGCCACAGACTGATAGCCAAAAAAAACCCAGAAGGTGTGTGGGGAAAAAACTATCAGAGTGGCTATTAATTCTTTGGTACTCCGACCTTCGATATGAAATTATTGAACAATAGTTCCAAGACTGCATGAAATGACACTTATATCCCATAATCATTAATTAATAGGGGAATTTGAAGCCTTCCCCTGAGTTCTATCATACCTCAATAAGGCTATGACATCAGCCTCCAACTTATTACCCCTTTTGCATGTGATTTTTTAATTGGCCTAAACACCCTTGTTGGTAAAGAATTCTGCCACCATGTTAATTTCCCAGTAAGCATGGGAAATGAAGCAATTTTCAAAAGAGCTTATAATCCCCTTGGATAGATTAATCTAGCTCTTTGTAGTCCATGAAGGATTTTGGAGGCCCTTAATACATTGGATGATATTGTTCGAGTCCCCTTCTAGCCACGTATTTTTGAAGTTCAGTTGATGGGAAAGATTTAAAACTTGGAAAGCCCCTATGGCTTCAAGAAGGTGGTTGGTTTGGGTGCCCAAGGAGAGTGCCACCGCTGAAATAAAAATGGCATTCTCATCCCTTATCACTCCTCCACATCCAGCATGCCCAGGATTACCCTTAGCCACCCCATCACTCATTATGGAAGTTAACATAGTGTTTGTGTAGTTGTATAATTTAGCTTGGGAAATTATCTTTTTAATAATAGTAGTCATGTGTAACTATATTTTTGCATGGGATAGGAGGACCTAGTATAGTTTAATATCTATTTTTACAGTGAGAGAATCAAAACCAAGATTTTTTTATCACTAAATACTTTAGGCTATAAATAGGAATGTATTTGGTTAGTTTTGAGTTAATTGGAGGTTTGTAAATATTCCTTAAATATTCAAAAAATTCCTTTGGTTTTTAAGATTTATTATTTGTGCTACATGTTTTTTGGCTAATATACTTCTCTATGTTGGTACATTATTTTTTGATTTCATAGTGATATTTTTTTTGGTCCTCCATTTCCATGCACTTACCCATATATACATACATTTATATATATACATATATATATGTATATATATATGTATATATGTATATATATATGTATATATGTATATGTACATATGTACATATGTACGTATATACATATATATATAGATATGCACATACACACACACACACACACACACACACACACACACACACACATATATATATATGTATACACACTATATGCATGCATATGTTAAGATGGGCATAAAATATACTATCTTCCTCTTGAATATTATTTACATATTCATGAAATACAACTTTCCTACTAGAATTATACATTTTGTAAGCTTTATGGTCAGGACAATAACCACTGATAACATTTAGTTGAATTTTAATTAAATTTCCTTTTGTCTTCTTTCAAAATGTGAGAAAATGCTTGGTTCATAAAAATTATCAAGATGAAAGCTTCATAGGGATTTTTATGCTCTAAGAACATTCTTGAACTTGTATTTTATAACTACTTAGTTGTACTTACTACAAATCACAAACCATTAAGGATATTCTTACCTTTGAGCATAATTGTAGCACACTTAACTGTTGTTATGTTCTTCATCTAAGCTGCTCCATTTTGGTAAGGACTATGTGAAACATGTATGTTTTAACTCCTATTTTTTTATAATACTTCAAGAATTATTCTAAAGTGTATTCCCATCTAATTTAATCTAAGAATATTGGTATTTTGATCTAGTTATTATTCATTCATAATTTTAACTCTTTGAAGTTCTTAAAAATAAAACTTTATTATGTTATGGAATAGACCCACACAAACTTTGTTTAGTCATCACCAAATATAAGAAAATAGTAAACTCTCTCAAGTGATCTAGTTTAAATTGGTCCATGCATGTTACTATACATTAATTCAAGAAAAATCAGCTTTTCCTTTTATCTATCTTTATATTGAAAACTCATTCCTATGTTTGTTTCCAAGAAATGAATTCTCTATGTTACTTAGTACATATTTATACATATTAAAAATTTTATCTTTTCCAAAAGCTCAATATATACATCAACCGTGTTCTCATTCATGTTACAACATATTAAGTCAATCTATCATGATTGCATCTTTTCTCTTACGAAATGATATTGAATTTCAATATGTATTGATCTAACATGATAAATTGAATTATTTTCCATTTCATTAAGCTTTGATTGCCACACTTAATAGCTATTAACCATTATTTTTTTCAATGCTTTAAAAAATGCATCTTAACCAAATAAGATAACAAATAACACTACACAATGTTTTATACTCAGTTTTCAGTAAAAAGAAAAGATAGAGTTAACTGACCTACTATAAGACACAATGCAAGCCTTCTTTGGAAAAATTAAATCATGGACCTTCTTGCCTCCTTCATTAATAGCATGCTTTAGAACATAAGGAAATGTAAAATGGTTGTGTGCCATCTTCTAGCATTTATTGATAAATTCTAAAAGTCTCCTTAAAAATCTTGTTTCTAATACATCCTTTTAGCATTGTATTTCATTAGAAGATATTTCTCAATTGACATTTTGTCAAATAGCGGGGGTGCATCTATCAGGGCAAGCTTAACCGACACACTCTAAGCATCTGACTGCTTAGGTGGTCAGGCCCACAATCCCTTTACACAAGACTTTTCCCGTGATATTTACCGTTCCCGTTTTCACATTTGAATTCGCCGCTCCCGCCAGTTCGCATCCTCCATTTCTATCTGCCATGCGAAAGCAAGTGGATCAGATCTTTCATCCCCATCTGCTGCTTGAAAGAGTTTTAAGTATTCCATTTTTTTATCCCACATCCCTCGCCCGAGAAAACGCAAAGGGATAGGCGATTATAAAGCATATAAGGGGCTTAGCCATATTGTTACCATGAGAAAATGTATGAAACAACTATTACAACATATTAAAAAAAACCTTTAAATATATTTATAAAGGACTAAAATGGATTGTCCTTTGTGACTTCAACTTCCAAAGCAGTTAGTTTTCGAACAATAAATTAGGAATTATTAATATTAGTATAAATTAATAAAACTTTTCAATTTTATTTTTCAAAGATAAAATTATTAATACTAAATTATTCATAAAAAAATAGTTTAAAGAAAAAAGACAATAATAAGTAAGCAAAAATCAATAATTATTATAAATTAAAAAATATATAAATAATAATAAATTATTAATTAAAAATTATTTCTAATTAACAATTTTAATTAAAATTATTAAATAATAATCAATGATAAATTATTAATTATCTAGGTGGTAGTAAGGATATAAGGATATGGTTTAATCCTTGTTAAGATCATGAAGGTTTTAGTAATTCATGATTTTGGGTCTATTTTATAAACAAATACTTTTAACAATATGTGCTCTTCACTTATAAAATATGATCTTCATTATATGCCTCTAGAATTTTAGTAGTATAGAAAATTTATAACAAATAGGTGATCTTGGGAAGCCCATGTAAAAATTCCAAAAAAATACTTGTTTGTCTTTCTAATATTCAAAGCCTTTTAGAAATTATAAAAAAATAGTATTTGATTCAACTACAGGTATGGTATTGCTACCACATTTCATTCCATGTGCATGATGCTAAACATAACAATCTTTTCACTGCTTTTGTCAAGCCTTATCAACCATGTTAGTTAATGGGTTGAGTGAATTACGGTTTAGTTATGACCCTTGATCTCTTCAAAATAATTAGGCAATATTAGGGAGAGAAAGAAGCACACACCAAACTACTTCACAATAAGGTTTATTTTGGATTCATTGGTTTGTTTTAGTAATTGAGTTATCTATCAAAACTATAATTTGTAATTATATAGACAACCTTGATACTAAATTGTTCCTTATCTATTTCAGTTAGATTTTGATTAAAGAGTTTGATCTAACATCTAATACCATACAACAATTCCTTCAAGAAAATGTAATTAGCAAGTACAAAGCTAAACTTCATAACCTTTATTCACATCCTTGTTGGTGTGTCAATATAGGAACATTGGAATGGGGTATGGACATCCATCAAAGCATATTACATAGCTCTTTTTTTTTTCAAATGTTATGGTAATAACTCTCTTATTTGTATCACCTATTTTTATTGTTGTGGGCATATGGGTATGTGCAGGATCATGATGGGCCAAAAAGTGGCAATGAGAAAAAATCACGTTTTGAATCGGTTCAAAAACGCGAAAATGGCCAAGTTGACTTTTCTAGGTTTGGGTGTCAGTACTTCTACCCGAACCTAAAACCAAAGCTAGTTTCCACAAATCGGATATCCGATCCATATCAGATATCCAATCCAAATCGGATATCCGATTTGTGGAAAGTGTATTTAAAAAAACAGCCGACTCTAAAACTTCATTTCTCACAGTTTGACACGGGCGCAAAAGAAAAAACCCAAATCCGATATCCGCTCTGATCCGATATCCAATTTGAAAGGTATGTATTTTTTTTTTTCAATCTTGTGATCGATTTTTCAATAGATTCGCTTAAGTTTAAGTAGGTTTTATTAAAAAAAATTCAAAAATACGGTTTTCTATTGATGTTTTTAAAAAGCTAGAGTTTACATTGATTTTTTATTAAAAGTTAATGTTTTGAAATGGATCTTGATTAAAAATTAGTGTTGTTGATGTATTTTTATCAAAAATAAGAGTTTGTTATTGATTTTTGTGAAAAAGTATGGTTTTTTTTGGATTTTTATCAAAAACTAGGGATTTTTAAAAATAATTTCATTTATATTGTGTAATTTCAATTAGTTTAATTAGTTTTTAACTTTAATTAGGTATTATGGCTATGAATGTAAATCCACAAATGCCAAATGCTCCACCACCTCCACAACCAAATACTCCACCACCTCCGCAACCACCAATTGAAGACTTAATTGGTGAAAAATTGGGGCAATTGAGGGGCATTTGTGAAATTTATCAGACAATGCCTCGATTGAGAGATATGACAAACACATTGAAAGAAATAATTAAAAATATAGAAACCCTCTCCACCCAACATAATTCCTTTCATTCGTGGTGAGAAGACATGAGGGAATATTATCGATGTGGATTGTCTGATGATGATGTGAAAGAACTCCAAATAACCAAAGCCCAAATAGCCTCTTTATTCATTGACCGCCGCTCCGATTTGCCAGTGAATGTTAATAAAACAAAACTTTCCATAAAATGGTGCATGCATAGGGACATTGTAGCTAACTTTTGGGATCGTTGGTGTATGGTTTTTGATAAACCACCAAACAATAATTCCGACATACCATTTTACTTTATTAAAAAATTATATGCTGAGTTTGTGTTAGGGCATCATGTCAATTCCTTCGACATTAAACCATTCTAGGGCATCGGTGGAGGTATGCCCCAGGATAGACCAGGGGCAGTTAGAGTAGTCCTGCGCCAAAATGTTCCCCTTCCTCCCCTTCCTCTGCCACCTCCAATATATCATCCAGAGATTATCGAGGATGCATCCACACAGACTATTCAGGCTATTCACTCTTTGAGTGGTTATTTGGTTTTGCATGCTTCTACAGTAGCTCAGCCACATTTTGGTTATGTTGGCGAAAGCTCGAGTGCTACTGCATCATCCTGCTCAGGTCCACATATTTGTGTGCCACATACTTGCACTATATGCTGCCAGATATGCTTGGGTCCTCTTGTACAACCCACTGAGCATCCCTTGGACACTTCTGATTATGATCTCCATGATGTGGACATTATAGATCAGTCGCAGGGGAGTGGAGTGCACCCTACAGAGTCCTCTGCTGCTAGAGAGGGAGATGCTGGAATAGTGACACAGGTAAGATTTAAGTTATAATTTCATAACTTGCATTTATTTTTAAATGAATATTAATAAGAGATAGTATCAAGTACTAATATTTATTTACATGGTCTATTTAACAGTTGATGTCTGAGGAGGAGCTCACACGGGTGACTGATAGCACCCTTAGGGCAATTTCATTCGGCTTGGACACACACATAGTATATATTTTCACACTCACTCATTTACATTTTATATTATATACTTGTTTTTCATTTGAATTGTCATTAATGAAATTATATAATAACTTATATGTTTATCTTGTTTTTCTCTTATTGGAAATACCCAGTGTGAGTGAGGTATAGCCTTGTCCAGACTTACGAGGTGCAAATCTAGATAAGGGGAAGGTAATTAAACTCAAATTGGATTGAATTAAGATTTTTAAGATCTTATATTGATTATACATACGTCAACATAGAATTGTAGTTTCATATGTACTTGTCAATTTTATTTACAAGCAATTATGAGCTTTACAGATATGTTGACAAGGGACACACCGCCTAAAGGAGTAGTTATTGGAACACCTCAAAGAGATAAAGAAAAAGATCAACCTAAAGAGGTACATGTGCTTATTTTATTTTGTGTTTGGTAAATAAGTTCTTATTACCAATAATCATATGCTAACTTGGATAAATTTTATGTTTTTGTTCACATATATAGATTGGCATTTCAAAAGTTGATTTGGTATATTCTAGGACTCCTGACCCTTTGAAGAGACGTATATTTCAGGTAATCAAGATTTCAATTTTAGAGTTCAATTAAAGTTCATTGTATATTGATTTTGATGTTAATTATTCGATTTTAAATTATATAGTATAACTAATCTCAATTGTGGTTTGAATTTTTCTTGTGCAGCTACCTTCAGAACCAACGAGTGCTTCAAAGAGGCTCCATTTTGATGAACCACCAGTAGTTTAGGATGAGATAAACATTTTGTCATGTAAATTTTGAATACATATTGAGATGGCATATGCCACATTTTGTAAAACTTTATTTGAGTTGGCGTCGATGCCATTTTTGTATATGGACATACACTTGATTATTGGATAATTTGATATATAGAAGTTGAGAATCGAAATTTAATTTGTTCCTCATGTGCATGATTAAACTCTTTGAAAATTTTATCTTGAGCAATGGTTAAATATCAATGTACAATAGCTTAAAACTGAATGGTTATATTATGTAGTTTATATCTATATCATTGATTACATTGCATTACACATCTTTCAAATTCAAATCATTAATTCACATTGCATAACTAACAACTAGATGTTCATAGATGAAAATTTTTCAATTACAATATAGTTCTTACAAAGTCAACCTAAGCAGTTATGCAATTACTTCACATTGCATAACTAAAAACTATGAGCAGTTGTCAATTGCATTCGTTTGTCATTGAATTCTATGAGACCACATTTCTTTGAAGCTTTTTTTCAAATAGTCCACTTGCCTTGTCTATGCTACCACATTTTTCATACATGATAGCGATCACATTAAGTTGTAATAAATTAAATGATAGCCTATGGCTATTTAATTTATACTCATTTTTTTTTAAATGGATGAGGCCGACCTTCCTTGATGTTATTTTGTAATTTATTATTTTCAAGAGAGGCCGACCACCTTGAAGAGTCACCTTATTTTGTATAAATACGAGGTGATGTTTGTTCATTTCCTCAATCAAGTTCATTCAACATAATTTGCAATCCAAGCAAAAGTTTGCACTTGAGCAACAACGCTTCATCTTGCAGCAACAAGCCAATTTCAAGGAGAAGCATATTCGATTGTATCTTTGCATCTATGAGAGGTGTTATTATTCATTGTATCAAATTCAGCCATGAGTTGGGCCTGAGTTGTAAGAAAATTTCTTGTTGTGTTTATTGTCTTATGTGTTTTATTTTTTGAGTGCTTTCAGTTGTATTATCTGATCTCTAAGTTGAAGACAGTGAGAGAAATGGTCATATTGTTGATGACAAAGATTTGACCAAGTTGGCTCTTAATGGTCTTCCTTCATCTTGGGAGTCTTACATTCAAGGAATCGACGTGAGATCGAAACTTCCCAAGTTTGATCGGTTGAGGGCTCACTGTATTCAAGGGGAGTCAAGGTTGGTTGTGAGAGGTATTGGACGAAGCCCTACAAATGAAGACATTCATGTTCTTTCCGCTCAATCCTCGAAGAAGGAAGGAAAAGGAGGAAAGAAAAGATGCTTCAAGAGGAATGGAGATAAGGGTCAGATGGTGCTCCTGCATTCAAAAAGAAGTGGGACCTCTATCGTGTTTACTGGGATACGATTTGCTCAAAGTTTGTCAACTTGGATTTAACATTGGTAGCTCCGCAAACCTATTCAGAATAGAGTGATTTGAAAAGGACATCCCTAAATCTCGAACTCGTATGACCCAACGGACTGTTCCAACACGTCTGGATGGGTATGTTTACGCTAGGTATGGTTGTCTCTTGCACCCAGAGAGGGAGAGGGAGAGTGAGATGGAGAGGGAAAAAGGGTGAGTGGGAGAATGAGAGAGTGAGAGGGAGAGTGGGAGAGGGAGAGAGAGTTTAGAGTTGAGAAAGGGAGAG
>CM021100.1:455844245-455968261 GCA_007115665.2 Sequoiadendron giganteum | reverse complement strand
GAGAGAGAGAGAGGGAGAGTGGGAGAGGGAGAGAGAGTTTAGAGTTGAGGGATAGATGGAGAGGGAGAGATAGAAGGAGAGGGAGTGAGAAGGAGAGGGGAGAGTGAGAGAGTGAGAGGGAGAGTGGGGGGGAGGGAGAGGGAGAATGGGAGAGGGAGAGAGGGTTTAGAGTTGAGGGGGAGAGGGAGAGGCAGAGGGAGAGGGAGAGGGAGAGGGAGAGAGGGAGAGATAGAAGGAGAGGGAGTGAGAAGGAGAGAGAGAGAGAGAGAGAGGAGTGATTGAGTGAGAGACTTGAGAGAGATAGAGGTGGAGAGAGCCAGAGAGAAAGAGATAATATTTAAATATTTTTTAAATTGGTAATATATATATATTTAAATATTTATGGATTAACTAAAATATTAAAATATTTATAGATTAACTAAAATATTGAAATAATATTTAAATATTATACATTTAATAATATATTATATATTAAATACATAATTGTATATTAAATATATTACATTATAAACTTTATTGCATATTATATATATTAAATTATAAACTTAATTGCATTTTTAAATAATATATTAAAGATTGTATAAATTGTTTTAAAATTGATCTAAAAGATATCATATATCGACTTCAAATCCGATATTGGATTCAAATCGGATGAATCGGATATCCGATATTCTGACACAAAATTTAGTTCCTTGGTATTAGGCTCGGGATTTGGTTCGGACCTGCCAATCCTAAAAGTCAACACGTAAAACGTGTTTAACAACTTACCTTGTTTTTTTAGACTTCACCCATGTGGTTGACGACTTTTATTTTACCTAAAATTGATAAAACGAAAAGGGTTTGTAAAGGAGTTTCTCAGCTTTCTATCAATATAAATTATATTTTCTTTAGAATCTAATAAATAATAATTATTTATTTTTTATTAGAATTACGACTAAAGTCTTGATTGATAGTCTGATAGAAAAACATCTATAGCTTTCAAAAGGTATCACAATTTTTGAATCCAAAACATGCATCACATTCTATGCTTCGCATACTATAGGATTAAAAAAAAAAAAATGAATTCCATTAAGTTTTGACCAAGTTAAGGTGGTCAGACATACGAGTTTTTATATTTTTAAAAAGTTGTAATAAAAAATTCATAATTAATTATTTATTTGAAAAAAAATTACAAAAAAAAATGCATCACATCCGGACATGAGTCCTCTACTTATATCTAAAATTTTATATAAAAATATTATGATTTTATTATGGTTAGGGTGGTCAGACAGACACCTACTTTTTATTTTTTCCCTGAAATTTTAGTACTAGTGTATTGAAATTTCAAATTTTCACCAAATAGATTTTTTTTTTACAAAAATTAACCTAGTAGTTTAGAAACTACATTCAATTTTCCACATATTCTATTCTTACATATTTTTGAAATAATATAGATAACTTATTCAAATTTTTATGTCAAGTTGCCCAACTCTGATTTTCTGAATTTTCATTGCCACTTAAAGACCTGTTTTTTCCATGATGATCCTGCACATACCCATATCTAACATGAAACAAATCTACAACTATATGGAAAAATATATGGTGGAAATAATTAATTGTGAACTACATTTATTTCACCATTATTCTCTATAGGTTGTACCATATAGTGTGCTATGACTACTAACCCTCTTTAGTTTGCACTAATAAATATATTCGCTACTTAAATATAAGATAGCTTAAATACAAATATATGGGAAGTCAATAAGAGTAGATGACTCAAAGGATCTAGGTGATAGGTAAGGATATAAGGATATGGTTGGATCCTTGCTTAGGCCATAAAGGCTTCTAGTAATTATTGATTTTGGGTCTATTTTACAAATGGATACTTTCAACAAAATGCACTATTCATTGCATGCTTCATAAGCGGGAAATTTTAGTAGTACAAGAAATTAATAATAAATAGATGACCTTGGGAAGCCCATGTAAAAATTTTAAAAGTGACAATTCTTTCTAATATGAAACCTTCTAAAAATTTAGTATTTGATTAAACTATAGGTAGGCTATTGCTACCACACTTCATTCCACATGCATGATGTTAAAAGCAACAATCGCCTCAATGCTTTTGTCAAGCCTTGTGAACTAGGTTAGTCAATGGGATGAATGAACTATAGTTTCATTATGACCCTTAATCTCTTCAAAATAATTAGACAAGATTAGGGAGAGAAATGAGCACACACCAAACTACTTCAAAATAAGGGTTGTTGTGGGTTCATTGGTTTGCTTTATATACTTTGCCTAGTTCTTATGGAGAGAAATTATCACTATACAAATGAAAGACATGATTATCTACCTAAATATTGTTTTGTGTGTTTTGAAATGGAAGAGATCTATAGCTCTATGACAATTTGTATATGCTAATAGTCAACTTATTATCTTATTTATAACATTTTCTTAGCTTTGATACTAACAAATATAAGGTAGAGGGTAGCATGATTCTTTGAATTAACTACTACACAACAATTTATGTGTTGCAAGTATTGCTTCCATTCTTTGCATTTTTTACATTGAAATGCATATTTTTTTATAATTAACAAACTCTTTTAATGTCTTGCCTATTTAACACAATGCCTCAAAGAGTTGTGGTCTCATGGACGCATTCTAAAATGTTGCATTATACCCTCATAAAATCTTTCAATTTGTGTGTATTATATTGTACCCAATTAAAAACTCAAGTATGATACATTAATTTCATCATCAAATTGTCATTTATGTATCAAGTTTGTCAAAATTCCAAATGATCAATTTTTAATAAAATCATAAATCATGTTATCAAAATTTAGAATATTGAATTATAGATTATTTATAATTTATTCATCAATTTTAATTTTAAACAATTAGTAATTTATTATTAATTATTATTTAATAATTTTAATTAAAAATATTATTTAAAATTAATTCTTTATTAATAATTTATTATTATTTATATATTTTTTAATTTATAATAATTATTGATTTTTATTATTTTATTATTGAGTTTTTCTTTAAAATGAATAAATTATTATTATTAATTTTATCTTTCATGAATAAATTATTATTAATAATTTTATCTTTCAAAATTAAAATTGAAAAGTTTTATTTATTTATAATAATATTTATTATTAATAATTTATTTTAATTATTAAAATTAAAATTGAAAAGTTTTATTTATTTATAATAATATTTATTATTAATAATTTATTTTAATTATTAAAATCTGAAAATTAGAAAACTAAAAGTAATGCTTTGGAAGGTGAAGTCACGAAGCACAAAATCCATTTTAGTCCTTTATAAATATATTTAAAGGTTTTTTCAATATGTTGTAATAGTTGTTTCATACATTTTATCACGGTAGCAGTATGTCTAACCCCCTTATATGCTTTATAATCGTCTATCCCTTAGCGTTTTCTCAGGCAAGCGATGTGGGATTAAAAAATGGAATATATAAAACTCTTTCGGGTAGCAGATGGGGACAAAAGATCCGATCTACTTGCTTTCTCATGATAGATAGAAACGGAGGACGCGAACGGGAACAGAGAATTCAAATGTGAAAACGGAAACGGTAAAGATCATGGGAAAAGTCCAGTGTAAAGGGATAGTGGGCCCGGCCACCTAAGCAGTTAGATGCTTAGAGTGTGCCGGTTAAGCCCGGCCCATCTATCATAGTGGTGCACATCACATACATGTTTTCAAGTTTGATATTTTAATATAAATCAAGTTGAAACTAATTGAAAGCATGTGCATATAGTCTGTTTTTCGTTCACACAGAGCTTTATTTTCTATACAAATATGTACAAGAGAAATTATGTGTGACAATCTAAGCACTCGCAGAAACGGTAACTCCAAGCCTAAGCACCGTGGCAGCAATATGCTCCTCCGAGAAAAACTACTCGTTGTCGAATGAGACATAATCGGAAAGCTTAATCACGTCTGCTTCAGGAAGAGTCTGTCCAATTGGATCTACAGGAAACACCGACTTCTCAGTCTTTTTTTTGTTTTGTTTTGTTTTGAATATTTTTTTGAGGATCTACAGAAAACACCGACTTCTCAGTTGCTTCCTCCAGTTGTATAAACTTGACTCAAATTTGTTATTTTTTTATCACTGTACGTATCCACACTGCAGCCTATCACATCACCTATTAGACGGCCATGACTTTTTATGGTCGATCAATAGAAAAATAGCTTCAAGATCATCAATTCTACCTGTACCTACGGACCAAGTCTTAGTGGGGTAATAAATGGTTGATCACTGAATATTGAAATTTATTTTAAATAATAAAGTGTTATTAAGAATACAATATTATTCTAACAGTAAATGATATTTTTTTATTCAATTATTAAGAATTTTATGTTATTAAGAATCATTTGAAGGATACTTCTCACTATATGGCTTAATGTGACAACTTGCCTGATAAATTACACCTCCAAATTTTAATTGTAGATAGATAAACCATTATTTCATGTTTCTAAACAATAGAAATCTTACAAAATTCCATAAAACTGCTACATACTTCATCAAATATACAATTGATCGTACTTCTTCTTTCCTCTTCTTTCCTCGATCTTGTTTGGATGAGAGTGAAAAAATAAATATATTGTGAAGGTTAAAATATTAAAATATTGTATGGTCTGCACACACTGTAGTCGCTGAAAACATTATATAGGTTGAAGTCCTGCACGTGGAAAATAATCAAAGTCTTAACGAATTCCATTAATGAAAAAAGATTAATAAAAGCTATGGGCTAGTTATACTTGCAAATATTCAATAAAGACGTATAAAACTTTGGTGCTATATATTTTAAAAGACCAAAGAAAAGACAATTCAAATTTAACAAAACTAGAGTTTTAAAACCACCATATATCTAGTAGGAAACAACCGAGATCATATCTCTAGAGTCATCCTTTTTCAGATTTGACTCTCAAATTTGGTATTGACTGGTTTAAGTGCATGAATGTGTGATGAATATAGTTTATAAACGATGCTCATAAGTCCTCATTACAGATGGATTACAAATTCTAGAGTTTCCAATTTATGACCATCTTCAATCAATAATATTCAAGCGGAGTGATACTGGCCTATCTTATTTTGTGTAAAATCCAGCCAATAAATAAACTGGGTTGCAGAAGAGAAGCAACAAGGCTTTATCCTATATACACTCTCCCAACAATGAATATGGGGGAAGCAACATATAGATCAGGTCATAATATAGATTCAATAGTTGAATTTGACAGCTCAAAAATAGGGGTAAGAGGTTTGGCTGATTTGGGCATAGAAGAAGTTCCCCACTTCTTTATACAGCCTCCACACACTCGCCCATTTCAACTTCCTACTCACCCACAAATTCCCCTAGTCAGCTTCAAGGATATCCAAGGCTCTCGTCGTCCAGAGATTATCCAACAAATTCTGCAAGCTTGCCAAACATGGGGTTTCTTTCAGGCTAGTTAGAAGAGAACCTCTGCTCTCTCTTCTTTTATTGAATTGTTTGTTTTGTAGATTTGACATTTATTTTATGGGGTTTTCAGGTTGTGGATCATGCAGTCCCTGTGAGTGTTATGAAGAGTATTCTGGAAGCTGCTGGGAGATTTAATAGAGAACCCATTGAAGAGAAGATGAAGTATTACTCTCATGACTACAATAATCCTGTAAAATTTGCTCCCAGCTTTAATCTGCACAAGCAAGCAGCTGTTGACTGGAAGGATGCATTGCGTCTAACTTATGCGCCCGGTTTACCCCAATGTCAGGAATGGCCTGCTACTGTAAGGTAAATTCAAAATTAAGTTTATTTTTTTCCCCTAGATTAACATCCTCTAAAACCCATGACAAATATGCACACAATCTTTCAGCTTACCGCTAGGCTCCAATCTCCAAATCTAATAAATTTCTTCTACTCTTAATCATTATGCAGTACAAAAGAAACTCTAAGATGCATAACAAAAATGGAGATAATATATAGAGAGGTGAACAATAAATAAAATATAATTATCCAGAAAGAATTGCTTGTTTAGTTTTTAAGCTCTGCATAATCATCAAACTGATCAAGGTGAGATTTGAACCTGCTGCCCTTAAACAGGAAGGCTGACCATTCTATCAATCAAACGGCTTAAATCATTTACAGTTGTGGTCAACATGCAAATAGTCTGCACTTTGACCAGAATCTTGTAATCATTGAATCACTTAATAGGATAGTATTCAGTAGTTGATCGTGTTTTAATAGTTGTGATAACATTTCTGATTTAATGTCTAATATTTTCAATAGTATAGCATTATTATTGTGACTTTAATGTTGGTAATGTTGATCATGAGTACTCATAATTAAATGAAATGTATTCCTTAGATCTAAAAAATAACAAATCAACATCAATAAAATATGTCTTAATGCACATCTGCTGCTTTAGTTGTTTTCGAGTCTTTTTAGACACCGCAACAGAAAGTATGTTGTCATGGCATCATTTTTGATGATGTGAATATGAAACTTTAATTATAAGCAGGAGCCTATCAAGTAAGCCATTGTGAAAAATTGAAAGTTATTTGAAATCATTATGTGAAATTTTGAAAGGCTCGAAATTAAGATGCTCAACTATAAGATCTCCTCTTCTCTTGAAATTGTTTTTCCTTCTTCTAATACAGTCAAATTTATATCTAAAAATATAAGATTAGAACATTCGTTGTTAATATATGCTGTGTATATTTTTCCCAAAAATAGTTTGTTCAAATCAATAGAAATGAATTCTGAGCTTTTGGTTTGGGGTATTTTTGTCAGGGAAGAAAGCATAGATTTCTGCGAAAATATGAGGGATTTTGGTGCAATGCTGCTGACTTTGTTATCAGAAGCACTTACCTTGGCTCCTGATTATCTCACAGAGACCATTAATTGTATGGACCGCCAGATTATGATGATGAATTTTTATCCACCTTGTCCTCAGCCAGATCTCACACTTGGCACATCGATTCATTCTGATATGGGAAGTATAACAGTGTTACTGTTAGATGAAGTGGGTGGCCTCCAAGTTAAACACAATGGTGACTGGGTGGCTGTTGATCCAATTCATGGAGCTTTTGTAGTCAATATTGGGGATCAATTAGAGGTAATTAATTCTTCCAGTTTTCTCATATATATGCATGCTCAGTTTTATTGTGATTGATGCTTTTATTCTAATTATAAATTTCATTGTCTATTTGTACCAGATATTGTCTAATGGAAGATTCAAGAGTGTGGAACACAGGGCTGTGACCAACAATGCAGCAGAACGAGTTTCTATTCCCATGTTTTTCAGTCTATAAATGGAATCCCATGTGAAGATTGGACCTATCCCTCATTTGTTGAATCCAGAAAATCCCCCACGTTACAAGGAAATCGGTGTAAATGAATATGCAAAATATTACATGAACAATTCTGATCATAGCAAAAGTTGCCTTGAAATTGTTAGGCTGCAGGTTAGGCCTTTGCAATCTTCTGTATGATATTTGAGATAGGAGAAAAGGATACATTAGTAGGCCTCAATGTCTACTTATGATGCCCTTTTTGATTTTACTTATTTATAGGTTCTCTTAGGGACCTTCACAGCAACATAAAACAGATTATTTCATGTATATTAAATTGATGAACTACCTGAACTAATCCTAGTATGTATGTGTTAAAACGAAAATTGAATATTAGGTAATAATTTATTCTAAATATTATTATCAATTTTAGTATTAGTATTATATAATCATAGTGATGTAATTTTAGGAATAGTTTTTAGCATGTTAAGTAAATGATTCTCAAAATTTTAAAGTTGGTTCATTTTGATTGCAATTCGTTTTTATTCTTTAAAATTAAATCATTTTCAAACTATAATAATTGTTATTTTTTTGTTTGTTTGTCTAGAGATAAAATAAAAAATATTAGACATATAAGGGTGATATCACAATACAGTATTTCCAATTTTTAATATAATGAGATATTGAAATCAATATTTTTGAAATGATTGTTTTTCAATTATAACAAGTAGATGCTCTATTAGGATTTTGTTTTTCTCTAAATTCTTTGGCTCCTCTTTTTTCATTCCACACTCTAGGTGCATGAAATCTAAAGTTTTGCTACATTTATTGTGGTCATTTTTTATTTATTTTTAATATGGCCTCAAACAATGGCATTCCAACAATTCTTGTTGGTGTTGATGGTTTGGCGGCTCTGCAACATGGCTCCTCCAAGAAAGCATCCTTGGAAGTTTGTTCCAAAGGTATTTCACTTGGAGTAGGAATTTTTTTGTGAATATGGATTAACAAAAATGGAGTTGAGTGGTAGTGCCACCCTTTCAGATTACAAGAAATCCTCAACAAACTCCATCACTGAATTAGACAGAAGAATTTCTTCCTCCACCTCTTCCATCACTTGGCCGGGACACTTGTCATCCTCCTCCACCAAGTGTGCACTTTCTTCTTCCTTGCTCTTGTGGAATCACACCCACCATGAACCATCCTTTTTCACCACATCTCTTCTTCCCTCTTTTCCTTCTTCATAGGATCTAACCCACCACAAACTGATCACCTCCACCAAGTTCCTCCTACAACTTCATCTATAGCCTCTACCTGAAGGAAACATCTGTATACCACTCTATATCTTCATAATCCTTTTTATTCTCTAACTCTTTTCTCATATCATAATGAAAATCCTTTACATATTTAACATTACAAAACTCATAAAAATCATATTTTACTTCGATGAATTCTTTTGTCACTACATTTTCTTCCTTACTACTGAATGCTACTATCTTTGTTGTTGCACTGAACAACTTCTCTATCTCTATGATCTCTTCCTTAAGAAACTCTTGATCTTCATCAGGTTCCTCATCAAACACTAGATTCTCATACATCACTACATACTTTGTTTTAGCTACAACATCCTCAACTACTGCAACTTTACTCACAACAATCTCCTTAATGCTCACTTTTGGTTTTCCTCCATCTTCAACCAATGTTGCAACAAATTCCTCTTCTTCATTTTTCTCATTTTCTTCCATGCTCTCACCTAAGCATACCTTTGCAACATCAATTTCCTCTTAGATTTCTGCACTTTCTTTTTTCTTTGTATCCTCCACTACAATCTCACCATCTTCCTTCACGCTATCCTCAAAGCATACTTTTGTAATATTTTCTCCTTCCTATTCACCTACATACACAACTATGACAAACATCTTGCCTTTCTTCTTTGGCATTTTCAAGGCCTCACAAAGCTTCAACCCAAATCTTCAAATCCTCAAGTTCTTCACATGTAAACTGCCTCATGTTTGGTGATTTGTTTACACACATATCACATACACACACCACCATAGGTCCTAGTACAAACTATCTCCAATCAACGCTTCTACCTACACACTCAGGAAGTGTTGCTCTGATACCACTGATGCAATGGGAGAATCTCCCTTCTCAAACCACAAATGCAAATCTCTTAAATGATTTTACTTAAATCTAAAATAACTTAGAAAAACAAAACAATATAGAAATTTTCTAAATAAATTTCTATTTTTTTTTCAAAGTTCTCCTACAAACATTAGAGTATCTTCTCCAAAATGGAAATACAAATTTTTTAGTATCTTGGATTGATAAATACACATTAAAAATTAGATTCAAATATGATATTAATAGAAAATAACAATAAATACAAAATCTTGATTCAATTCCTTCAAATCACCCTCAATCTACAACCTTCACCTTGCAAACTCCAATCTACAGACTGTACCCATCTTTGACAATGGATTCCATGATCCATTTTTCTATCATAACAACTTCAAACCTACAAAAAAACACTCCCCATATCCTCTCTAAGAAGATGCTACACTTGCAACAACAACCTTCCAATTCTAGCCAAGAATGGCTACCAAAACATAGTTAAAATTGCATGTAATCTTCAAAAACAAGCTCCAAAAACTTCACTAGAAAAAAATCACGACTAAGTTGGGAAGAAACCTCCAAAAATATATGCCAAAAAAAATTAATAATATAAAAAATTCTTTCTCAAACCCACTGCCACCAAAATTGCCAAAATTGGAGTCTGTTCCTAGATTTTAGGGTAGTTTTAAATGCATTTTCTAACTCATATTCCCTCCAAGAATCAAAAATCTATTTTTTTCCTTCCCAATGGAAAATCCATGACCAAATCTTCATAATGACTTGTTTCCACAAAGGAAAAATCAATAAATGATTGTTCATGCAAGTTTGTAACTCCCCACAAACCTAATGCCCAAGTCTGATTTTTAGATTTTTCTAAAATTGCAACTGCACTCTCGTTACTCCACTTGCCAACATGGCTTAACAAAGGTGGAATTTATTTTATTAAATTAAATTATGCCAAATTTATTCAAATTATCCTCACAACATGAAATTAAAATGCAAATTTTAAAATTTGAATTTTTTTGGTGATGCAAAATTGCCTTACACCCTGGATGCTCCTACATCATTGTGGCAACTAGAATTCTCATTCTCATACATCTTTGCCTCATATGAGAAGAGATTATACTCAACTAGGATAGCTCACTACCCACTATGTTTCCTCTCCCCCAACATTTGGATGTAGGATTACTAGCTATCCAACCGCTAGCAAATCCTCTCAATTGAACCTTGCTACTTCTCATGTTTGTGATGCTACTAAAGATAAAAAAAAATGGTAATAATGATGGTTGGAAGCCTCTCATGGACACTTCAAACCCCATTGATGTGTGGGGTAAACTAGATTATTGAGACCCACATCCTCATCCCAGTGCTTGTGGTCTCACTATGTAATAGTATTATGTAATGTTGTTTCATTTTGACTTGGTGTCTTATTTAAACTTTCAGGGTGTGACTCTTTCTACCCACCTTTTTTAGGTCAATATGTGTAACACTAATTTATAAATGGTAATATAGATACATATTCATTAATTTTTATTTTTTTGCAATATTCAAAACACACTCTAGCCCATAATTGTCAATTAATTAATCTAGATTCATTTTACTAGAGGGATTGCATTTAATTTATTATTTTAAATCAACCCTAATGAAAGTTTATTTTCTTTCACATAATTATATTATAGATTATAGTCATGTCCATGTAGGAGTTTATAGTTTTTATTTTTCTTGATTGAAATAATAAGCCATTCTTTATTTGGATTGTCATGAGAGGTGGAATTTATTTCCTCTAACAAATTTAAAGCTTAGTGGATAGTATGATTAAGAAACATACCATTACACTCACTAGTCGAACTTAACAATCAACCTATAACTTTTTAACTTTTTTCAAAATATATATCTTACTAATATTTAAAAATACTTAAAAATATTATAATTTTAAACCAGATTTATGAACTTATTTTAATGTTATTTATTAGACATATAAATTTATTTATTTTTAATAAAAATTTAAAAGAAAATATAATATTTAAATATATGACAACAAAATCATAATTATTAAATTTTTAACCTAAAAAGCTTATGACACCAATTCCTGAAAATTAAGAGATCTAAATAAACTTAAAATAAACAATCAATAAAGAAAAGAATCGATGACAAAATATTTGTTCCCCAAAAGTTATACATACACTAAATCTTGATATTTGAAAAACTAAACTAACAAGAAAACCACTTAAAACAGTAAAACTAATATTATTCAGAGAAATAACCAATAAGCAAAAAGAATCAAAGATCCAGAGACGTAATCATTACATATTTGAATCGTAAGCGTTGCATAATCTCAATCCCTTTTGTCTGAAGCTAAAATTGTCGATCTTAGCCAGATTAATTCTCATTTTCTAATAAAAAGTAGATTTTAAATTTTCAGTAAGCTATTGGACAAATACCAAAAAAATCAGACTTGTCTAGCAATTAGAAACAGTAGCCCCAGAATTAAGCCACACTATTATACGTGCGCTAATCACAAGATGTAGCTAGAGCCACTTTTTTTCCATGTAAAAATGCTGAAAAATATCAATAGGTGAATGAATGCTTTTCCAATTACAAAACAAAGATTAAGCTGATTACAAGAAAAAGAAACATTTTGGGAATAGATGGTATGGATTATGGAAAATCTCTGTAGAAGAAAGATAAACTTGCAAGGCTATTTACCGCAGGAGTTGTACATAACGAGCACACTAGCACACTTTTTATCAAACCCAGACAAAATGTATGTTTTGAACTGTATAAGATAGTTTACTGTATAGGAAAACTTTGTCCCTCGTGCAGGGCAGATCATTATGAAGCTAACTACAACGTATCCTCTTACTAAGTGAAAATTAAACTGCGTTCAATGGGAAGGATCAGGGTACTGGAAAACTTTTCCCCTGACAAACACATCTATGAGCAATACGACTGATTTTATGACCATGTTGATTTCCATGCTTTGAGTTGAGTGAATCATGGTGAGTGCTCTGAGGTTGGAAATGTTTGGGATTCATTGAAACTCTGATACAAGGATTACAAGCCCCACATGCCCAAGAACAGTCTGGTATAGAAGACCCTGTAATGGTTTGAAGAAGAATTTTGGAGCTTCCTTCAGTCATCATCTCCTCCTGATATTGGTCATGTAAAGCCTATCAAAAACAGACCAAATTGCATTCATATGAGAAAAACCATGGACAAAATTATGTCTAAGCTCAATTAAATCAAGTAAAAATATTTATAGTTTCAGAAAGGCCAACCTGCTCTGCTTGAGGATCCAGTCTTGTTGCAACTAACGTGCACATTATATCCGTTACTCTCAAAGATTCTGCAAACACTAAATGGAACAATTTCAGAGAAACCAGACTCCTGATTGAAGACATTTTTTAAAACTATAGTATTAAAGAAGTATAATAGTGTTTCTAGAATTGAATGTGTAAGCCAAACAATTTTATATACCGTCTTCAACTAAGATAATAAATAGAATGAAACAAAGTTTAGAAAATTCATTTTTAAGGTGGACAACCGCACACAACAAAAAAAATTTGTGATGTATAATATATAGAAGGCAACTGGTTTTACAAACTACCTCTATCTCATCATTGCCTATTGCTATATTAACCATTTGAGCTGAAAAGCCATCAAATATATTAAATCTCATTATTGGCCACTGCTCTCTTCACCAATTGAGTTTGAAAGCAGTCAAATCTGTTAAATCTCTTTATTAACCGTTACTATCTTCACCACTTGAACCTAAGGAAGGGTGAAAGTAATATAATCTTTTATCTTGTTAGCGCCTTGCCCACTTACCGCTCTTTATTAACAAATCTTTTCCAGGTTAAAGATAATCGAATTGTTTGTTTTATGCCATTAATAAAATGAAATGGAAACATGAATTGAATCTTTGAACTAAAATTAAGTGTACCCTAATTTTTATAAAGACAACTAGATTGCATAGGTTCTTAAGCAGAGAAAAAATAGTTGCAATAGAATTAGGTACCATTGCAGCTTAACACCATGGAGGGCACTATCAAAAACGCCACCACAACAAGTACAACCATTCCATTATAGCTGACGCACTTCATGGCTTTCTTATCTCTAGTTTTTAACCACCAGTTGCCCAAATCCTGGATAAAAGGAAATTTCAACTGCTCACATATTGAACTAAAGGTGATCTACCACGGCACCCAGATGAAATGAGAATAACGGGAATTTTGACTTTGTCATAAATGCCCAGAATCTATAATGCATTAAATGCCTTCAAATTCACGTAATTACGTATGAAAATCCTCCCACTCGTGACAGTCATAAGAAAACAACCCAAGAAAAACTTGAACTTTCGTGACCTCGAGAGTGAAATTCGAAAACCCATGGCGAGGCTTGTGAAGATTTGGCAATGCATGTGATTTTTCAATCTGACTAGTAGTCGTATAAACGACATCCCCTGTGACCTCTATCAATGAATCTTGAAACTCATACCTACGTTGCCTTATCAATTATGTCTTCCAGTTCAAATTCACATATAAATTGGTTGACCCTTTGAATCTGGTAATGCAATCTGTCTGATTGCTTTTCCATATAGGAAGTACAGGATTTTTGAGGTTGGCAATTTTCATCATGAATTCTTCCATCCATGAACTGTATGCCCCTGTATCTGCTTATTTCATTCTTCTTCTTATTCTTTCTCCTACTGCATCTGGAAGGCATGTTCATCTGCAACCTGGTAAGTGATTGTGTTTGATGTAATTTGTTGAAGAGCTTATACAACAGTTGGATTGTCTGGATTCGTATCAATACTGTCTGTTTACATTGGAGTCGGTTTCTACTAAATTATTTATGCATTGAAGTTAATAGGTTGGGTTTAAACAGCATATTCTATGTTTTGACTTGTTTAAGTGGTTTTTTTGAAATCCTGTTCATTTCTATTAATGTGATTTTAGATGAGCCACCTAAACAGGTCAAAGCTCAGAATGTGATGTTTAGACTGAACCAAGTTAACGCATCAATTATTATTTTGTTTAGCACATCAGTTATTATTTTGTTTTGATTATATAAACTTAGAAAATATGACTATCAATTTGAAATATTTTTAGATTTGAAATTTCGGATCATACTCCATGATTGTTTGTGTATATACATTTGATGATTTTAAATATGACTAAGACATTATCAATTAAGTGTGCTTTTTCTGGATTAAACTATGTGAAATTTGTTTGCATCAACGTTTCGGAACATACTCCATGATCCGACATGGTTTTTCTCTCTCAGCTCTCTTCATCCTGATGTTGGATCATGGAGTGATCTGAACAATTGATGCAAACAAATTTCATGCAGTTAAATCCAAAAAAAAACACTTAATCAATATAGACTGTAGAAATCTAATATCTTTAAAACATTATCACTAACCAAACTCAAAAAAATGTTTTTAATACAAAAATTTCTTTTCAGTTTCACTAATAAAAGCTTCATATAATGCAGATATTCATAAATCAAGCTTGTCGAATCTGAACAAAGGATTGAAGTCCTCTGCAACAGTCGACAAGGACACCATTTCCAAGGAATTTATATCTGCAAACCAGCACATATCTACCAAGGTATATAGTAATTTCAAAATTTATAGTCATAATGATGATTGCGAGAAGGTAGGTGTCAATGAATATCTACTAAAGTTGTAATGTTATATTTTGGTGCAGACCCGTGAAGAGCATGCACACAAGGACAGTGTTGAACAAATGATGGAGATTGCAGGGTCCAGCTTGCCAGACTGTTCACATGCTTGCGGTTCATGTATGCCTTGCAGAAGAGTGACAGTGAGTTTTAAGTGCTCAGTGTCGACAGAGGAGTCAGAATCGTGTCCTATGGCTTATAGATGTATGTGCAAGGGAAAATCATTCCCAATTCCATAGGTTTTAGGAGAGACTGGGGCACAAAAAAACAGTCACTTCATGTAATATATTGCGAAGAGCTATTATTTTTTCTAGTTATGTACACTAGATTGGCAATAACGAAGGTAAACATGTGTGTTGTGTAACACAAGCCTATACGTATAGTCAATGAAGATTCATTGTAACTTATAACCAAGTTCTGACGTTCTTATTCCTTTCCAGCTGTTTTGAACTTTAAAATGTCTTAGGAGCATTTGTTTCCATATTTTTTAATATGTTTAAAGCTGGGCAGCTATAATTGGATGGCCTTATCTTTGTCCTTTAGGAAAACTGAAAACGAAATTTTAAGTGTTTGAATTTCAATAACACGACTTTAATGTTTATAAATAATTCATCTTAACTGTTTAAAACTGTTAATAATTGGGAAATTTAATTGGTAGCTCTATTTTAATATGGTTAATAAAAGTAAAATGATTATTTACCATTTTTAGAGGTAGATAATTATAAAGTTGTTATTCATTGTATGAGAGTTGAATTATTTAATGTTTATGTGTATTTTAATACAATGTACAAAAATATTGTTTCTTTATGATATGTTTGTAAATTTATAATGGTAAAAATTGTATATTTGTGCCCTCTTCTTTTATGTTTAGGATCCACAATAGCTAAATTATTTGTAATGCATTGACTTCTATGTAAATTGAAATCTTTCACCTAGAAGTTGGTAAATGATGCCATCGATTCTTTATTACTACAATGACTTATCCCGATACTCCATTATATTCTTTCAAATATTCTATTGTTTTATTGAGTCAGATACTCAAGTATACAATTGAACTAGATCAATTTTGCAATCATGGATTTGACCCCTCAAATTTTAAAATTCAAAATTTAATTTCAAATCTTTGTTGCTCCTTTCATTTAATCATAATGAGATAACTACAATGCAAATTTATCAAATCCCACACTGTAGTGTCCATTTAAATAGCAACCTTAATTGGAATGACACATTGAGATTGATCTAGGATGGCTATAAGAATATTTTTAGTGCATCCATGAATCCTATTGCAAATGGACCTAATGAATTACATTAGCACTATGACATACTCTTAGGAGCATATTGTATGCATAGGGTACTATTATCAACCTTGGTTCATCATCATTGAATTAATCCATCTATGGATTTGCAACAAGAGAACTTAACTATCATGATCCTATGAATTCCTCAAGTCTTTTGTAAACATCATATTAAGACAAAACTATATGGTTTCTCCATTATTCATATGAGAAAAATAGTGCAATAAGTTACAAATCTTAGAAGTGACAATAGAGAAATAATGTATTACAAAAGATTGTTAGTGTAGGATTTTTATTTTCCTTATGTTAGGGGATATTCCTTTTTCCTACATGTATTATTTAAGCTTTCTTAGGTTTAGTAGGAATGGTTAATATGAGGACACATGGCAAAATATATGAGCTACATGTGTCATTCTCTCCCTCACATGGGTAGTTGATTTACACACCCTCTTTTGGCTTTATGTGTCACCTCTTATAGCCACTATTTTGTCTTTATTTGAGGAATTTATGCCACATGTTTTGGCATTAACCAAGTAGGTAAAACCTCTCACCTTTTATGGGTAGTTGGATTTAATGCACCTCTTGGATGTATATTCTCATATTTTTCTATATATAGAACACTCCTCTCACCTCAACTAGTTTAGTGAGAATAAAATGAGTATTATCAAAAATATCTTGTAATTGTCTCTCTTTTCTCTCTTTCAAGATTCTCTCTCCATTCCCCTATTTTGATCTTTGATCATTTTTAATTGGAGTTGTGCGTGATCTACAACTAAGATCAGATTATGTCTTGGTTCTGGCTTCTCCTAGAATCTAACATGATATCATAGTGAATTTGTTTGGTATAGATCATTGAGATTTTTAATTTTTTAAGAGATTTAAGACTAATAAATTGCCAATATTTTGCTAAAAAGCCCAATATACTCTGCTTTTACATCCTTGAGCGATTTGGAGAATAAAAATAGTTTAAAGGAAAAATAAGCATCTATAAACTCTATTTTGCATATTTCGGTTCTTGTGAGATCTAGGTGATTATAGCTTTCTAGAAATTAGAGAGGCATTTTCACCCTTTCTGCAACATCCAAAAGGCTTGACAAAGCCAGATTGGCTTTTGTTTCAAGGAAGTGAAGATCATAGGAGCTAGTTGCAAAATGAGGGTTTCAACATGGTTCTTAAAGGTATCTATCAAATTAGAGCGCTTTCAGCCTAAACGGACCTCACCATCACACTTAAAAGGCCCAAAAACATAATAATTGATTACCAAATCATCAACTTTTGAGAATTTGACCTTTGGGGATATTTTTTCTCATAGGCTATATTCCTTGCCATACCTTATGGATTTTTGCATTAATTATTTTTTTAAATGATTTTTTGGACCCATGTAATCATGCCACCCTTGCACCACTATATGAGCACTAACAATGACACTATCTGCACACCATCAATGGTGCAACCCAAGCGCATCCAAAATAATGTTCTTTTCAACTGGTGACAAGAGAATATATCGATGGTTGGAAAATATTTCATTGGTGTAGAATATTTTTTTTGCTTCTTAGAATATGCCTTTTATTTTTATGTCATCATTTCTCTTTAAAAATTTCCCCTTCACCATTGAGCTTTTCAAACTTGTAGGCCAACTTTGGAGGGTCTATTCTCAGCCATACAAGGGCCTTTTTGGATGCAATTATTTTTAATTGGGATACAATTTCATGCTCTACATAGTAGTAGAGTTATTTTTCTATTTTGATGCTTTATTTTTTTCACAAAATGAGGATTCTTCCAATATTTTATGCATAGTTATAATTTTAAGACCTCTTGAGAGCCATAACTTGTGCAAACAAACTCCTTTTGGGTGTTGTCTTTTTCAAGGTTCATATTTTTCTATGTAATCTACACCAATGCTCTCAATTTAATCTCATATTATACATGGACTATAGTTTTAGTGTTTTGACCATTTTTGGCCCTGTAAAAGTTTGAAATTTATTGTAATTTTTGGGGTGTCGTTTATGAAACTAGAGAAAAAGGGGGATGCATCATGTGCTTGATTTTTGCACTTATTTTCTTTCTAAATTTTAGTCTACTTTTATACACTCATGGAAGCATAAATAGTTGGTTTTTTAACACCACATAACTATTTTGAATGAAAATCAAAGATAACAACCTATCTTAAAAATGCATGGATATCACTGACTTATAATGGGTCTTGAAAGTTAACCTAAAGATGACGTAGAAAAAATAAAATGGTTTAACAAATGTGATGAAGCATTTGGTACTCTATGCATGTCTATGTCTCTAGACTTACTTTTTAACATTGAATGTACTACTACACCAAATAGAGTGTGGATTACATTGGAAACCCTCTTTAGTAAGAAAGATGAGTTAAAGGGTCATTAATTGGAGAATGAACTCATAGGGTTAAATAATTCCAATTTAGACATTATACAAGACTCCTTCACAACATTGAAAGCCATTATATTGTACTTAAAATAATATGGAATTGAAAATAAAGATGAGAAATTGATCTTGTTTATTCCTTCCAAGCTTGGACCTAACTATTCATTATTTATTTCTGCATTCTATGCTACCAAATGTGCAGTAGGTTCCACCTACAAAATGCCTTCTCTAGATGAATTTTCTACAAAAATCATCACGGAACAAGATAAATTGGTTCAAATGGGGTACAATTAAACCCTCTAAGTCACATTCCTTCACTAAAAATGAGGTCACAAAAGAACATAAAAAGGGTCTAGAAAATAAGATAAGAAATTTAAAAGAACTAGGGAGAGAAGAAGTAATATGGAAAACCTATTGCTTCAAATTCAGCTAGCCATAAAAGGTGAAAAGCTTATGAAGGAGAAGGTCAAGTGTTTCTACAATAAGAGACCTAACCATGATGAACATAAATGTTTAAATAAATAAATTGATCACCTTTCACATCTTCTCAAAAAATAATAATATTAAAGTGTCTAATTCAATCAAATGGAGTTCATTTGGAGGATCTTCTAAGGACAAAAATAAAAGTAAGGGAAAAGGAAAAGATAAGGCCCTAGTTGTCATTACTTCACAACCTAACACTTGGATAATTTACTTGGGTTCTTTATGCTACATGGCTTCATCACAAAATTATTTTACCTCATTAGAGCCATGATTTATTCTCACTATTTTAATGGGTGATGAAACAACTATAGAAGTTCATGTTTGTTGATGTGGGTGAAGGAGAATTTCAAGATATTTTTTGTCTTCCATATTTGTCAACTAATCTCCAATTATTTATTAGATCACTTACATAGGCTTTGGTAAGAAAGTTGAGTTCACTCTAGATATAGGGGTAATTAGTAAAATGCATAATGGGTCTATATTTTTGTGGGAAAATAAAATCATCATTTTAGATTATATTATTTTTCTCGCTTTGTTCATGACTCTCCTTTGACAAAATTAATCTCATTCAGATGAGGTGAGTTATTTGTGACATTAATATTTTGGCCACTTGAGCTAGAATTTTACTTTTAGTAGCTCATTTAATAGGACATGGTTTCAGGGTTGCCTTAGATATTCAATTTTCTAATGGATTTTTCCAATGATGCATTCTTGGTAAGAATATTGGGGAGAAATGTGATTAATGAAAAGAATGAATGGCCATAGAAATATTGGAGTTAGTAAATAATGACTTGGAATTTTTTCAGATGGATGTAGAGAGTGCCTTTCTTCCTGGTGACCTTCAACAGGATATCTACATGTAGAATCCTTAAGGATTCTTTGAAACTTATTCACTTTCTTTTTTCCATCTTTAGAATTCTCTAGATATGGGATCAAACTATCCCCTTGAGCATCGTATGCCAAGATGGACTCCTTCCTTTTAATAATTGGGTTTAATTGACACTAGTGTTCTAATTTGAACATTTATATTTTGTAGCAATTAGAAGAAACTCTTACATTTTTGGTTCTCTATGAACTGATGACTTATCAATCACAAGGAGTCACTCATCCACATAAAAGTAGTGAAAAATAATTTGCATGATATATTTGTGATGTTAGAATTATGTATTTTGCATTACTTCTTGGGGATTGAGATCACTGAGTCATCCTCTAGTATCTTCCTTGCACAACCCAAGTATTCTACTGATATTCTCTCTAGATTTAATATGACTAACTATAAGCTTGCATCTCATTCATTTCTATTAGGAGTAAAAATTGAGGATATGTATTCTTCAACTTTGGTTGATGGAAATTTATACTGGTAACTTCTTGGGAGTAGATCTTCTTTTTTACTTATATGAAACCTGGAATTTCATATGTTTTGGGAATGGTCTCTCGATTCATTTAGGATCCATACAATTTATATTGAAAAGTAGCTAAGTGGATTCTCCACTACATTTAGGATACTCATAGTTATGGGATTCAATTTGTAGCGAGTACAAATATTAACTTGGTGGGATATATAGATTCAAATTGGGAAAGGAATTCTCAATATCATAAGTCTACTCTAGGGTATTGCTTCTCACTTGGTTTTGATTTAGTTTGTTGGTTAAGAAAGAAGGAGTCTACAATTGTTCTTTCATTTTAAAAGGTTGAGTAATGAGGAAAAATTAATGCCACGACTGAGGATATTTGGCTTTAGAAATATTCTTACAAAGTTCAAAATTCCATTTAGAAATCTTATAGTAATCTTTTATGGTAATAAGAGTGTGATACAAATCTCACAAAATCTAGTTTATCATCCAAGGACTAAACACATTGAGATTCATATGCACTACATTGGGAGATGGTAAATAAGAAATCATCATTGATCTTCAATATTATCCTACATGTCAAAGTAGATCACATACATCTTCACCAAAACTTTTATGAAGAGAAAGCTCTGTAATTTTCAAGCTTTTCTAGGGGCACAATAAGTGCCTACTTCAAGGGGCTTCTTATTCCTTCATTTCTCTCTATCTCTCTCTACTTGGGGATATTTTTTCTCTTTAGTTTTTTGGGGGTGCTTCCTCTTATGGTGGGTTTCTTCTTTTTGGTGGATGTTCTTTATAAATTAATAACTCATTAGGGTTCATTTTAAAGACCCATATTTTCACCCACTTAAGATACACTTAGAGGGGGTGTTAGTATAGATTTTTATTTTTCTTATGTTAGGGATTATTCCTTTTTCTTACATATTATTTAAGATTTACTAGGTTTATTAGGTGTGATTAATATGAGTACAGATGGTGAAATACATCAACTGCATGTGTCACTCTCTTCCTCACATGGGAAATTAAGTTACACATCATCTTTTGAAATTATGTGCCACCTCTCATAATCACTATTATTTCTTTACTTAAGGAGGTTATTCCACACGTTTTTGCATTTATCAAGTAGTTAAATTCTCCCACATTTTATGGGTAGTTGGAGTTAATAAATCTCTTGGATGTATATTCTCATATTTTTCTATATATACAACTCTCCTCTTACCTTAGTTATTTTAGTGAGAGTAACATGAGTATTCTCTTAATTCTCTTATAGTTGTCTCTATTTTATATCTTTTATGATTCTCTCAATTATGGTATTTTTATCTTCAATCATTTGTTGATTGGAGTTGCGTGTGATATATGAATGACATTAGATGCTAGCTCAATTCTTTGTTTTTATAGAATCTAACAAAGGTACACCCAAGGAAAATCTTATAAATGGATAAAACTAGATTCCAAATATAGTGAATATATTAGTTAAGTAGAATATTGCAATACATGTATATTATTTGAAAAGTATATTTTCTTCAACTTACATAATGTTTATAGTGTAAAGTAATATTTAATTGTGCATCGTAGAGGTGTGGAAATCACAATGGGTTAGACATTCTTGGTAAAAATATATGTTTTATGTAAGATTGGAATAAATATTCAATGTGGGCTGG
Organism: Sequoiadendron giganteum; assembly: GCA_007115665.2. Taxonomy (NCBI): domain Eukaryota; kingdom Viridiplantae; phylum Streptophyta; class Pinopsida; order Cupressales; family Cupressaceae; genus Sequoiadendron; species Sequoiadendron giganteum. The sequence continues at coordinate 455,946,003 of CM021100.1, read as the reverse complement.
ATAAGAAAAAAATAGTACCTAAAGGGAAAAATTTCTACCAAAAATTAAATGAAAGGAACATGGTTTTGTAAGTTCATGGTTTAAAGGCACATGGTTTATTTGATGACACTTTGTGTTTTTTTTTAACCTTATTTATATAAAACAAAGTGCGTGAATGTTTATTGAGGTTGGATTTTGTAACCTTTGGATTTTTACCTAAAGTTGAATTGAGCATCTCTTGTAGGTTGCATATGTGGAAGCATAGGTTGGGATGTGTGGCTAGATGGTCATAATTTTCTTATTTATATAGATGAATGCAAGTGGGGTTTTTGATGCTTCAAAGGCTTCATGTGAATGATTTACAAGTGTACTATAATATTGTTCTTGAGGCAATATGTTACATCTAGTGTGGTTACTTTTGGAGGATTGTTTTTTCCCTCAAGAAAAGGTTTTAATAGGGTACATGTCTCATGTTGTCTTGGTGATATTCTTGTCTATTTTTTTATAATTTTTATTTTGAATACTTGTTTGAATATTTTTATCTCTTGGGATCATGTGGAAATATTTTCTTCTTGTTTCAAATTTATTTTTATTATATTTGTTCTTTGAAGAAGAGATGCATGATATATTCAATTGATAAATTTTGAATTTAATCCAACATCATAACCATTCTTTAAACACCGTCATATAATCTATATTCCAATTATGTAATATATAAGAAAAGGAAAATTCATGAAACCACAAGTAGTTTCTAATATCATGGGATAAAATAAGACCCAATTTAAAGGTTTCCTAATTAAAATCCTAAATTCTAAAGAACCCATGGTAATCCTACCTTTTGGTAATATTAGATAGTTTCCACGGTAAAATATTCCACTCAACAAAGTTTGGTGCTCTATATTTGTCCATTCAAATTTCTTGCAATATTCTCTTAGACGTGCCATTATTAGTTGGTCTAAGATTCTCTATTTGTCAACTATGTAATCTCCTCTTAGATATCCTTATATATTCTTACATTTGTCATATTTTCTTATCCATATTTTAATGTCATAAATGTTAAAAAGAAATCTTACAATAACATAAGCACTCTTACACATATCATACAATTTCTATGTTGAAAATGAAGGTAAAGTTCTGTAGAATAATATAGCTTAAAATTTGTAAATCTTGTGTAAAAGTAGATTCAATTTTAGTATTCTTTGTCACAATCTCTTGTGTATGATTAATCTTGAATTAGATCAATTTTAATGTTGTAGAAAGTAGACAGAAGATTGATAGAAGAAGTATAAGATAGAATAGAAAGGACACCACATGTACATGGAGAAAACCCTTTCGGGTAAAAAAATCCACCAGAATCGTTCTTGCTTGTATTATTTAACCTTTGAATGAGTTACAATAATATTGATTCAATTCTCCTTGATGTGCTTCTTCTTTCTTCAAGAAATCTTCTTCACAACCTGCTATATTTTCTCACAAAACTCTCTCATACAATTGCTGCAATAATAGAAAATATTCTTGCTTACAAACTCATAAGAGTTAACATATATAATATCACAAAGCCTCTTGAGAAAATCCACACCTAGGGTTGCCTAGTTGAGTTCAAACATGCATGAAAAAGTCAAACAATATTCTCCCTCAAAGTTGGCACCCAACACTGAAGTGTTAACCTTGTAGTTGTCAAAAATATCTTTTGCAAGCTCATCCTCAAAGAGGGCATCCAAATTGGGTTCCATATAACTAAGCATTAGAAATATCTTTTCCCTACAATAGTTGTAACTCAAATATTCCAACATGGGTGCCCAAGGTGGGCCCAAGTTGATCTTTGTTAACTGAAACACATTTTCCACCGATTCATGCAAAAAATGTGGATGCATGATCTTCCATCTGTTAACTGAATGTATCAACCTATTATCTTTCCATGCAACTCAAGTCAATTGAGATTAACTAACATGCAACTAAAGACAACTGAAACATAACTGAACTGAACTAAATTGAACTGAACTGAACTGAACTGAACTGATCTAAACTTCAAATGAACTTCAATCCATATTTTATAGGTACTCAACATGCATAAATCAAAATCCCTTTTTTTGTAGGAACCTAGGATGCATTTATGAAGTGTACTCAATTCACCAACCAGTTAATTGAACCAAGGTGGATCCCACCTCCCATGTGTGTGCCCATGTGCTCCTATTTTGTAGGAGCTCACTCCAAGGTTTCCTCACATAATCCTAACACTTAGAAATAATTAAAAATTCCAAATTAAATGTTTATTTCATTCCAAATTAATCTCTTCCTAATCCTAGAGTTGTGAAACCCATTCCAAGGACTTAGGAGATACATGAAATTAGTTAAGAATGCAATTAAATGGCATCCTATTCCCAACATGCTCCCACTTGACATTATCATTGCAATTATTATAAACTAGGAATAATTTAATATAAATCAATTAAAGGACTCAAGGACAATGGCCTTCCCGCACCAAGAGAACTTTTCTATAGGAACCGGTTTTGTAAGATAATTTGCAGCATTGGCCAAAGTGTCAAATTTATCAATCAATACCTTCCCACTCTCAATCATTTCTCACACAAAGTGATAATACACATCAAAATTCTTAGTACAATCATGATAGATAGGATTTTTGGCTAAACAAATAACACTTTGAGTATCACATTCAAGTGTAATTTTCTTGCAATTAAAACCAATACCTTTCCCAAGTCTCTATAACCAAACCGCCTCTTTGGAGGCATGTGTAGTAGCCATTTACTCTGCTTCTATGATGGACAAAGAAACCATGGGCTGCCTCTTACTCATCCAACTAACTGTAGCTCCAAACAAAGTAAACACATAACCACTTGTTGACCTCTGACTATCCAGGTCTCCTGCCCAATCTGAATCAATAAAACCTTGTATGTCCAATGATCTATGCATAATATTAATATCATTAGCACAATGATAAACCAAATAGTAATCAGAAGTACCTCATAAATATCTAAACACCCTCTTAACATAAGTCCAATGTTCTTTACCCAGGTTAGACATAAACCTACTTAGAACTCCCACTGCTTGGGCTATATATGGTCTTGTACAGACCAGTGCATACATTAAACTACCAACTACACTAGCATAAGGAATATTAGACATTAACTCATAATGAAAATAAGATTTAGGACTCATGTCTCAACTTAACTTTGTGCCAACTGGTAAAGGAATATTAATTGGTTTACTATCATGCATGTTAAACCATTTCAAAATATTATCAACATAGTTTCTTTGACTTAAGCAAAGCTTTATGTTACCTTTATGTCCGTTGATCTCCATACCAAGGATATATTTTACAACCCCTAGATCTTTTATCTCAAATGTGTTAGAGAGTTTTGTGAGAAAATATTACAGGTTGTGAAGAAGATTTCTTGAAGACAAAAGAATAAAATCAAGGAGAATTGAATCAATATTATTGTAAATCATTCAAAGGTTAAATAATACAAGCAAAAATAATTCTGATGAAGTATTTTACTCAAAATGGTTTTCTCCATGTACATGCGGTGTCCTTTCTATTCTGTCTTATACTTCTATCAATCTTCTATCTACTTTCTACAACAATAAAATTGATCTAATTCAAGATTAATCATACACATGAGATTGTGACAAAGAATACTAAAATTTTGAATCTACAGTTACACATGATTTACAAATTTTAAACTATATTATTCTACAGTTTTACCTTCATTTTTAACATTTGGTATCAAAGCTAGAGGTTGGGTAGAGTTTGTGATGCCTTTCTCTTAAAATTTTGAATGTTTTTTGGCTATAGTGGGAGATTTTAATATTGTGTCAATTGCTGATTTAAAAAATGAGTGTGTTGCAATGGGTTCTACTTCTCATTTAGATATTGAAAGGTTGAATGGATCTGGGTATGAGATGTGGAAATTAAAAATGGAAGATCTCCTTGAAGAGAGAGATTAGTGGTCAGCTGTAGGTAATAAGACAAAGAAACCTACATCAATGCTAGATGAGTATTGGGCTAAGTTAGATAATAAGGCAAGAGGAACCATACGATTGTGTCTTGTTGATGTTGTTCTCTTGAATGTTTCAGATGAAAATACTGTATTTGATTTGTGGAAGAGGATAAGTGATATCTATCAAAATAAAAGTCTTAGTAATAAGTTGTAACTCAAAAGATAGTTATATTATTTAAAGATGAAAGATGGTGATTTTGTTGCACATCGTTTAAATGTTTTTAATTTGATTTTGAGTTAGTTAGCATCTATAGATGTAAAGCTAGAAGATGAAGATAAATGAATTTTGTTACTTTTTTCTTTACCAGAATCATGGGAAAATCTAATTGTTACTATCAGTGGAAGTGGTGCAGATATGAAGATGGACAATATAATTCCTACTCTCCTATCAGAGGAGATAATAAGGAAGTCTAAAACAAGCTTCCAATATGCCTTGTTTGTAAGAGGTAGGCCTAAGGAAAAGGAATCTAAGGCAGACAAGAAAGGAAAGGGTAAGTCTAAAGGATGGTCAAAAATCCTGGTAAGAGTAAGGTAAAGTGTTGGAATTGTGGGAAATTGGGACACATAAAGAAGGATTGTAAGAACAAAAAAAAGAGTTTTGAAACTACTACTGAGAAATACTTAGATGATGGTAATGATGCATTGATTATTTCATGTAAAAATGTTAGTGATGACTCTTGGATTATTGATTCAGGTTGCTCCTATCATATGACTCCTAACAAGGAGTGGTTCTCAAAGTATACTGAATATGATGTAGGCAATTTATTCTTTGGAGATAATAGCACAACAAAAACTATGGGAAAAGGAGAGGTAAAATTGTGTTTTAGTGATGGTAGGGTTAATACCCTTAATGATGTCTTACATATTCCAGGACTTTCTAGAAATCTACTTTTTGTATCTAAGTTCAATGATTCTGGAATGCATGTGGCATTTGATAAAAGTGGTTGCAGATTGGTGAAAGGGAATATGGTGGTTGCTAAAGGATCTCGAGTTGGAACTTTGTTTAAGCTGAATACCTCCAATTTGAATAAATTAGTCATTGTAACTAAAGCTGAAAATACATGTATGTTGTGGTACCATAGATTGAGCCACATAGGTGAAAAAGGTCTTATGACCATTCTTAATAAGAAATTGGATGACGATATTCTTGATTATAATATTAGAATTTTTTTTTTTGTGAGCATTGTGTGTTTGGAAAGCAATCTAGGTCTTCATTTCCTAAAGGAACAAATAAAGCTAAAATATTATTAGAGATTATTCACTCAGATGTTTTGGGTCATGTGGATATTGAATCTATTGGAAAATCTAAATATTATGTCACTTTTATTGATGATGTCTCAAGATACTCTTGGATCTATTTTATGTATAAATTTTTTGATGTGTTCAATAAGTTTAAAGAATTTAAGGCTTTAGATGAGAAACAATTAGATCATAAGATAAAAGTGTACATATCAGATAATGGTGGTGAATATTGTTCAATGAAATTTGATGATTATTGTAAGCATGCAGGAATTGTGAGACAAAAAACTACTCCATATACACCACAACAAAATGTAGTAGTAGAGGGGATAAACTGACCCTTAATGGAAAGAGCTAGGAGCATGTTAAGTAGTGCTAAGCTAGATCGCTGCCTTTGGGCTGAGGCTATATCTAATTCTTGTTATTTAATTAATATATCTCCTATCTCATCTATTGAAGATAAAAATCCTTATGAAATGTGGTTAGGTAGGAAGCCTAGTGTTGCAAATTTAAGGATCTTTGGTTGTGAGGCTTTTGTTCATGTGCCTAAAGAAAAATGATCTAAATTGGATCCAAAAGCACATAAATGCATATTCATAGGTTATGGTGAAAATGTAAGAGGTTACAAGCTTTGGAATCCTCTAACCCAAAAAATTACTTCGTCAAGAGATGTGATTTTCAAGGAATTTAGAGTTTATTCAGGAGAAGAAAAACCAAAGGAGAAGGATACTTCTCGAACAATGCATTTTGTGGAAAATACAAAGAATATTGTCTATTATTGCAGCTATTGTATGAGAGAGATTTGTGCAAAAATATTGCAAGTTGTGAAGAATATTTCTTAAAGATAGAAGAAGCATATCAAGGAGAATTGAATTAGTATTATTGTAACTCTTTCAAAGGTTAAATAATACAAGCAAGAAAAATTCTAGTGGAGTTTTTTACCCAGAAGGGTTTTCTCCATGTCCATGCAGTGTCCTTTCTATTATGTCTTATACTTCTTCTATCAATCTTCTATCTACTTTCTACAACATTAAAATTGATCTAATTCAAGATAAATCATACACAAGAGATTGTGACAAAGAATACTAAAATTGAATCTAGAGTTACACGGGATTTACAAATTTTAAGCTATATTATTTTGCAGTTTTAATTTCATTTTCAACAATCTCAAGGAATATTGAGAGTAGACTATTAAGTGGGGTGCCTCTTCCCATATTTTTTATATATTTTAAAACATTAAAAATATTTAATAAATATAATTTTACTTAGATTTTCAATGTGTATAACATCTATTTCTAAGCTTTTATAACACTTGTATTTATTACAAAATATCACAAAGGATTCAACTACCTAATGGGGTCTATAATACCCATAGACAATATTTATTGTGTAACACCACAAATCTGCAAGCTAAAACTATACTATACACATTAGCATGAAGTAAGTTTATTTAAAACAAGCAAACAAAGTATTATTCCTATGAAATAATCCAACATGCCTCATAATGTAAATAAAATAACTCAATTGAGAACATAAACAAGCATGGTGCATACCTATTCCATAGTGGATTGGTGCACCTTTGATATGAAAAGGACACGTTTCCCAATCCTTGTTAAGCTTCAAGATGATGACCAACAAAAGATGCAATATGATGAACTCAAATGTCTATAGTGTAAAGTTTCAAACTGTGGATGCAAAATGAGAAGAAAAGCCTCTTATTTATAGATGAGATTGAAAGAGGAAGAGGAAAAATGGATGAATTTGGGACTAATATTCAACCAATGGACAAATGCCACTTGTCAATATGTGAGAGGATGAAGAGTGAGCACATTTTGGTCATTGTGCATGATAAATCCTATTAGGTGGATTTGAAATTTGAAAGTTGGCTTGTTGGAGGGAGAAAAAAGAGTCTTAAATGCCAAGTTGGAGACATGTAAGAGAGGAGTTAAATGCTTTGTTGCAAGGAAAAATACCATTTGGATGGATTTTAAAATGTGGAAGAATATTCCCTTTTGATGCCATGTTGAGGGAAAACAAGGGATTTAATAAATCAATTAAATGTTTTTCTTGCGCAAGTTGCGAAAGCTAGAGGATGTGATGGGTTTTGATTAGATTTAATCATGATTTGATTAATTTTAATGGAGGTTAGTTGATTGTGACCTTCAACTTAAATATTTGAATTTATTTAAATTAAATGAGAAGATAAAGGACATTAGAGATTTAATTAAATATTTGGATTTATTTAATTAAATGGAGGAACTTTAGGAGATTCAAATACAAATTGATTTGTTTAGAGGAAATATGATGACTTTTAATCAGATAAATATTATTTGATTAAAATGGTTAGGAGATGGATAATTAAGGACAAAATAAAATTAGTGATTCTGGATCAGATGCATGTATATTTTATGTTCTACATTTTTCCCCTCTTTGAAGTAATGCAACTATTGCATTGATTCAAAGAATAATGTCGCCAAGATCAAAATTAAACAAAATTCTAATTTTTTCAGATACCCCAACGAAAAGAAGTATGTTGGTACACTGCACCCTCAAAACATTGAGCAAAAATTTCAATTTGAGTGTCAATCTCGTGACAAAGAGGTTTAAGATGGATTTATGGATGGTTAGACTAACAAATATATATGATAATGATGATGAAAATGAGATGTTTGTAAGATGGTTAGAATAACAAATCTATATTATTTTAAACAACTTAAATGATGATGCAATGCATGTGAGATGGATGAGATGGATGATGTTGTCCTATGATGATATGACGTGATTATGTAGGATGAGAGTGCAGATGCAGGATGTATGCATTGATGAAATGATACTATGTTAGCATGAAAGAGGACAAAAGAATGAGAGGGATCAACCCTTGAATACAAGAAGATGCAGGAGTCCAACAAGTCTATTAGTCATCGAGACTTTATTAGATATGATGATGAATGATGATGATGTATTGCTTATCCAAGGATGAGAGAGATAAAGAGCATAGCATTCCTTATGTTTGATAACACACATAGGTATGATGCATCAAGGTATAAAGAACCAAGATGACATTGCGCCTAGTGTGATGGACTTTGACTCGACAATAGTGTGATGGACTTTGACTCGACAATCAGATAGGAGTACTCTTGTTCACACATGAAATATGGAACCTCATTCAAAATACAACTCAGATATATTAAACATCTTAGACCTTAACATAGAAAAAAAATCCTTCCTATGTGGTCAACAAGACATCTAAAACACCTTCCCTACAAACCAAATAGAGCACACATGACCAAGTTATATTACAAGAACATCCAACAAGCATAGCTGATAAAAAAATAATGATCGTTTCCCCATTCCTTTCTCTCTAAACCTTTTAATTAGGCATCATCGAGAGGTCATCAGAATGAGCTTAAAATAAGATAAGTGAAAAATGACCAAGATAAAGTAAACAAACAAGCTAATGTTCTTCATACCACTAGGCAAGACTAAACTACGATGATTCCTAATGTTGATGTCCATTGTAGGAAGATGCATCCTAGGACATGCTATGATTAGGTGATAATGAGATTGACTGGATGATAAGCTATTGATATTCCGAGTTGACTAACTTGCTTACTTACTGACCTAGACTTGAGATTTTGATGATTTAGGTGTTCACTTTTAATCAACTAAACTTGCTTCTGGCTGACATACCAAAGGATAAAAGCGACGATGATTTATTATGAATGATGATTATTGTGGGTAAAAGCAAGATGAGATAGGTGCACCATTTTGGTTTTTTTCAAATATTTGGATGTTTTTGGTGCTTTTTTGAATGTTTTGAGGCTATTTTTGGGATTTGGATATTTTTCAACTTTTTTTTGATTTTTTTTTGATTTTGACCAAGAGACTAACTTAAAGACATATCCTAGTGGTCTCGGGAGCTGGTCAACAAATTAGCCTTGCCTATGTTATACACGTAGAGACCACGTAGTTCAACTAATGACTTGACCAATTTACAAGATGAAGATAAAAATAAATGATGAATTTCCAGCTTATTATGACAAACTGCTAAAGGACTGACCTAGGGTGTCTCGAGGGATGATCAAAGATCAACCTTGGCTATGTTCAAGCTTAGAGACAACGTAGTTCAGTAAAATGACTCCACTTTTAGATTTTTAGATTTTTGACATGTTTTGGATTTTGGATGATTTGGATGTTTTTTTATTTTTTGATGTTTTTGGATTTTTGATGGATATTTTGAATGTTTTTTGATTTTTTGATTTTAAGGAAGATCGCAAGAATATAAATGAATTTGATATGATGCAAGTACAGGAACATGCCCCCAACGTGATGCGATAGACTAGTTTGATATAGGTAGGACAAACTGACCTTAGGAATATGCCAACTAGTACTAGGGTGGAACATGACATGAACACAAGACCAAGCTATGGTATGAACATAGGTGGATGGATGGATGGAAGGTTAATAAGCCATGAAGATCCTGGTGGATGGAGAGTGCTTTATTTATGCTTGACACCTGTTTGCCATATTTTCACCAAGGTACTTGCTTAAAGTGCCAACGAAGTGGTTTTCACTGGAGGATGATTTTTTTCTTTACTATTTTCAATTCCCTTTTTTTTGGATTTTTATATTTTTTTGTATTTTTAGTTTCACCCTTAAAAGATCAGGCATAATTTTTTTTGATATGGGAGTTGTTCATGGGCTCCTGCAGAGGTTCCCCTTGGGTGTTGTTAGTTGATATGCCCATGAATTGTAGCTCGCAATGATGATGAATGGTCCCAACCAGTTGAGTTCAAATTTTCCCTTGCTATTCAAATTTGGCACGTTCTTCTGATTCTCTTTCAGTACTAGCTTGCTGACTTGGAAGGTCTCCCTCTTGATTTTCTTGTTGTAACTATGCTTCAAGCGATTCTGATAGACTTTCAAGTGATTTAGGGAATCCATGTGCCACTCATCTAATAGCTCCAACTCATTTAGTCGTGAGACCCATTATTCCTCATCTACAATGGGATTTTGCTGTGATATCCTCAGGGATGGGAGCTTGATTGTAATAGAGAGAATGGCCTCTGATCCATAGACCAGAGAGAAAGTGGTGACACCTATTGGTGTGTGAATGCTTGTGTGATAAGCCCATAATGTAGGATTTAGCTGCAGATGTCAGTCTTAACCAATGCCATTGATTGTTTTCTTAAGGATTTTCAGAATGATTTTATTGGTGGCTTCTGCTTGGCCATTTCCTTGGGGGTAATATGGAGTGGAAAAGCGATGTTGGATGTTGAATTTTTGGCAAAGGTCATGGACATCCTGATTTTTGAAAGGTGCCCTAGTTTGAGGGACACCATATTGACATATAAGGTTGTCCAGGATGAACTTAGATATCTGCTTTCCAGTTATGTAGGTCATGGGAATGGATTTGACCCACTTTGTGATGTAATTTGTTGTGGTAATGATGAATTTATGGCCATTGGATGAGGTGGGGGGGGATTTTACCGATGAGATGGGGCCCCCACTGTGAAAAGAGCCGAGGTGTGATAATGGGGTGGAGTTCTTGAGCTGGCACATGGATGAGGTCCCTGTGCTGCTGACACTATAAGAACATTTTGACAAACTCATGTGCTTCTCTTTCCATTTTCGGCCAATAGTATTCGGTCCTCAACAATTTCTTGGCCAAAGTCATTTTTCTTGAGTGTGAACCACAAATTTAGTTGTGTACCTCAGTTAAAGAATTCAGGGCTTCCTTAGTATTTAGGCAATGTAATAGGGTCCCTTCAATGCTCCTATGGTACAGGGTTTCTCCAAGGATGACAAAGCGGGTTGAATTATTGATGGAGGCTCGTTTAAGGCTTGGGGTTATGTTGGTAGGGAGGACTCCTATTCTTAAGTAAGTGTAAATTTCATGGTACCAGGGATCACAAGGACCAACAAGTTCACACATGAATTCAGACTCTAGTACCTTGAATGCTAGTACCAGAAGCTGATCTACAAGGAATTCCTATTTTAGGATGTTGTGTGGGATCTCCAGGAGTGATCCAATTGTAGACATTTCATCTGTTGCTCTATTGTTTGCTCTGGGTAGCTGTTCAAATGTAATATCATTGAATGAATCTTTAAGGATCTCTACCAGTTTCTTGTATGGAGTTAGCTTGTCGTCCTTTGTTTGGTATTCACCATTGGCTTGGTTTATGATAAGCTATGAATCCCCATAGACTTTGAGTGCCATGATCCACCATTGTGCAACAATTATTAACCTTCTAATGAGAGCCTCATATTCAAGGATGTTGTTTTTGTAGGCAAAGGATATAACTTATAAGAATTGGGTATGCAATCGCCTTGTGGTGTTATGAAGAAGCTTCCAATGCATGACCCATGCTATATGTGAGATCCATCAAAGTACATTTTCCAGTGGTCTAATACATTTATGTTGAAGATGGATTTGTCGGGGAACTCTGATACCAATGGATTATCGACATACATCGGGCCTTTTTCTAGTTGATCTAAAATTTCTTGTCCTTTGATGGCCTTGCGCTCTACATATTCAATGCCATGCTCTATTAGGATCATAACCCATTTAATTTCTTGTCTTGTGAGAGTTTCTTTAGAAAGAAAGTATTTGAGTGGATCTATTTTTACGATTATCTTGATCTGATGCACCAACATGTAGTGTCTGAACTTTTAAGCTGCAAATACAATGGATAGACAAGATTTTTCAATAGATGTTTAGTTTAGCTCATGTCCTACCATGATCCTATTGATGTAATATATTTCTCTTTCCCTTCCATTTTCTTCATGCTGAGCTGAGAGAGCATCGAGAGATGTCATTGTTGTTGATATGTATAGGATCAATGGTTTTCTTAGAATTGGCAACACTAGAACTAGTGGTGTGAGTAGGTATTCCTTGATTTTGTTGAATGCCTAGTCGCATTTTTTGTCCCATTTGTATGCTACCCCCTTATGGAGTAGATGAGAATATCTGATTTGTTTATTTTCCAGCTGTGCTATGAATCTATGGATAGACTGGAGCCTTCCTTGTAGACCTCCTAGCTGCTTTAGTGTCCTGGGTGCTTCCATTTTGAGGATCGCCTTGAATTTGGTAGGGTCTACTTTGATTCCTCTCATTGAGATGATATACCCTAGGAGCTTGCCTGATTAGACTCTGGAGACACACTTTTTTAGGTTGAGTCAGACCTTATACATTTCCAATCTATCAAAAATGGAGCTCAAAGCTGATATGTGGTCCCATCTTTCCCTTGATTTAGCTAATATGTCATCCACATAATCTTCCACCATCTTATGGATCATATCATGAAAGATTAATGTCATGGCTCTCTGATAAGTTCCTCCTACATTCTTTAGCCCAAATGGCATCATATTCCAATAGTAGGTTCCCCACAAAAATGTGAACGTTGTTTTGTGCTGGTCCTCCATTTCTATCATGATCTAATTATATCCCAAGAACCTGTCCATTAGTGATAGAATCTTGTGGTTAGCCATCATATCCACTATCATGTCAATGTTTGGTAGTGGAAACTCATTCTTGGGACATGATTTGTTTAAGTCTCTAAAATCGGTGCAGATGCAGATGCCCCCATTTGGCTTTAAAATAGGTACAATATTTGACACCCATTCTGGATAATCAATTGGCCTTATGAATCCCACATCCAAGAGCTTCTGCAATTCCATTTTGACTAGCAAGGATATTTGGGGATGCCTATTTTTGAGTTTTTGTCTCATAGATTTTTCCCCTGGATATACAACCAAGTGATGAACTATGACCTCTGGATCAAGCCTAGGCATGTTAGAATAATTCCATGCAAAGTTTACCTTTCTTTCTTTCAGGAATGCATCTAAGAGTTCTTGTTCTTTTGTGACAAGTGATTCAACATAGAAATTAATGTGCGGTAGCTCCTCTATTCTTAGATTGATGGGATTGCATTGTTCTGCCAGAACCGCTAATTTTTCTTGATGAAGTGCAATGAGGGGAAGATTGAATCCTTCATCCTCTGATGCGTCAAAGAGGTTTTTTCCATTGGATGCATCCTTTATTTTAACCATTTTAGGGTTAGAGAGTGCCACATAGTGGTTTTCACTCAAGACATTGAGATTATTCTCCATTTCTCACTTTTGTGACTAAAGGATTCAATCATTTCCCTGTAATAGGCTTGAGTCGCTAGCGTGATGTCAAATCTAGCCTTATGATCTCAATATGGTACTGTATCTCAAAATCCCATGAATTTCGAGGGTGCCTCATCATTTTCAAACGTGTTTAGAATCGGTGGTCCTCGTTGGTCGTAATTGATGAGCTGGGGGTAGACCAAGTTTATTTCGTGAGTTTGATGGTTTGATTCAAAAGATAGGACGCTAATCATGAGGAGGGAGGAATCTTCAAAAAGTATGGGTAAGCCAATTATGGTATCCTCATCATCACTACTACTACAGACATCAGTCACGTGAAAGGTGACATTATCTAAGGGCAGACTTGTGGATACTGGTAGTTGTAGGGTAGCTATCATTAGCTGAGGGGGAGTCTTGATTGCATTAACTAGGGGACTTCTTCCACATATGGTTACACTCGGAGGGGTACACCCAAGGCCAAGATTTTTCATGCATTTTTCAACAATGATGGGTTCCAATTGGATGGTGATTTTTTTTCCAAGACTTGCATTCTTATTGTAATCCATGCCCAAGATCATTTTCCATTCTTTTCTTCTTTCATCCATGGGAAGATTAGGCGTGAGCCTTTCTTCTTGATAGAGGAGACTGATATGTCTCGCTCATCCACCACTTCTCGACCTAGATCTCCCCAACTTATGAATCGAGAGGGATCCACTTTGTAGGTTTGAGCTGTTGTATTGGTGGGTTGCGACTATCCATGGGATCTAGGGGATTGAGGTAACTCCCTGACCATAAAGGATCCTTTCTTCATTCTGTATTCCCCACACCCATTGTCTTGGATTATAAGCTTGATGCCAGATATGTCAGGGATGTCAGGTGTATTTGTCCCAGAAGTGGAGGCTATTTTGGATGGATCTATATATGGAGTTGAGGGGCCTTCATCATTTTTTGGGACTTGGGGGACTTTATAGTACTTGTCTTCCAGGTTCTTGTAGTAGGTGAAGGGCTCAAGATCACCATAGATTGTGACTCTTGATTTTGGTATGAAAATTTGATGCATTGGTGGAATGTTGATGCAACTACTTGCATCCCATGAATCCATGGGCACCCCAGGAGGATGTTGTAATGAAGATCAAGGTCCAACACTTGACATATGGTTTCCATAATGGCTGGTCCTACTTGAATAGGGATTTGAATAATGCCTTGAAGCACTCTTTCTTGATCATCATACGCCCTGATCGTGATACCCTTACCTTTTTCAATGGAATCTTTAGAGTCCCAAATTATTTATAAGCTTGAGTGAACAAATGTTAAGGCTTGCACCCCAATCCACCAAGACCCTTTTGACCTTATGTTTGTGAACTAGGAATTCAAGGTGGAGTGCATGATTGTGAGATGGATGGGCCGGGAAGTCCTGATTAAAAATGTGAGGAGATTTAGAGTGGTGAGGTTACCGACCATAGCTTGGAATTTCTCCATATCAAGGTTGGCGGAGATAGTAGATGAAGCTAATGCTTCCTCAAGGATTTCTCTGTAGCCAACTAAAATATTCAGTAACTCCATGATGGAGATCTGAGTAGGGGTTCTTTTTAACTAGTCAAGGACGTTGAAACCATTATGGATGGATTTATAGTTTGAGGTGGATGTTCTAGGTGGCTATGATACCTCGACAATGGTGACCTTTCCACCACATGTGGTGACTCCAAAATTAGATTTGGCTCCCTTGATGCTAATAACTATGACCATTTCATCAAGGCATGTGATAACTCCTTTATACACATGGCTCACATTGCCATATTTTTTCTTCCCTTTTTTGTTTCCTTGGTTGTAATTGAGCATCGGATTCGTTTAGATTTTTAGATCTTAATTGCCAACTGGTTGCTCAACATTTATGATCTTATCATCGATGAGGTCTTGGATGAAATTTTTTAGTTTCATGTAGTTGGCAGTCATATGCCACTTGAGTTTATGATAATCACAAAGGAAATTCTCATCGTACTAGGGCGGATTCACCTAGGGCTCTTGGTGATTATCATAAGTGGTGGTTTTGATGAGGTTCTCATTGACCAACTTCTTCATGATAGATTCAATTGATTTCCTAAGGGTTGTGAATTTCCTCTTGGGGGGATATCTATTTCGCGAAGGTGGTCCTCCTTGATTATTGAGGTTTTTGACTTGATCGTGGGGTGGTTTTTGGGTTATTGCATTGGATTGCATGTTATTGTGATTGTTTTTCTATAGTTGATGATGTGTTTGGAAATTTTTCCTTGGAGCACTGATGATGACCTTGGCATCGACCACTCCATCATTGGCGACATTTCTCTTTTACACTCATGTGTGAGGTTTCTCATTATAGCTAGTGGATGGGTGAATATCTTAATGTTTAGGATATGTAGGTGTGCCCCCTTGTGCAATAAGGGCCCTTTCGATGTTGAGCGACTTGGGGATCAATTGGTCATATGTGGTGATGTACTACATCTTTAGATAAAATGCCAAGTTTTTGTCTATATTGGCAATGATAGTGCATATTTATTGCTCCTCTAGCATGGCCCACTTGGTCTGATTGGCCTTGGATTGCCATAATTGTAGGAAGGAGGTGAATGATTCCCCCTTTCTTTGTTTGAGCACCAATAATTCCTCTAGATTGACATCCATGCCAATGTTGAATGCATAATTCTTGAGGAATGCATCTACGATTTCTTGGAATGTTCTAACGGCCATAGGTAGATGAGAGAACCATTCCATGGTAGGACCAACTAGGCTTTGAGGAAACAATCGCATCAGATATGTATCATTGTACAGGAATTCCATGTAATGTACTTGGAATTCCCTGATGTGATATTCAAGGTTCCCCAACCCATGATATTTGTCAAATTTGGGGATTTCGAATCCCTTTGTGAATGGTATCATTGCAAGGCTCCTTTCAAAAGGATAGGGACACAGATTGTTGGGTGTCCTTATTTTTTTTCTTGATTGAAGATAAAGAATTTTTTGTGAGAGTAGTTTGATTTGTGTCATCACATTGTCTTGTGGATCAGGAGGTGGAGTGAACGTGTTTTGAGGGGGTTGTGGTGTTTGATTGATAGGTGGAGCATTGGTGGGGGTTTTTTGCAAGATTTGTTGTGCAACTAATGCTTGCATTTTATGTTGAGCCAACAACACTTGTTGTTGGTCGTGTTGTTGTTGTGCCAACAAAGCTTGTAGTTGGGCTGCTTGTTCAGCCGCTAGCTGATGTTCTTGATACTCTTGCAGGGCTTTTTGATATGCTTGTTGATGGTCTGCTTGCAATTGTGCTAGGTATTGGGCTTGTACTTGCGCTTGTTGAGCTTGATATTGGGCTTGAGCTTGAGAATGTGCTTGTTGGGCTTCTTGTGTAGCCTGTGCATCTTGTGCAGCTTGAGCTTCTTGTGTAGCTTGGGCAGCTTGTTGTTGTTGTAGTAAAGATTTGGCTTGAGAAGCCTCCTATGCCTGTTGGGCTTGTTGCACTGCTAGCTGTGCTTGTGTTTATTGAGTAGCTAGTTGTGCAACTTTTTGATTTTAGATTTTTTGGAGTTCCTTTTGGTAGGTGGCTTGTGATGCTTCTTGTAATGTGATGCTAAATGAATTTTCCATGTTGGGTCTTGGCGGAAGTGGTGGAAGATTGGGAATGGTGTTGTTTGTTGTGATGAGCGGAAAAATCATGTTGATGATCAAGTTTTAAGTGGTGGATGGAATGATCTAGATGCTTGGTCCTTGGGAGACCATGTTTTGAGATATTTGAGGAATAATGGATGTGTTGATTGTTGGGGTTGTTTGGATGGTTGTCATCTATTGTTGCGATATCGATGGCAAAGCAAGAGGATTTGGTATGATGCTCTGATTCATGATAGGGTTTTTTTTAATTTGATTGATTGATGGTGGGTAAAGGGGGAAGACTTGACCCAAGGGGTGATCTAAATCTAAGTGGTAGAGCTGGAAATGGTGGAAAGATGGGTAGTGCAGTTTCTTGAATAGATGATGATGAGGGATCAAAGACTCCCCCCACTTTGAAAAAATCACCCTCTCCTTGTGAGGTTATAGGGAGAGAGGTTTGTGTGTCTAGAGGATAGACTGGTGTTGTATGGAAGGAGGATGAATTGGTATGATTATGAAATGTGAGCAAAACATATGGGTTTAATGGATTTAATGGGACAAATTGGCCTAATATGGTGTTTGCATCCAATTACTAGTTATTCACAAGGGGATGTGCTTGAAGAGAATGAATCAATGATATTCCCTTATTAGTGTTTGTTAGAGTTGGAGCAATGGATGATGTGATTTATGGATGCTTTGAGTGATGCTCTGAGATGGAGGTATGGGCGGGATTGGAGGCATGACCCCAAGAGGTCTCTCCACAAGGGTGCTTACATCATAGTTGAAACGGAGTTTAGCCCCTTCTTTTTCCAATTCAAGCATGTATTGGGAGGGATATAACCTCATCATGGCATTGAAAATTCAATGATTTTCAAGATTTTGCACCATCTCAAGGATTTCATCTTGTGTGATCGCTAAGATGTTGTTGGTGATGTCTTTCACTTGGCCTTCCTCTTAAGGATTTTGAGGTATTGGAGGAGGATTGATTGGGAGATCAATGGATATTGTAGGGTTGAATTCTATTTCCGTTTGAATCAGATCACTCAAAGTGGATGTTTCTTTATTTTGATCCATGCTTTTCTTGTATTGAGATCGAGTTTGAACCATAAAATAGGGATCATTTTTTTCAGGAATGTAAGAGATGAACCTCTAACACCTTATATTGGTCTAAACTTTAGGATCAAAGAAGAGAATTCAAGTTTTTCTTTAAGGATCAAAGGATGGGGATGAGATACATAGAAGATGGATGGTGTGGATGATTGGACTCTTTGAAAAGTCTTGAAGGAGATACTATACTTTAGGGCTTTGATTGGATTTTGAATTGGATAGTGCACTCAAAAAATATAAGAGGTTGGATGTTGTCTTAGATTAATCTTGTACACAAGATGATAATTTGACTAAGTGTGTAAAGAAGGATTCATCAAGACACCCCTAGTCAAACAAGATGATTCTGGATAATGAACTCCTAGAACTCAAAATGTTGGATTTTATCAAGAGGTAAACTTGTTCACAAAGATTGATAATTTGATCAAATATGTCGAGAAGGATTCATCTACACATATCTAACCAAAAAAAATGATTTTGATTTTCCAAAATTCTAGTATGGATGATATTTTCAAGATTTTCAAGAGTTGTTGATGAGATGATTTTTCGTTTGATGTTTTGAAGGGTGGACAAGAATGTTGATTTTGATCCTATATTTAAACCTAGATAAAATTCATTTTTACAAGACCTCAATTTTGAAGAACATGCAATACTTCCTATGTGAGAAATGCAAATCTTTGGAATAGATTTGGATTTGTTGGTAATAAAATTCATACAAATTTGGATTGTTCTTTGAATATTTCTTGTAAAAATTATAGACCAACCTTTCTCTAACTTCAAGAAGTCTGTCAAGATGCTCCTCACCAGCTTTAGGACTAAGACTTTTGAACTTGGGTTTTCAGATTTTGGTTTTGTGGGAAATCATTTGGAAGAACACATGTATGGGGTTCAATTGTCTCTTAACTTTTATTAATGAGTTTATTTTACCACAAACAATTCTTTGATTAAAGTTTAAAACTGAATATCTAATGTCCTAATTTATTCTCATCCCACAAAGTCCATTATGTGAAAAATCAAGGAAATTAAGGCAAAAGTTTCCTAATGTTGACTTTAGTGAAAAAAAATGATGATTAAATCCAAATATTTAGAAACCTCTAAGGATGCAATCCCTAGGGTAAGCAAGAGAACTTGGATTCGTCAAAGGTATTTATTTCCCTAAAGGGTTTGAAATTTTGAAGACTTCATGAATGTTTGTTTTTCAAATGTTTTGGATCCAAGAAAAATGTTTTGATTTCAAGAATATGCACGATTCTAGGATGAAAAGAGAATATTTGTTGGGTTCCCACTTGGACGAATCTAGCTACAATTACTCTTAGCAAATGATTAGATGCTTGACCACATAGGCTCCCCCTTATAGTGCACTCACTTCTCGGGTCAACCAAACATTAGTACCCATGAAACCCCCATGGCATACTTCTCATCTCTACTAAAAGCCGTAAGAATGTGGGGTGGCTTCAAAATGACCATTCTTGCACAAACAAATAGATTAGAATTTTGTCCTTTCTAAACAAGGGTTTTTAATGCGGGCATTCCATTCATGGGGGACCATCCATGCAGAAAGAGACCATTGCTTCCCTTCTTGTTGGAATGATCCTCCTGATACTCAAAATTTCCTTGAGTACCCACACTTATATACCGACTGAAATTCGCTTGGCTTTAGCATGTTACTGATTGGGTTGTTCCCTAGGGTGATTAATTTTTCGCACCAGGTAGGCCCTCTAAGATAAATAAAAGTGAGAAAAAATATTTTTAGTTCGATCGATCTTTGTTGAGAAACAAAGAGAGAACACTCGTGAAATGCTCCACTCACACTCACAAGATTGGTTCAATTTTTAAACCCAAATCAAAATGTGGAGCAAATCATTTTGAAAACCTAATATCACAAAAACAATTTTGATTCTCAAGATCACTGTGAGGCACGAGAGAAGCACACATGTCTTTTTGATGATATTACTTTGTGAAAAAAATTACAAAACATCAAATTCACATGTTCATTTTAATTTCCAAAGGCAAAATTGAGTTCTTTTCAAAGCCCTAAAATTGAAGTGTGAAGTTGATTGTTCAGTTTTAGACCAAATTAAAATTTTAGTGAGTTTCTAAGTTCAATTTTAATCCAGTTTTGACAAAAATTGAATTGAGAGTTAATTTTAAGCCCAAAAGATGAAGTGAGTTGGCCTAAAACAGAAAACAAAAGTAGTAATTGGAGCCTCAGATTATAAAAATAAGCATTAAAAATGATTTTTTAAGTCTTAATTTCAATGTTGAAGGATTAATTTTTCTTCAACTTCACTCCACTTGATCTTATTCAAATTCCAATGCTCCACTCTAACGCTAAACCTTGAACAATAAAAATTTATTAGAAATAGGATTTATGATATTTCAAGGAATCAAACACAATGATACATCCACAAAGAATCAATAATCAATTAAATAGAAAACTACTCTTTGGGGATTCTTGACGTGGATAATGATATAAATATTATGGTTGATTTGTTCAAGGATTTGATAGGAAATGTTTAAATTCAATCAAAGAAGGCTTGTTTGGATCTTACAGATCATTAATCTATAAAGTTGCAACCAACAAATATTATGATTTATTAAGTACATAGACAATTAAATCTGCACTTAAATTGCATTAACATGACATGTCATATTTCAAACAAATGCTTCAATGATGTAATGATTTTTCCACCCAAATTTGTAAGTACAATACAACCAAACAAAGATTTGGATGTAAAGCATAACACACAAGAGATTTTACTATCGCAAGTATGGTGCCATAGATGTAATTCTCCAACGTAGAATTTATACCCTTGTATATAATTTTTACTATGCTTGTTGCAAATATATCCGAAAGGAACATCCCCAGTTGAATGGTTTGAGATAAAGACCAATTGTTCAACTAATTTATTTGAATATTCTCAAAAAAATATCAATACAGAGTTTAGTTCATCTGTTACATCACAATATTATCATTTACCACCAACTAATTGATTTAAAGACCAAGCTTATCGATTTAGAAAAAACACACATAGTAATTATGTCGAGATCAATAAACAAAAGAGGGATTGGACTTATTGAAACAAGCAAAAAAAAGAAAAGCCTTCCACCAATATTTACTAGTTCGTCTAGCATTCATATTTCATACTTACTTGATACCTTACATAACTTAGATTTTTTTTTATAGAACATTAAAGAAATAAGCGACCAGATATAAAGATCTGTACTAAGAAGTAGACCATGCACACCTTATCAGTGGAAAATTAACATCATACTATCAGCAAGAACATATACCATGCGCCCCTTCCCACATACAAATATTTTAATGCAAATGAAGTTGACTAAAAACAATTTGATTTTCAAACTAGGCTGTAGTAATATAGCCTTTCGGCTAAAATTAAAACTTCAACCTATGGTATGATAAGGTTGAAAAAAAGTGACACAACAAGCTTCAATCAAACAAAAGTAACAAAAGATTGGTTTGTTATTGGCATTGCTATAGAGAAGTTTCACAGTTTTAGATTATCATAAACTTTAAGCAATGAGAATTTTCAACAAAATAGAAAAAATATAAAATGGACTATGATACTCACAAATGCGACAGGTAGATGCCATTTTTCAATTTTAATCAACACACTTTACTCTATCACATCAACAAAATGAATGGAAGGAAAAGAAAAGGTAGAGATCCATTAATCTTTAGGTAGATGGAATGTGAAAATCTATTATTATGATTCAGTTCATGGATCTGGTGTAGTTAAAGAAAACACAGTGTTCACACACGATAAAGACTTTATATTCCTCTCTATTGCAGTAATCAACATCAAATAAACATGAATATAGAATTTATTTTTCTATTTAATGCCTGAAATAAATAGAGTTGAACAAAAATAAAGACTGTGAGTGTGTCCTCCTTCTAGCACCACATGTAGCACCAAAAATCTGCAAGCTTAAACTATACCATACACATTAGCATGGTGTAAGTTTAAAACAAGCAAACAAAGTAGTATTCCTATGAAATAATCCAACATGCCTCATAATGTTTAAATAAAATAACTTAATTGAGAACATAAATAAGCATGGTAAATACCTATTCATAGTGGATTGGTGCACCTTTGATATGAAAAGGATCCCTTTCCCAATCCTTGATAAGCTTCAAGATGATGACCAACAAAAGATGCAATATGATGAACTTAAATGCCTATAGTGTAAATGTTCAAACTGTGGTTGTAAAATGAGGAGGAAAGCCTCTTATTTATAGATGAGATTGAGAGAGGCAAAATAGATGAATGTGGGAATAATATTTAACCAAAGTCCAGATGCCACTTGTCAAGATGTGAGAGGATGAAGAGTGATCATATTTTGGTCATTGTGCATGATAAATGCTATTAAGTGGATTTAAAATTTGAAAGTTGGCTTGTTGGAGGGAGAAAAAAGAGTCTTAAATGCCAAGTTGGAGACATGTAAGAGAGGAGTAAAATGCTTTGTTGCAAAGAAAAATCCCATTTGGATGGATTTTCAAATTTGGAGGAATATTCCCTTTTGATGCCATGTTGAGGGAAAATAGGAGATTTAATAAATCAATTAAATGATTTTCTTGTGCAAGTTGCAAAAGCTAGAGGATGTGATGGGTTTTGATTATATTTAATCATGATTTGATTAATTTTAATGGAGGTTAGTTGATTGTGACATTCAACTTAAATATTTGAATTTATTTAAATTAAATGAGAAGATAAAGGACATTAGAGATTTAATTAAATATTTGGATTTATTTAATTAAATGGAGGAAATTTAGGAGATTATAATAAAAATTGATTTGTTTAGAGGAAATATGATGAATTTAAATTAGATAAAGATTATTTGATTAAAATGGCTAGGAGAGGGATAATTAAGGATGAAATGAAATAAGTGATTTTGGATCAGATGCATGTATATTTTACATGCCTACATATTGAAAAATATACTTTAATAATTCATTCACAAAATAAAATATATCCATATCATCCATTAAAAACACAGACTACCATTTTCTCATCCAAAAATAGCGTCCCCAAATAGGTTATAACCTTAATCAAGGGTATGCCTTTAACTATCCACATCTTTAGCCCACACAACATATACACCTCCAACCTAATCTAAATTAATGCTTCTATATTAATTTTCATTGACTTGTCTATACATATATACTATTGACTTCTTAAAGAAATGTATAGGTGTAATGCCCCACCATGCAACCCTAGAGGAAGTTTCAATTCACAATAAAAGCGTACTAATTTTTTTTATTCAAAGTGAATTAAACATACATGTTCATCTAAAATTGAAACATCCCCTAAGGCTACGTAACTGAGATTACTTAACCCAACTAACATACATCATCTAAAATTCATTGCATTAAATTACCCATGTAATAAGCATTAATACAACATATATAAACAACATAAGATAAGAAGATACACATCCATACATAAATTCATTACATGAACATCTAGTTACATCACTCATTCCTAGAATGAGGCATTATTACAAAAGTGTTACAATTACAAAATTCCACCTCATAAATACAAGAGGGGGTAAAATCAACTTATTACATTTTGAATTACAATACTGCCAGAAAAAAAAACAAGATCCGCGAGTTGTCCAACTTGATGTCTCATCACCACGTACTAAAGATCAAGGGGGACCCAACGGTTTATGGTGCATGTTCCACCCAACCAAGTGGTACCCAAAGGCCCACCCCCCATGCTAGGAGATAGTAACCACGAAACATGGAAAATGATCTACTGCCTCTAACCAAAGGCAGACTCATAGTGACACATACTGACTCAACCAAACTCATGCACAATATAATTCTAACACTAACATGGTCACATTGCTTCTAGACATAAAATTAATCGAGTATGATAAAGAACTCATACACATAACACATAACCCAATGTTATCCTAGACAAAGTGTCATCACATAGTTGGACATGAGATCTCCTTTGGGAATTCTTCATAGGCTTCGGAGTTCCTGGTGACCTCTAACGAATCCTGACCCTCATAATTACTCATGCGAAATCGACTATCTCTCATGAGGACATAATAGTTGACCTTTCCATTCCAAGCCTTCCCACTCATCCCAAGTCTAAACGAGCCCTTGCATCTATGAGTGAGGTCAAGATATCTTGATTAATGTGAAGTGCATCCTAATCAACTAAGTACATTACTTTAATTATCACTTGATTAAATCACTTCTGAAGGTTACCCGGTTTACCTCTTTGGGTTCTAGCCCCTAACAAAAGCCACTTTTCTAATAGATAACACACCACACAAAACTAAACTCCAAGGGTAACTCAGGTGCTTATTGAACTTAAACAACACAATCTCTCCTATTCTAGGAGGCGATGATAAGGAAACTCATTCCTAACACTTTGGAGGAAACAAACACATAAAGCACTACCCAAGGTATACACGAACGGCTGACTTAACAAAGCAACAACCCACATCCTCTGGAAGACTTAAAATTTAGAACATAATTCACCCTTTTCCCAAGTAACCAACATAAAGAAATTTAATATCAAAATGCACTGGCAAGGAAATACACTATTTTCGGATATCTTAAATCCATTTTCCTTAATAATACTTTTCAGTAAATAGCCTTTACTTTTACAACTAAAATAGTTGCCTTTACTTTTACAAGCAAAGGATAAATTCTAATCTAACAAAATAAAATATTCAATTGCATTTAAATCATATTATATACATGCAAGAAAGTTTCTTTTAGTTTCCCCAACTAGCTTATCTAATTTCTACAATTTTCCAAATTAAACCATATACACTTCCACTTTAACATGCCCACTTTTAAATATAAATAATTAATCCAAATTTGATAATTATTTAATTAAAATTTCATAAACATTTCATAACTTCCTTTTAATAAAGCAAGTTTATAAATTTTCTATAAAAATAGATTAACAAAACATAACTTGTTATTATATATATATATATATATATATATATATATACAGTATATGTACATTATATATATTAATAACCATTTGAATAAGTAATTATGAAAATGTATATATAATATATATATATATTATATATACATATTTATATATATACACATTACATATATATATTTATGTATATAAACTATACATATTATATACTGTATATATATATATATATATTTGAGGTAAATAAAAAAGAAATATATTACATAGGAAATGAGAAAGGGATGAAACCCGTCGGTTCATGGATCCCCAAAACACTACGCCTGTCTCGTCACCGGGAAAATAAACAATATATAAAAAAAACCCACCGGACTGTACATTGTACAACTGGCCACCCAATGTATTGGGCACCGGTCTGTACAATGTACAGTCGGTCCCATGCAAAGGGGGGCAGCACTGCTACCATGGCAGCACTCCCTCCACTCTTCATATATATATTTATGTATATATAATCGAACGGACAGGTTTCGTCCCTTTCTCATTTCTTTTGTAATATATTTCTTTCTTATTTACCTCAAATATATATACAGGTATTTAATATGTATAGTATATATACATAAATATATATATGTAATGTGTGTATATATATAATATATATATATATATACTGTATATACATTTTCATAATTACTTAGTCAAATGGTTATTAATATATATAATGTATATATACTGTATATATATATATATTTAATAACAAGTTATGTTTTGTTAATCTATTTTTATAGAAAATTTATAAACTTGCTTTATTAAAAGGAAGTTATGAAATGTTTATGAACTTTTAATTAAATAATTATCAAATTTTTTCTAATTATTTATATTTAAAAGTGGGCATGTTAAAGTGGAAGTGTATATGGTTTAATTTGGAAAATTGTAGAAATTAGATAAGTTAGTTGGGGAAACTGAAAGAAACTTTCTTGCATGTATATAATATGATTTAAATGCAATTGAATATTTTGTTTTGTTAGATTAGAATTTATCCTTTACTTGGAAAAGTAAAGGAAATTATTTTAGTTTCAATATTCATCTATTGAAGTAATTGGCTATTTACTGAAAATTATTATTAAGGAAAATGGATTTAAGATATCCGAAAATAGTGTATTTCCTTGCCAGTGTATTTTGATATTAAATTTCTTTATGTTGGTTACTTGGGAAAAGGGTGAATTATGTTCTAAATTGTAAGTCTTCCAGAGGATGTGGGTTGTTGCTTTGTTAAGTCAATCATTCGTGTTTACCTTGGGTAGTGCTTTATGTGTTTGTTTCCTCCAAAGTGTTAGGAGTGAGTTTCCTTATAATTGCCTCCTAGAATAGGAGAGATTGCATTGTTTAAGTTCAGTAAGCACCTGAGTTACCCTTGGATTTTAGTTTTGTGTAGTGTGTTATCCATTAGAAGAGTGGCTTTTGTTAGGGGCCGGAGCCCAAAGAAGTAAACCGGGTAACCTTCAGAAGTGATTTAATTAAGTGATAATTAAAGTAATGTACTTAGTTGATTAGGATGCACTTCACATTAATCAAGATATCTTAACCTCACTCATGAGAGATAGTCGATTCTGTTTGACTTGGGATGAGTGGGAAGGCCTGGAATGGCAAGGTCAACTATTTTGTCCTCATGAGAGATAGTCGATTCTGCATGAGTAAGTATGAGGGCCGAGATTCGTTAGAGGTCACCAGGAACTCCAGAGCCTATGAAGAATTCCCAAAGGATATCTCATGTCTAACTATGTGATGACACTCTATCTAGGATAACATTGGTTTATGTGTTATGTGTATGAGTTCTTTATCATACTCGATTAATTTTATGTCTAGAAGCAATGTGACCATGTTAGTGTTAGAATTATATTGTGCATGAGTTTGGTTGAGTCAGTATGAGTCTGCCTTTGGTTAGAGGTAGTAGATCCTTGTCCATGTTTAGTGGTTACTATCTCCTAGCGTGGGGGGTGAGCCTTTGGGTACCACTTGGCTGGGTGGAACATGCACCATAAACCATTGGGTCCCCCTTGATCTTTAGTACGTGGTGGCGAGACATCCAGTTGGAAAGATCTTGGATCTTGTTTTCTTTTCTGGCACTATTGTAATTCAAAATGTAATAAGTTGGTTTTACCCCCTCTTGTATTTATGAGGTGGAATTTTGTAATTGTAACACTTTTGTATTAATGCCTCATTCTAGGAATGAGTGATGTAACCAGATGTTCATGTAATGAATTTATGTATGGATGTTTATCTTCTTATCTTATGTTGTTTATGTATGTTGTATTAATGCTTATTACATGGGTAATTTAATGCAATGAATTTTAGATGATGTATGTTAGTTGGGTTAAGTAATCTTAGTTACGTAGCCTTAGGGGATGTTTCAATTGTAGATGAACATGTATGTTTAATTCAATTTGAATAAAAAAAATTAGTACACTTTTGTTGTGAATTGAAACTTCCTCTAGGGTTGCGTGGCAGGGCATTACAATAGGTGTATTAAGTGTTAAAAGTTCATTTATTACTATAATTATTATAAGTCCACTAAGTATTTCAAGTGATAGAAGTCCACTAAATATAGGAAGTATTGTGAGTCTATTGAATGCTACTATAAGTGAGTTAAATACACTAAAGAATTATTGTAAATGATCCATAAATAAAGTAATATCAACACTCTTAGTTAGAGATAAATTAGTTCCACCAATAAAAATCATCTCAATATTATTCAATTCAATTTTAATAAAGTTATATCTCCATCTGTAACAAATATGTGATCCTTGGGCTCACCTTATAAAATCTATAAAATACTCACACCAATGATCATCATGCCAAAATAATCTAACTAAAAGACCATAATATCAAGGAAATAACCATGCGAATGATCCTCATCCTTAACCCAAGAAGAACATTAACATTTAAATGGTAGATACATGAATTATATAAAGCTAAGGCTCCCATTGTGTATTTAGAGGTTATTGACAAGACAAAATAATGTATCATTTGGTATCAAAAGGTATAGCATATTTTTAAAGTAAAATAGTTATTGAGGTGAAATTTATTGTAGGAATCATGTTTGAAGAATCATATGAAGTAAAATATATGATGTGTTTTTAATTATTTCTTCTTAATGTTAAGTAGAACTAAATAAATTCATGCAAATATTCTTTTGTGTAGATTTCCAGGATTTTTTATGACAAATAGAAGGTCTTGAGAAGAGAAGGATTTGGAGCTACAAAGTGGTAGACCAAAGTGTTTTTAAACTTCTAAAATTATAAGAGCTCTTATATCTATCTCTAGAATGGACTTCCAAATAGCTCTAGGACAAAAAAAAATTAGCTCTAAACTTGACTAGTTCACTTTAGAAAATGGATTTTTTTTTGGTATCAATTTGGAATGATGGTTCTCAACTTGTGGTCCATTTTTCCTAGGAACTTGGTACATATCATGTGATATTTGAGTCAATTTTGAGTTCCTTCAACTAAAACAACTATTTAATACTTCTCAACCACTTATTTTGAAAGGTCTACATGTATTCTCTATTTTTTATTATTTTCATGAAATCAACTAAAGTTTAACTTCTTCAATTTTCCCCTAAAATGTGTGCTTATTTAAATAATACCACCTCTTAATGAGGATCTTGGAAAAGTATTCAATTAAGGTTAAAGCTCTCTATTTTCATACTATTGTTGTAAAAATAAATAACTACCTATATGAAATGATTTTGTGGTATTAAGTTACCTTGATTCTTAGAAATAATCTTTTGTAAGTTTGTAAGAAATATAACAATATAACATAACTTAGTGAGAAAGCCTAAATATAAGGTAACTATATTATAGTAGAAAAAATAGTATCTAAGAGCCTATTTTTACCATGTTTGAATGAAATGGTGGAAATATTGACATAATATAAAGAGTAGAAGATAAATTTAGAAGGGAAGTAGGGCCCAATCACCTGATGGATAAGACCTTATATTATTTTTTGTTTAACCAATTTGTTTCATTATTTATTTAACAAGTTTGTTTCACTTGTCTTTTCATGTTTAGAAATGTATTCTTATCTTTATATTTTTACCTTAAGAGCTACACACATCTCATCTAATAATTCAATAAAGATAAATACATTTCCCTTTATACATTGTAAATTGTAATGCAATAGTGTGTTTATTTTCAATATATTTACTTTCTAGTAAAGTATTCATTTTTAGTAAAATGTGTTTATTGTTAGAAATGATAAAATGATTTTAATTCTAAATTTAGCAAACATAGGATAGAATATAGTTAGGATAATCTCACTACCCTTGGGAAATAGGGTCGTATTATAGATTACCCTTTGACACAATTTATATTAATAAATATTAAATGGTAAGTAACTGAAATCACTACAATGAAGTCATGAATTTTTGTCCCATTATTGGGGAACTTAGTAAAATTTAAAATGCTTAGGTGTTATTATATGGTAAATTAAACCTAATTAATAATTATTATAAGATTATTTCATTTTATGAATATACCTAGGATCTCCTTAGGTCATTTTAGAAATAATCTCCTAGTTGAAGTTATAGGAGAAACACAAGAGAAAGTTCATAGGTTTGAAACTTAAAGGACTCACCTCTAAAGTTAATAGAAAAAAAATACAAGGTCCATATTCTTAGACCAAAGTGGAAATAATATAAAATCCACCAAAATTTAGTTAGATAATTTTTTTCACTCCATTCCTAAGATACCATGTATTATGGTAGAAAGATCCAACACCATTGGAAATGAAGAAGAAATGAACCCCTCAATAAATATATACCCCCTTCTATCCTACTAAATTTAAAGGGGATGGAATTTAAAGATCCTATTTTTTTTTTTCTAATTTAAATCTCTCTATCTATGAGCACCATAAATCTGTAGGTTAGCTATAAACTCCAACACTCGTTAGTATGGTGAGTTCAAAACTAAGAAAATAAAATAATTCTCCTATGAAAGAATACATTATACCTCATAAATAAAGTAACAAAACAAACTAATTGAAAGCATAAAAGAAGCACAATCCATACCTATTCCATATTGGACTAGTGCTACTCTTTGTGTAGAAAGTAGCCCTTTCCCAACCCTTTTACAAGCCAAATGATGAAGATTGTTGAAAATTATATGTAGACAAAATTAGCTCTCAATGTGAAGAGAGTAAATTTGCTCAAATTGTGGATGTTTGAAATGAAGGATAACCTCTCAATTTATAGAAGAGTTTGATGAGAGAAGAAGAAAAGTTGAGAAATGTGGGACTAATCCTCAACCAATAGGAAGGATCCACTTGTCACCATGTGAATGGGCCAGGGTTGTGCAAGTTTTGGTCAATGTGCCAATAGATGACATTAGGTGGCCTTTCCAAATTTGAAATTTGACTTGTTAGAGGGAGAAGAAGGGGTCTTAAATGCCAAGTGGGGGACATGTAAGAGGAGAATTAATGCTATGTTGGAAGGGACAAGTCATTTGAGAGGGAAATTTAAATTGGAGGAATATTCCCTTTTATGCCATGTTGAGGGAAATTAGAAGATTTAATAAATCAATTAAATGATTTATTTGTGCAAGTGGGGGAATATTCCCTTTTATGACTAACTGACTTATATGATAATGATGATGTAAATGAGATTTTTTTAAAGATGCTTAGAATAAAAAGTCTATATTATCCTTAAAAAATTAGATCATGATGCAAATGAGATGCTTGGAAGATGCTTAGAATAACAAATCTATATTATTTTAAACATCTTAAATGATTATGCAATGTATGTGAGATGGATGATGTTGTCCTATGATGATATGGCATGATTATGCAGGATGAGAGTGTGGATATAGGATGGAGCATTGTTAGCATGAATGAGGATAGAAGAATAAGAGGGATCAACCCTTAAATCCAAGAAAATGCAGAAGTCCAACAAGTCCATTAGTTGTCGAGACTTTATTGGATATGATGATGAATGATTATGATGTATTGCTTATCCAAGAATGGGATAGATAAAGAGCATAAATTTCCCTATGTTTGATAAAACACATAGGTACAATGCATCAAGGTATAAAGAACCAAGATGGTGTTGCGCCTAGTGTGATGGACTTTGACTGGTCAAATAGATAGGAGTACTCTTATTCACACTTGAAAAACTAAACCTTATTCAAAGTGTAGTTCAGATATTCTAGATATCTCGGACCAAAACATAAAAAGGTAAGCCTTCTTATGTGGTCAACAAGACACCTAAAACATCCTCTCCACAAACAAAACAAAGCATGCATGATGAAGTTATTTTACAAGAACATCCAACAAGCACAATAGATAAAAATTTAATGATCATTTTCCCATTCCTTTCTCTCTAAATATTTTTGTTTAGACATCATCGAGAGGTCATTGGAATGAGTGCAATAAGATAAGTAAAAAAAACCAAGATAAAGTAAACAAACAAGCTAATGTTCTTCGTACGGCTAGCCAAGACTAAACTAGGGTGATACCTGATGCTGATGTGCATCGCCGGAAGGTCACATTTCTAGGACATGTTGTGATCAAGGTTTTGATGAGATTGATTGGATGATAAGCTATTGATACGCTAAGTTGACAAACTTGCTGACTTACGGATCTAGACTTGAGACTTTGACGATTGAGCGTTGATGTTTGAAACTACTAGACTTGCTTTTGACTAATTTACCAAAGGATGAAGATGATGATGGATTTATTATGAGTGATTTTTATTTCGAGTGAAAGAGAGATGAGATAGGTGCACCATTTTGGGTTTTTTCAGATATTTGGATGTTTTTGATGTTTTGAAAATGTTTTGAGACTATTTTTGAATTTTCATTGTTTTTCAAATGTTTTTGGTATTTTTGATATTTATGACAAAGAGAATAACTTAAAGACCTATCCTAGGGGTCTCGGGAGCTGATCCATGGATTAGCCTTGCCTATGTTATACACAAAAAGACTACATAGTTCGACTGATGACATACTTGATTGATGAAAAGATGGATGGGAAAATGGATTTCAATTGTGATGAATGCCTAAAGGACTAACCTAAAATGTGAAATAGATGGGCAAACAAATTGCCATTGTGACATAAACCTAAAGGTATGACCTAAAATGTGAAATAGATGGGCAAACAAATTTTGATTATGATGGACACCTAAAGGTTTGACCTAAAATGTCTTGGGGGATGATCAAAGATAAACCTTTCCTATGTTCAAGATCAGAGATGATGTAGTTCAGTTGATGATAGGCTCTATTTTTTATTTTTCAAAATTTTGATGTGTTTTGGATTTTTATGGATTTTTTGATGTTTTTGATTTATTGATTTTTAAGGAAGATCACACGAATATATACATGAATCCGATCTAATGTAGGTACAAGAACATGCCCCTAGTGTGATGTGGTAGACTACTTTGATACAGGTAGGACAAACTAACCTTGGGAATATGCTAAGTAGTACTATGGTGGAATAAGATATCAGGACAAGATCAAGCTATGGTACAGATGCAAACGGATGGTGGAAGGATAGATGGAATATAATGGATAAGTGAGTGTACAAAGTAGGCCCTGAAGATCCTGGTGGATGGAGAGTGCTTTATTTACACTTGGCTCCTATTTTCTAGGTTTTCACCAAGGTACTTGTCCAAAGCGCCACCGAAGTGGTTTTCACTAGAGGAAATTTTTTTCTTTACTGTTTGCAATCCTTTTTCTGAGTTTTTAAGATTTTTTATATTTTTTGATTTTTTTGTTGTCACAAGACGCCTGTTTACCAAGTTTTCTTTAGGGTGACCATTTTTTCAGGACATTTTTTGATTTTTTAATATTTTTCGGTTCTATACCTTGCAAGTTTGTAGGCATAAAACTTTTTGAGATGGGAGCTATTCAGGGGCTCTTGCAGAGGCTTGCCTTCTGGAATTGACAATAGAAATGCCCCTAATTTATAGCTTGCTGTGATGACGAAAGGTCCCAACTAGTTGGGCTCAAATTTTCCTTTGCTTTCTATATTTGGCACATTCTTTTGATTTTATTTTAACACAAGTTCGCCAACTTGGAAGGTTCGCCTTATGATCTTCTTGTTGTAGCTGCACTTCAGGTAATTCTGATAGACTTGTAGATGGTTGAGGGCATCCATCCACCATTCATCTAATAACTCTTGTTCATTTAACTTTGAAACCCATTATTCCTCATCTATAATGAGGTTTTGCAGTGATATCCTTAATGATGGGAGCCTGATCTTGATTGGGAGGATGGCTTCTGATTCGTAGACCAAGGAGAATGGTGTGGAACCTATTGGTGTGTAGATACTGGTACGGTAGGCCCATAGAGCAAGATTTAGTTGCAGATGCCAGTCACGACCAGAGTTATTGATTGTTTTCTTAAGGATTTTCAAGATAGTTTTATTAGTGGCTTTTGGTTGGCTATTTCCTTGCGAGTAATATGACGTGGAAAATCTATGCTGGATATAGAATTTTTGGCAAAGGTCATGCACATCCTAATTCTTTAAAGGTGTCCCATTATCAAAGATAATGGATTGGGGGACACTGTATCGGCAAATGAGATTGTTCACGATGAAATTTGATATCTGCTTTCCAGCTATATAGGTCATTGGGATGGCTTCAAACCACATTTTGTAAAGTACTTAGTGGCGGTGATGATGAATTTGTGGCCGTTGGATGAGGTGGGTGTGATTTTGCCGATGAGATCGAGCCCCCACTATGAAAAGGGCCAAGGTGTAACAATAGGATGACACTCTTGAGCTGGTTCATGAATAAGGTCTCCATGTTGTTGGCACTATAAACACCTAAAAAATTCCTTTTCCTCTCTTTCCATTGTTGGCCAGTAGTATTCGGTTCTCAACAATTTATTAGCCAAAGTTATACCACTTGAGTGTGAACTACAAATGCCATTATGGACCTCAGTTAGAGCAGTCAGGGCTTCCTTAGGATTTAAGCAATGCAATAGGGTTCCTTCAATGCTCCTATGATAAAGAGTTTCCCCTAGGACGAAAAAACATAAGGAAATTTTGACAAAAGGCTCGTTTAAGGTTTGGTGTTATGCCAGCTGGGAGGGCTCCTATTATCAAGTAGGTGTAGATTTCATGATACCAGGGATCATTGGGACCAATGGTTTCATGCATGAATTCAGACTTTGGTACCTTGAATTTAGGTATGAGAAGCCACTCTACTACCAAAAACTCTTGTTTTGGAACATTGTTTGGGATTTGCAAGAGCAATCCAATTATGGCCATAACATCTTCTGCTCTATTGTTTTCTCTAGGTAGTTTTTAAAGGTGACATTAATGAAGAGTTATTTGAGGCTCTCCACTAATTTCTCGTATGGAGTTAGCTTCTCATCCTTTTTTTGGCACTCACCATTGACTTGGTTGATGATGAGTTGTGAATCTCCATATACTTGAGAGCTATGATCTTCCATTATAAGTATGCAATCCTTAGTCCTTTGATGAGAGCTTCATACTTTGCTATGTTGTTTGTACATGGAAAATATATTTTGTAGGATTTGGATATGCAGTCTCCCTAGGGATTGATGAAGAAGATTCTGATACCTGACCCATGTTGTGTGTACGACCCACTGAAATACATCTTCCAATGATTTTCTATACTTATGTTGAAAATTTACTCATCTGAAAATTTTGAGATAAGTGGGTTGTCAGCATAAATTGTAGCTTCTACTAGTTGATCTACAATAACTTGTCCCATGATGGCCTTGCACACTACACATTCTATTTCATGTTCTATCAATATCATGACCCACTTGGTTGTTTATCCTGTGAGAGTGGCCTTAGAGAGAAGATACTTTAGTGGATCTATCTTTGTAATTAGTTTGATCTGATGAGCCAACATGTAGTGTCTAAACTTTTGGGCTGCTAACACAACTGCTAGACAAGATTTTTCTATTGGTGTGTAGTTGAACTCATGCCCTAACATTATCCTGCTGATGTAGTATATTGCTATTTATCTTCCATTTTTATCCTACTAAGATAGGAGTGTGCCAAGAGCTATCGTTGTGGTAGATATGTATAGAATAAGTGGTTTTCCTAGAGTAGGTGGCATTAATGGTGGTGGCGTAAGTAGATATTCTTTGATTTTGCTAAATGCCTGATCACACTATTCATCCCACTTTTATGTTACTCCCTTGTGGAGTAGATGTGAATATGGGATCTATTTATTAGCCAGTTGTGCTATGAATCTATGGATGGATTGTAGCCTGCCTTATAGGCCTTTGAGTTGTTTTAGTGTCCTAGGTGCTTCCATGTCGAGGATTACCTTGAATTTGGTGGGATTCACTTATATTTCTCTCATTGATACTATATATCCAAGGAGTTTTCCTAATTGTACCCCAAAGACACATTTCTTGGGGTTGAGTTTAACCTTGTATTTCTCCAATCTATCAAAGATGGCACTTAGAGCTCCTATGTGATCCTGTCTTTTCCTTGACTTGGCCAACATATGTCCACATAATCTTCCACTTTTTTGTGAATCATGTCATGAAAAATTAGTGTCAGGGCCTTTGATATGTTGCTCCTACATTCTGTAGCCCAAATGGCATCATGTTCCAGTAGTAGGTGCCCCATGGACATGTAAATGCTATCTTATGCTGGTCTTCCTTTGCTATCATAATCTAGTTTTACCCTGAGAATCCATCCATTAGTGATAGCATCTGATGTCCGACCGTCATGTCCACTATCATATCAATTTTTGGTAGTGGAACATCATCCTTAGGACACACTTTGTTTAGTTCTCTGAAACCAGTGCAAATACAAATGCCCCCATTCAGTTTTGAAATAGGTACTAGGTTGGAAACCCATTTAGGATAGTCAATCGGGCATATAAAACTGACATCCATGAGTTTCTATAATTCCACCTTGACTACCAAGGGTATCTGAGGGTGCATCTTTCTCAACTTTTATCTTACTAGCTTTGCTCCTAGATAGACAACTAAGTGATGAACCATGACTTCCAGATCAAGACCTGACATGCCAATGTAGGTCCATGCAAAGTTCACCTTTCTTTCTCTGAAGAATGCCACCAATAGTTCTTGTTCTTCTGATAGAAGTGACTCAATCTAGAAAATGATGTGTGGGTAGCTCTTCCATGATCAGGTTGATAGGATTGCACTATTATGTTAAGACTACTAATTTTTCCTGATGAAATGCAGTAGGGGGGAGATTGAATCCTTTATCCTCTAGCACCTCAGAGAGGTTTTCACCATTGGATGCATCCTTTATTTTTACTATTCTATGGTTAGAGAGTGCCACAGTGTGGTTTTCACTCAATGACCTTGAGCTTATTCTCATTCTCTTAATTTTGCGACTGAAGGACTTAATCGTCTCCCTGTAATAGGCTTGTATGTCTAGTGTGATGTCGAATCCAACTTTATGATCTTCGTACGGTATTGTATCCCTTAGTCCCATGAATTCTGAGAGTGCCTCATCATTTTTGAATGTGTCTAAGACCGTTGGTCCTTGTTGGTCGTAGTCGATGAGTTGGGGGTAAACTAGGTTTATTTTGTGATTTTGGTGGTCTGAATCAGTGGATGAGGTACTAATCATGAGTAAGGAGGAGTCTTCAAAAAGTTTAGGTAAGTCAATTATGGTATCCTCATCATCACTACTACTATAGACCTCAGTTACATCAAAGGTGAAGTTGTCTAGGGGGATGCCTTTGGATACAAGTAATCATAAGGCGACTGTTGATAACCGAGGGGGAGTCCTGGTTACTCTAATAGGGGTACCTCTACCATGTAAGGTTATACTCAAAGGGGTACATCCACGTCCAAGATTGTTCATTTGTCTCTCCATAATGATGGGTTCTGATCGTCCTTCGTTATTCCTTCCAAGGCTTTCATTTCTATTATAGCCCATACCAAGCATCATTTGCAGTCCTCTGCTAGCTTCATCCATGGGTAGGGTGGGTGTGGGCCTTTCATCTTGGTATAGTGATCTTGAAATGTCTCTTTCGTCCACATTTTTCTGACTTAGATACCCCCAACAACGAAATCCAAAAGGGTCTGCCCTAAAAGTGTGGACATGTGTTTCAAATGGTTGGGGTTTCCCATGTGACCTAGGAGATTGAGGTAACTCTCCTGCAACAAAATCATTCTTCTTCATTCTATAATCTCCACACCCATTGTCTTAGATCATGAGCTTGATGTCAGATATGTCGGGGATGGAGGGCGTCTTTGTCACATAAGTGGAGGTGAGGTTGGATGGCTCTATGTATAAAGTAGAGGGACCTTCATCATTATTTGGCACTTGGGGAACTTTATAAAAATTTGCTTCCATGTTTTTGCAATAGGCGAATAGCTCAGGATCACCATGTATTGTGACCTCCTCATTTTAGTATAAAAATTTGACACATTGCTGGAATGTTAAGGCAAGCGCCTTCATTCCATGGATCCATGGGCATCCTAGGAGGATGTAGTAGGGAAAATCAAGGTTGAGGATCTGACATGTGGTTTCCATGGTAGCTGACCCTACTTGGATTGGGATCCTAATAGTTCCTTGAGACACTCTTTTTTTATCATCATATGCTGTGATGGTAATGCCTTTGTTTTTGTTGATGGAGTCTTCTGAGATTCCCAAGTTCTTTATAAGTTTAAGTGAACAAATATTGAGGCTTGTGCCTCCATCCACCAAGACCCTTTTGAACTTTTTCTTATGAACCGGTACTTGAAGGTGAAGTGCATGGTTCTGAGATGGCTGGGTGGGGAAATCTTGATCAGAAAAGGTGAGGACATATGGAGTGATGATGTTACTAACCATAGCCTAGAATTGTTCTATATCAAGGTTAGTAGAAACAGTGGATGCAGCTAATGCTTCATCAAGGATTTTCCTGTGGGCAGTGGAAATTTTCAGTAACTCCATGATAGAGATTTGAGCAAGGGTTCTTTTCAGTTGGTTAATGATGTTATAATCATAGGGAACAACTTTCAAATTTGAGATGGGGGTCTTAGATGGCTGCGATGCCCCTACAATAGTGACCTTTCCACCATGAGTGGTGACTCCACAATCAGCATTGGCCCCTTTGATGCTAATGATAGTGACCACTTCATCTATGCATGCGACGATGTCTTCATATATAAAGTTTGCACTGGCATAATTTTGTTTTACTTTATGGTTCCCTTCTTTATTTCCTTGATTATTTCCCTGATTATGATGGGGCATCAGATTTGTGTATATTTTGAGATCTTGATTTCTAGTGGGTTGCTCGAGATTTATGATTTTATCCTTAATGAGATCTTGGATGATGTTCTTCAATTTCATGTAGTTGGTGGTCGTGTGTCCCTTGAGTTTATGTTAATCACATAGGAGATTTTCATTGTACCACGGTGGCTTCACCTAGGGTTCATTGTAACTATCATGGGTGGGGACCTTGATGATGCCTTCATTAACCAACTTTTTCATGATGGATTCAATTGACTCCCCAAGGGCTATGAATTTTTGCTTGGGGTGATAATTGTTTCATGGAGGTGGTCCTCCTTGACTATTGGGATTATTGATATGATTTTGGGGTGGTTTTTGGTTTACCACATTTTCTTGTGTGTTACTTCAATTATATTTTTGCGGTTGATGGCAATGCATTTGATTATTTTTCTTGGGAGCGCTGACGACAGCCTTAGCATCCACTACTCCATCGTTGGTGACATTTTGGTTCTTCACCCATGTGTGAGGTTTATCATTGTAGCTGGTGGATGGGTGATTGTCCTAATGGTCAAGATAAGTGGGCATGCCTGCTTGTGTAACAAGAGCTCATTCAATATTAAGAACCTTCAGGGTCAATTGATCATATGTAGTGATGCATTACATCTTTAGATAGAATGCCAAGGTTTTGTTTGTATTGGCAATGATCGTATAGACTTGTTCTTCTGGAATGGCCCACTTGCTTTGATTGGCCTTGGCTCACCATCGTTGAAGAAAGGTGGCGAATGATTCCCCCTTCCCCTACTTGATCGCCAAGATTTCTTCCAAACTAACATCCACATAAATGTTGAATGTGTAATTTTGGAGGAAAGAATCTTTGATTTCCTGAAATGTTTAGATTCCTGTAGGCAGACGAGAAAACCATTTCATAGCATCACTAGCCAAGCTTTGAGGAATAGCCGCATTAGATACATGTCATTGTAGGTGACTTCCATGCAATGTACCAGAAAATCCTTGATGTGATCTTCAGGGTTTCCCATCCCGTGATATTTATCAAATTTGGGGATTTTGAATCCCTTTGGGAATAGTACCATTGCCAAGCTTCTGTCAAATGGATAGGGGCACAAGTTGCTAGGTGTCCTAATTGTCTTTCTTGATTGAAGGTATAGAACTTGCTGCAAGAGTAGTTTGATCTGTGTCCTCACATCACCTTGCGGATCAAGAGGTGGGGTAAATACATTCTGGGGTGTGGGATTGATGGGTGGAATGTTGGTGTGGTTTTTTTTGCAAGCTTTGCTGAGCAAGCGATGCCTACATTTGGTGTTGAGCCAACAATGCTTGTTGTTGGTCATGTTGCTGCTGTACCAACAACACTTTTTGTTGGTTATATTGCTGATGTAATTGATAGTCTTGCAAGGCTTGCTAATACGCTTCTTTTTGCGCTTGTAATTGTGCTTGGTACTAGGCTTATGATTGTGCTTGCTAAGCTTGGAATTGGGCTCGTGCCTGAGCGTGTGCTTATTGGATTGCCTATGCAATCTGAGTGGCATGTGCAACTTGTGTAGTTTGGACAACTTGGGTGGCTTGAGATACTTGCGTAGCTTGGGTAGCTTGTGCGGCTTGAGCTATCTATGCAACTTGGGCAGCTTGTGAAACTTTTTTTGTTGTAACAAGGCTTGGGCTTGTGCAACCTACTATGCTTGTTGTGCTGCTAATTGCACTTGCGCTTGGTGAGTGGCTAGTTGTGCAACTTGCTCATTTTTGAGTGATTTTTTCTAGGCATCTTGTCAAGCATATTGCAGTGTCATGGTGAATGAATTGGCTGTGTTGTTCCTTTGTGGTAATGGTGGTGGATTAGGAAGAATGCTAACTGTTGTGACGATTGGAATGATCATGTTAATGATCAAGGTTTGAGCTACGGATGGTGTGATCGAGATATTTGGTCCTTGGGATACCATGCTTTGCGGAATGGAGGATGTTTTGATCGTTGTAGTTGTTTGGATGGTTTCCATCTATTGATGCGATACAGATGGCAGAATGGGAAGAGGAGGAAGATCCAACCCAAGGGATGGTGTAGATGTGAGTGGTAGGGGTGGAAATGGTGGAAAGACTAGTTGTGCAATCCATGACAATGATGATGATAGATCCAAGATTCCCCCTACTCCAAACAAGTCATCTTCTCCTTGTGAGATAGGGAGAGAGGTTTGTTTGTCCAGAGGATAATTTGGTGTTGCATGAAATGAGGATGAATTGGTATGATTATGAAACGTGAGCGAGACGTAAGGGTGTAATGGATTTACCGAGACAGATTGATCTAATGTGGTACTTGCATTCAAGCATCATTTGTTCATAAGGTGATTTTTTTGGAGTTCGTGACACATGACACTTCCCTTGTTAACAAGCGATGGTGTTGAAGTGATAAATGATATGATTTGGGGAATGTCTTGAGTGACATTTTGAAGTTGAAGGGTGGATGCAAGTGAGGGAATGATACCAAGAGACCTATCGACAATGGTGCTTATGTGAAAGTCAAAAGGGAGTCTAGCCCCTTCTCTTGCTAACTCTAGCATGTATTGGGATGGGTACAACCTCAACATGGCACTGAAAAATAAGTGGTTCTCAGGGTTTTGCACCATTTCTAGAAGTTCTGATTGTGTCATCCCATTGTCAATGATGTCCTCTATATGACCTTCCTCTTGAGAATTTTGAGGTATTTGAGGAGGATTGATTGGGAGGTCAATAGTTATTGTCAGGTCGAATGTTGTTTTGGTTTGAATTTGATCACTTGAAATGGATGTTTCTTTATTTTGCTCCATATTCTTCTTGTGTTGAGATTGAGTTTGAACCATAAAATAGAGATCAATTTTCAAGAATGTAAGAGATGAACCTCTAACCCCTTAGATTGGTCTAAACCTTAGGCTCAAAGAAGAGAAGAACTAGGATAATTTAAGGATCAAAGTGATGATGGGGTTGAGATAAATGAAAGATGGGTGATACAGATGATGAAACTCTTGAGGAACCTAGAGGGAAATGCTAAAAGTTTAGGATTTGATTTTATTGATTGTGATGAATTGATAGTTTGACTAAGCGTGTCAAGTCAAAAAAATGTGATAATGCACTTGTAAAATCTAGGAAGTTGTGTTATCCTAGAGTAAAATTTTACATGAGAGGATGGTTTGACTAAGTGTGTTAAGTCAAATAAGGTGATTATGGATTGGATAATTTGACTAAGTGTGTTAAGCCAAACAAAGTGATAATGAACTTGTAAACCCTAGGAAGTTATGTTATCTTAGAGTAAACTCGTGCACAAGAGGATAGTTTGACTAAGTATGTTAAGTCAAACAAAGTGATTTGATTTTTCCTAGAAGCTTAGCATAAATGATTTTTACAAAGTTTCCAAGAGTTGTTGGCGAGGTAATTTTTGACTGATTTTGATGGTTGAGAGGTGGATGAGAGTGATTGATTTTGATCCTAGACTTGACCTAGATAAAAATCCTTCTTACAAGACCTCAGTTTTGAAGAACACACTTGACTTCCTATGTGAGAAAAGAAAACCTTTGAAAAAGCTCAGGATTTTGTTGATAATAGAACTCATACAAGTTAGGGTTATTTCTTGAAGCTTTCTTGTAAAATTTGTAAGCCAATCTTTCCCTAACTTCAAGAAACATTTCAAGATGCTCCTCACAAGATTTTGGGCTAATCTTTCTGAACCTGGGTTTCCGGATTTTGATCTTGCAGGAAATAAATTAAGAGAACACATGTGTGGGATTGATTGTCTTTTACTTTGCTTACTGAATTCCTTTTACCACAAACAATTATTTGATTAAAGTTTCAAACTAAATGTCTATGTCTTAATTCCTTTTCATTCCACAAGGTCCATTATTTGAAAATCAAGGTTTGAAGAGCATAGTTCCCTAAGTTGAATTTAGTGGAAACAAATGATGATTAAACCCAAGTACTTAGAAAACTCTAAGGATAGAATCCCTAGGGCAAGCAAGAGCACTTAGATTTGTCAAAGGATATTTGTTTCCTCCAAAGGGTTTGAAATTTTGAAGTTCTTTGTGAATGTTTGTTTTCCAATGTTTTAGATCCAAGAAAAGTGTTCTGATTCCAATGACATGCACAACCCTAGGCTGAAAAGACAATATTTGTTGGGTTCCCACTTGGATAAATCTAGCTACACATATTCAGTGCAGATGATTAGATGCTTGACCACACTGGCTCCCCTGCACGACACACACTTCTTGGGTCACCCAATCATTAGTACCCATTAATCTCCCATGGCATAATTTTCATTTCTACAACAAAATCACATGTATGTACGTGGGGCGGCTTTAAAGGACATGACCTTTTGCACTGACAAATAGATAGGTTTTTGGCCTTTTCTAAACAAGGGGTTTTAATTTGGAATTTCCATTCGTAGGAGTTGACCCATGTGGCGAGAGACCATTGCTTCGCTTCTCGTTAAAGCCAACCGTGTGACACTGGCTTTTGTTCTAGTACCCACTTTTATATCCCAACTAGAAATACACTTGTCCTTAGTGTGTTACCGGTTGGGTCATTCCCTTGGTTGAGTACTTTTTCCCACAAGGTAGACCCTCTAAGATAAGAAAAGTGAGAAAAAATATTTGTAGTTCGATCACCCTTCATTTAGAAACAAAGGGGGGATAGACACAATAGGCTTACTCATACTTGTAATATGTTTTATTCAATTTTAAATATCCAAATTCAAGTGTGGAGGCAATATTTTATGCAAGTCAATGTCACCAAAAATATTTTTGATTCTCAAGATCAATGTGAAGAATGAGAGAAGCACATAGACCTTTTTAAATAAAATTAATTTGCAAAAAAAAATTGCAAGACACAAAATCAAATCTTCTTTTTAATTCCACAAAGCAATGGTTTTATTCATTTTAAAGCACAAAAATGAGATATGAAAGTTGCCTTTGTTCAATTTTTTTTTTAGCCCCAAACCAGATCTAGTAAATTTCTCCTAAAGTTCCTTTTAATACCTTTGTAGCAAAAAATGAAATGTTCTTTTTAGAGCCCCAAAAAATATTTTAGTTGATTTAAAACAGAAAATTAAAGCATGAAATGGAAGCTCTAAGCATTAAAAAATTCTTTAGCAACTTCAAATTTGATGTTCAATTTTCCAACTCAATTTCACTTGTTTTCGCTCGATTCCAATGTTAACCTTCTTTGTGCACACCTCTCTATTCCATATTGGATTGGTGATACTCTTTGTGTAGAGAGTAGCCCTTTCCCAACCCTTTGACAAGCCAAATGATGAATATTGTTGAAAATGCTATGAAGTAGACAAAATTAGCTCTCAATGTGAAGAGAGTAACTTTTCTCAAGTTGTGGATGTTGAAGGATCGCCTCTCCATTTATAGAAGAGTTTGATGAGAGAAGAAGAAAAGTTGAGGAATGTGGGGACTAATCCTCAACCAATAGGAAGGATCCACTTGTCACCATGTGAATGGGCCAAGGTTGTGCAAGTTTTGGTCAATGTGCCAATAAATGATATTAGGTGAAATTTTCCAATTTGAAATTTGACTTGTTGGAGGGAGAAGAAGATGCATTAAATGCCAAGTGGGGGACATGTAAGAAGAGAATTAATGCTATGTTGGAAGGGACAAGTCATTTGAGAGGGAAATTCAAATTGGAGGAATATTCCCTTTTATGCCATGTTGAGGGAAATTAGAAGATTTAATAAATCAATTAAATGATTTATTTGTGCAAGTGGGAAATGCTAGAGGATGTGAATTGCATTAAGTTTAACATTAATCATGATTGAGTTAACTTAAGAGAGGATTAGGTGATTTGACCTATTTGATTTATATTTATGGGTTAAAATAAATCAAAATGAGATAGAAATGATTTTAGATTTAGTTAAATAAATATTTTGATTTATTTAGCTAAAGGGGATGATGTTA
This sequence comes from Sequoiadendron giganteum, assembly GCA_007115665.2. Classification (NCBI taxonomy): domain Eukaryota; kingdom Viridiplantae; phylum Streptophyta; class Pinopsida; order Cupressales; family Cupressaceae; genus Sequoiadendron; species Sequoiadendron giganteum. Next base: position 455,901,891 of record CM021100.1, on the reverse strand, counting down.
GTGTTAAATATGAATTCATTTAATTTTTATGGAGGACTTTAGAGATTAATTAAATAAACCCGATTTATTTAATTAAGGAGAAAAATATTAATGTATGATGCTATTTTTGCATGTCTACACTATCAAACTTATGATTATGGGAATTATAGCTAGAAATTAAGACTATATCCCTCGATATTAAATGAATCAACTCTATGTTGGTTCATGGGGTCAAAAACTAACTTAATCCATTCAAGAGATGATATGGAAGTAGTTTTTTTATAGATGAGGATTAATACTATTATATGGCTAGAGATAGGAAAAATGAACACTTTGGGATGAAACATCTAGTAGATAAAAACATAGAGGACTACATCAACTACTTCTTGTTTCTCAATAAAAGGTGTGGTAGAAATTTAGATGAGGAGATAAGTAAAATTATTACTAAGAGGAATTAATGAAGAAGATAATGAAGCTCTAAACCTTATGGGAAAATGCTACTTCAATAAATTGGAATTTGATTATATTATAGAACCTAGCAAAAACTAATCTCATACTAGAGTAAGAAGTACAAATATTAAGAAAGGGAAAAATATTGGTGATGTGACTAAAGTAATACAAGAGATAGAAAATATAAAAATATATATCTTACTGTACATAACTATGTCGACAAAAAGTGTAGCCTTTGAAACTTTTCACTCATTTGGACCCTTGCCTATCGATTTTGGATCTAAATAACCCATTTTCATCATCATTTATAGGCCCCTATGACCCCTTATTATGCATCCCAAGGCTTAAATTGATCAACTATTTGATAAAATCATCATATAAACTCGATTTCTTCACTCTCAAACAATCTAGCTGGTAAAAGGGCCCTTGTGGGACTAGGTCGCCCATCTGGGAGAATTAATCCTATCTAGGTGGACTAGGTCGCCCAAGGTGGCGACCTAGTCCTATTAGAGCAATTTTTTGGGGTTTTGAGTGGGGAAAGTTAGGGTTTTGATTTATTTCTCCTTCTTGGCGGCCTTGAGGATCAAATAACGAATGTTTTTAGGTGGATTTCCTATAAATAAGACTAAAAACCATAATTCCTCATTAGAAACATTCATTATTCACAACTAGGTATGTGCAGGATCATGATGGACCAAAAAGTGGCAATATGTGGCTGATGACTTTTTTCTTACCCAAAATTGATGAAACGAAAAGGGTTTTTAAAGGATATTCTCAGCTTTCCACCAATATAAATTATGCTTTAATTCAAATTTAATAAATAATTATTATTCATTTTCTATTGAATTATGACTAAAGTCCTGATTTTTAAGCTGATTGAAAAACATCTATAGCTTTCAAACAATATCATATTTTTTGAATCCAAAACATGCATCACATTCTATGGTTTGCATAATATAATATTAAAAAAGAAAAAAATGAATTTCATGAATTTTTGACCAAGTTAAGGTGGTCAGACATACGAGTCTTTATATTTTTTAAAAGTTGTCATAAATTTTTTATAATTAATTATTTACTTGGAAAAAAATTACAAAAATATATGCATCACATCGGGACATGAGTCCTCTACTTATATCTAAAATATTATAAAAAAATACTATCATTTTAATGTGGTTAGGGTGGTCAGACATACACCTGCTTCTTATTTTTTCACTGAAATTGAAGTACTACATATTGAAATTTCAAATTTTCACCAAATAGATTTTATTTTTTTGTAAATAAACCTAGTAATTTAGAAACTACATTAAATTTTCTACAAATTCTATTCTTACATATTTTTGAAATAATATAGATAACTTATTCAAATTTTTATGTCAAGTTGCCTAACTCTGATTTTTCTAAATCTTTTGCCGCTTAAGGGCCTATTTTTTCCATGATGATCCTGCACACACCCAACTCTTCCTCTCACTCACCACTCTTCACAAACAAGCTAGGGTTTGCATTCTAGATTGAATCAAGACATCCTTTACTGAAGCATTGAAGGGTTGGATTGTTGTAGCAACTCAAGATCTATCTCCATGGAAAGGTACTAAATATACTATTTCATATTTCATACTTTCTTGTCTTATTTAATCATTTGATTTGATTATCTACAAAGGGGTTTGAACAAGGAAAACCCCTATACTCTAACAATCAACATTTCTTCTTCCTTCTTTGTATGTGTTTGTAGATTTAGGTATTTTGCAAGTTTGAAAATCATTCAAGGATGGGTTGAAGACTTGTTAGGGAATCTCCTTGTCAACTAGGGAAAATCATCCACAAAAAGACACCTATAGGCCAAAGATTATAGTTTCTAGTCCAAACATTTGGAGGAACAAAAAGTGTAGATCAAGAACTCCAGTTTCCATCTTCAGATTTTAAGTTGTGCTGACCTAGTCCCATTGTAGTTATTTTTTTGAGATTTCTATGGATCTAGATACCCATTTGGCTTAAAAAATCCCTAGAGCAATTTTTTGAAATCACCTCAAAAAAGAACTAGGTCGCCCAACTTGGCACAAGTGTCCCGCTAGACATAAAAACCAATATTTTTTGAATTTTAGAGTTCCTTCAAGTCTAGAATACACTCCTAGGTGCACATTTCCAGTTTTACAACTTTCTATTTTGTTTTATAAGCTTTCTTAAGTCATTTAGTATAAGTCTACATATCTTAATGTCTTTTCAAACATAGTTACACTTTCTAGGTTTTACATTAGCATTTAGTTTCTTTTATCCATTTCTAACACTTAGACTATTTTATTTATACATAATCACAGATAACACAAGCCCTATCTTTGAATGAACTTACCCAAAAAGCATATCATTAGGTGAAAGAGAGCCATTTCCTAATCAAGAGCTCCTAGGTGAGAAACCATAGGTGGCCTATTTGGGGAATCCTCTTTCCCTTCTTGTCAATATTGTTTTGGTGGTTCATTTTGGTGAACCTAAATTTTGAACCCTCTTTTCTTTGAATAGGAGTACATTCTCATCCTAGGTTTGCATAGTATTGCATTGTGCATTATCTAATTTGCATTCTAGGGTTTTAAAATTTTGCATTAGTGAAAAGTGCATTTAGGTTGCATTTTTGCATATTAAATCATTCAAACTCATCAAAATTCCACATTTTCATTTTAGGTCTGCATCATACAACCTAGAACCACCCAAATCCATCCAAAAATCTTGAAATTAAAAAAAAAAACACCCGATGGACTTAGTCGCCACCTTGGGCGACCTAGTCCCTTTAGGCCTCTGAAACTAACATTTACAAGGCTGCAAACCTTGTTTTAAGATTTTGTTTTATGCCATTATCTATCTGTATTAGTGGTTTTTCTTTCTATTACATGCATTTAAATCAATCTAGCTTAAATTGGTGCATTTGATGGATTACTTAAATTGCATTTTACATTCACAACATTTTATTTCTAGTATAATCAGTAAATCACCTTGTTTAAAATCAGAAAGTTACATTTCCTTCTATGAATTTACATTGAATTTTAAGTTCACATAACTTCTATTACATTTCACTTCATGGAAATTATGGATAGTATTATAATTTTGAAATTTTCATTTTCAACATTAGTTCCTAGTTCATTTAGATCAAATTCATTACAAAATGAAAAAAATACTTTACAAATATCACAAGAACCCACTCACACCCTTCTTAAACCCTTTAGTAGTGATGAATTGGATATGTTAGATGAATCCCTTGATGAATTCCTCTCCCCTCGCTCATCCACTTAATATTTTCCACAAGAGGATACAAACATCGATACTCTTGATAATCATAATTGTTCTTCTCTTGATATCTCTCCCATTGGTGATGAAGGTATCTTGTGGAAAGAAGAAACAATCATTGAATATCATGATGGTCTTGCTTGTCTTCGTCTTCCTCCTCCCTCTTGCAAAGATCTTATAAAACATGAAGCTAACATCATGGTTACTACCTTACCTAGTCTTCCATCCTCTCCCAAGACCTTCCCTATTTGCGATAATTCTTTAATAACTAAGGCTATGGTGGTATCAAGCACTCCAATGATTGAGAGTTATAGCATTATTTCTCTCCTTCCTAATGGTCCTCAAATTTGGAAGAGTCTATTTGAACAAAACATTCCAATCATTGGTAACCATCTAATCGCTATTCATCCTTCTCTTAATGCCTATCCTATCAGCAATGAAGCTACTTTACCAAATCGAATCATGCCATGTGATAAACCTATTGTTTTACACTTTCTAAAAATCTCTCCTCCTAGGTTAGATATTATGACACACAAGAATAACACCTTAAAGAATGCAATCATCAAAAATCACAATAAACAAATCTCCCTCTCTCCTTATATCTCTCCTATTAGTGAAGAAGATATTATGACAAAACACGCCAATTCAACCATTGATCATTCCCTTACTAGAAATGAAGTCAATTGTGAAGAAAAAAGTAATGAATATCTTAAAAATATTGTTTGTAGTTCTCCTAAAAAATATCCTACTAGGGAAGGCATCATGGTGGAAGAAAACAAAAACATGGTTGTACTCCTTTCATGCAATAGTCGTCTCTTCCTTAGGCAATGGTAAAAAGCTGATACTTAATTTCCCTTTCCTAGAGTTACATCAACCCAAGCTTGATGGCGTTATGCATATGCAAGTGTCCATTAGATCCCAATTTCCTATTGGACCTCCTAAGAATCCTCTAATCCTTCACCCACCTATGACCAAAATTTCACACCAACCAAGTTACCATGATATTGCTCACATCTATGACAAATTCTATGCCATCAAGGCTAAATTTGTAGAAAATTTATTTCCCTACCCACACGAATAACATTAGTTTCTGCTCCTTGTCATGTAATAGTTGTAGGATCATAACATACTCAATATTGCATGTTTTGCATCCCTCGTGAGGAGAAACATACCATCATCCATTCTCGACTCACTTTTGTCTTGCACTAAGTGGGGGAAATGAGCTAGCTAGCCATGTTCTCATCTGTCACTTGCGTTGTTTGTTTTGACTAGTCATTAGCATTTCATGAAATTATAAGAGAAAGCTTGGGGTGTGGATGACATGTCTTAAGCTGAATCATGTGTGACATACTACCCCTTTTCATGATGCAACCTTACTCAGAAACATATGACTTGGCATAGGGATTTCTAAGTTGGCTCTCATGTCTTTCTTTCTCTATCCTTGGGTACTTTAAAGAAATTTCTCATAGTGGTGGTGTAGCAACCACTTTAAAGTGGGGGATTTCATAGATGACATATTTTTACAAAATTCCATTCTATGACTTTTCTTTTTCCTGTGATGTGTCCTCTCCTTGGTGGTTTCATTGGGTTTGATGCCTTCCAAGAGTATACACTCAACTAAAGTGGCCTAATGCGAATGAGGCATCCCATGGATAATGATTTGACACCTTGAATTGTCCTCCCTTGGAGACATTAGGCATAATTCTCCCTAAGAAGAAGACCTCGTATGAACAAAGAAAAATCCCCTCTAGAAAAATATTTACATAACATTCAAACTCAAAATCATTTCACAAGTATTTTGGTGCCTTATAAAAGTTATCAAGTGAGATAACTTTTGTATGGTTAGTATAATGGGAATTTGAGACACTAGCATGAATTTCTCATTATATGGTGGGAATCTGACACACTGGAATTATTTTCTCACTAAACCACTTCTTTATGACAACTCACCCCATGGATGACCTAATGTTCTATGGCCCCAAAGTGAGCACATCTCTTCCATCTTCCTGTCCTCTAGTTCTTGTCATCACATGATCATACATCTCATTTTGCTACAAATCATTCAACCTTGAATGTGTCTTCTTGCATGTATGTCTTTTTGGCTTAGAATCTTGAATCATGGGGGCTTGACCACCTCCTTTCTCTTTCCAATTCTTCACCATTCTTTACCATCTCCATTAGGCTACTCTAGTGTGATTTTAAAGCAAGTTCATCCTCTCACTAAAGTGGGGGCTAAATTTATTGCCAAAAAGTGTAGCCTTTGACACTTTTCACTCATTTCGACCCTTTCCTATAGATTTTGGACTTAAATAACTCCTTTTCATCATCATTTATAGGTCCCTATGACCCCTTATTGTGCACCCCAAGGCTTAAATTGATTAAATATATGATAAAATCATAATATAAACCTGATTTCTTCACTCCTAGACAATCCAGCTGGTAAAAGGGCCCCTGTGGGACTAGGTTACCTATTTGGGTGAATTAGTCCTATCTAGGAGGACTAGGTCACCCAAGCTAGCGACCTAGTCCCATTAGAGCAATTTTAAAGGTTTTGAGAAGGAAAAGTTAGGGTTTTGGTTTATTTCTCCTTCTTGTCAGCCTTGAGGATCAAATAACAGATGTTTTTAGGTGGATTGCCTATAAATAAGCCTAAAAACCCTAATTTGTCATTAGACACACTCATTATTCACAACTCTTCCTCTCACTCACCACTCTTCTCAAACACGCTAGGGTTTGCATCCTAGATCATCAAGAAATATGTTGCTGAAGCATTCAAGGGTTCAATTATTGCAACAACTCAAGATCTATCTCCATGACAAGGTACCGAATCTACTATTTCATATTTCATACTTTCTTGTCTTATTCCATCATTTGATTTGATTATCTAAAAAAGTGTTTGACCAAGGAAAACCCATTTACTCCAACAATCAAAATTTGGGTAAGTGCAATAAGATGGTTGCCAAAAAGGGGACTTAAGTGGACAACTTTTTTTCTGAAATAAGGAAATACTGACCTTGGATGTGAAATTGAGGATAGTTACACTCAAAATTTTGAGATGGAACACAAAAAAGGATCAAAGTTCTCCGAGTCTACTTTATAAACTACTAATTTATTTTTAAAATGGTTGAGATTAAGGGGTTCAGAAGAGGAACGTACACAAATTTGTGTTGTTTTTGTCATAAAAACATAACATAGAAACTCTTGTATGACCCTTGTACAGTGAACTTTTTTTCAATATTTTTAAAATCACAATGGTTAGAAGTTAGCTAGCAATATTTAGTTGATGCACGATTTTTTTGATAATTTTTCAATGAATATTTGATTTTTTACTAATTTTCGCAATGGATATTTCTTGAGAAACATAATTTTGGCCGTGCTAGCCCTACAAATTTTGGAAACTAATTGAATTTTTTTTATTTTTATTTTTAAATTTGTAGAATGGAGTCTAGTTTCTAAAAAAATTATTTATTTGAAAATTCGATGAACGGTTAATTTATGATGAAAAAATGCCAAACACTAATTTTTGGTGAAAAAAAAGACATACAAATAAAATAAATCATGGATGAAAGCATTAAAATTTTCAGAAAGTGAAAAAAATTACATCATTGGATAGCTAAGAGAGAACCCAACAATACCCATGTGTTCGTTTTTTTTATATTGAACCATGTGCAATCCTGACGCTGAGCACGAACTCGATTATGTGAAATATGGTAGATGTTTTAAAAACACATCTTTGGTCATTGGGAATGCCCTCCAAGCCTAAGGCTCGAGAATTCCCAAAGAAAGATATAACACATTATAATGCACTTGCATTATAATGCACTCATGTTATATTTAAGTTTTGACATTGTTTTTTCTTCTACGGGAAACATGGTAACTAAGACATAATGTGAGCGCATTATAATGCACTCGTGTTATGTCCTCCTTTATGTTAAATGGAAATATATTGAATATATGATGATATGTTTTTATTTTTATATGTACATGTATGCTTGTATGTCATGTATGTATGCATGTATGCATGCTTGTATGTATGTATATATGCTTGTGTGTATCAATGCATATATATTGTATGTATGTATGTAAGATTGTATCTGCACATTTATGTATGTATCCTTGTATGGATGTAGTATTATATGTACATATGTATTATTCTTTTATGTATGTATTTACATATGTCTTTAGAGGGAGGGAGAATTTAGAGAGAGAGTCTGGAGAGATGGAGATGGGGTGGAAGTGAGAGTTTAAGAGAGAGGGAGTGGGAGAGTAGGGGTTGGAGTGAGAGGGACTTAGCTAGGTAGGGTGGGAGGGATAGAGGGAGGGAGAGAGAGAGGGGGGGTGGGAGAGAGATAATTGAGAGAGAGGGAGAGAGAGAGGGGGGAGAGAGACGGAGAAAAAGAGAGTTATGTAGGTAGGGTGCCAAAGGGAGAGACTTGAGAGTGTGAGGGGAGTGAGAGGGAGAGACTTGAGAAATAGGTAGTGAGAGGGAGTGTTAAAGAGAGGGAGTGGGAGAGAGAGGGAATGTGAGTGAGAGACTTGAGAGAGGGAGAGGGTCTAGGAGGGAGTGACCTGATAGAGGTAGAGAAAGAGCGGGGTGGAGTGAGAGGGACTTATCTAGGTAGGGTGGGAGGGATAGATAGAGAGAGGGGAGAGAGAGAAAGAGTTACCTAGGTAGGTTTCCAGAGGGAAAGACCTGAGAGAGAGAGGGGGTAGGAGGGAGAGACATGAGAGAGAGGGAGAGAGAGGGAGTGGGATAGAGTGGGATAGAGTGCGAGAGACATAGAGAAAAGGATAGAGGGAGAGAGAGAGGGTGGTAGGGATTGATTGAACGAGAGGTACATAGAAAGAGGGAGACAGTAGATAGAGGAAAATAGAGAGGGTAGGAGGGAGGGAGGGAGGGAGAGGTGATATGTATAGATAGAGAGGAAGTGATAGGGGTTGAGGGTATAGAGTTGAGGGATTAGGGTGGAGGACCTATAGGCTTGATGGTTTCTAGGGTATTAGGGTTTAAGGTTTGAGGTTTGAGGGAATAGGGTCAATGGTAGAGGGTATAGGGTAGAAGGTTGAAGGATTTAGGGTTAAGGGTTTAGGGTTAAGGATTTACTTAGTTTAGGGTAGAGGGTTTAGGGTATAGGTTTGAGGGTATATGGTTGAAGGATTAAGTTCAAGGTCCAATGTAAGGGGTAGAGGGTATAGGAGTAGATGGTTTAGGGTTTAAGGATTGAGGGTTGAGGGAATGAGGGTTGAGGGTTGAGGGTTGAGAATTGAGGGCTCAAGGTTTAATATATAGGGTAGAGGGTAGAGGGTTTAAGGGTTTAGGGTTTAAGGGTTGAGGTTTGAAGATTGAGGTTTTAAGGTTGAGGGTTGAGGGTTGAGGGTTGAGGGTATATAGTATAGGGTCGAGGGATTAGGGTTGAGGGTCCAATATATAGGGTAGAGGTTATAGGGGTTGAGAGATTAAGGATTGAGGGTTTAGGGATTAGGGTAGAGAGTTTTCTTCAATTTAATGGTGTAAGGGTTGATGGATTAGGGTTGATGGATTAGGGTTTAGGGTAGAGAGTATTGGGTAGAGGGTAGAGGGTAGAGGGTGGAGGGTAGAGGGTAGAGGGTAGAGGGTTTAAGAGTTTAGGGTTTAAGGGTTGAGGGTTGAGGGTTGAGGGTTTAGGGTTGAGTGTTTAAGGGTTTAAGGGTTGAGGGTTTAAGGTTCAAGAGGTTTGAGGGATTAGGGTAGAGATTTTATTAATTTGGTTTAAGGGTTAGGGGATTAGGGTTGAGGGTAGATGGTAGAGGATTGATGGTAGAGGGTAGAGGGTTTATGGGTTAGGGTTTAAGGGTTTAGGGTTTAGGGTTGAGGGATTAAGAGGTTATAGAGTAGAGGGTATAGGGGTTGAGGGATTAGGGTTTAAGGGTTGAGGGTTGATGGTTTAGGGATTAAGAGGGTATAGGGGTTGAGGGATTAGGGTTTAAGGGTTGAGGGTTGACGGTTGAGGGATTAAGAGGGTATAGGGGTTGAGGGATTAAGAGGGTATAGGGGTTGAAGGATTAGTTTTTAAGGGTTGAGGGTTGAGGGTTGAGGTATTAAGAGGTTATAATGGTTGAGGAATTAGGGTTTAAGTGTTGAGGGTTGAGGGATTGAGATGGTATAGGGGTTGAGGGATTAGGGTTGAGGGTTGAGGGATTAAGAGGGTTGAGGGGTTGAGGGATTAGGGTTGAAGGGTTGAGGGTTGAAGAATAAGGGTTGAGTATTGAGGAATTAAGAGAGGATAGGGGTTGAGGGATTTGGGTTTAAAGGTTGAAGGTTGAGGGTTGAGGGATTAATATGGTATAGGGGTTGAGGTATTAGGATTTAAGGGTTAAGGGTTGAGGGTTGAGGGTTGAGGGTTGAGGGTTGAGGGATTAAGAGGATATAGGGGTTGAGGGATTAGGGTTTAAGGGTTGAGGTTTGATTATTGAGGGATTAAGAGGGTGTAGGGTTGAGGGATTCGGGTTTAAGAGTTGAGGTTTGAGGGTTCAGGGTTGAGGGATTAAGAGGGTATAGGGGTGTCCATATCTCCCACTATCTCCATCTCTCCTCTATCTCTTAACCCTTTAAACCCTTAACCTTTAAAACCTTAACTCTTAACCCTCTACCCTATATCTCTCTCCCAGTCCATATCTCCCTCCCTCTATATCTCCATTTCTCCCACTATCTCTTTTTACCCCTCTCCCTCTCCATCCCTCTCTCCCTCTCTCCCCATCTTTCTCTCCCACTCTCTCTTTCTCCCACTCTCCCCCTCTCTCCCTCCCACTCTATCTTTATACCACTCTCCCACTCTCTCTTTCTCCCACTCTCGCCCTCTCTCCCTCCCTCTCTCCCTCTTTCTCTCGCACTCCCTCTTTCTCTCCCACTCCCTCTCCCTCTCCCTACCACTCTATATTTATCCCACTCTCCTCTTCTCCTCTAGCCACTCTCTCCCACTCTCTCATTCTACCTCTCCCCTTCTCCCCACTCTCCCCTCTCCTCTTTCTCTCCCTCCCTCTCCCCTCCTCTCTCCCTCTTTCTCGCCTCTCTTTCTATCTCCACTCCCTCCCTCCCTCTCTCCCTCTTTCTCTCCCACTCTCTCTTTCTCCCACTCTCCCCCTCTCTCCCTCTTTCTCTCCCAATCCCTCTCCCTCTGTCACTCCCTCTTTCTCTCCCACTCCCTATTTCTCCCACTCTCCCCCTATCTCCCTCCATCTCTATCTCCCTCTCTCCCACTTTCTCTTTCTCCCCCTCTCCTCTTTCTCCCCTCCATCTCCTCCTCTCTCCTCTTTCTCTCCACTCTCTCTTTCTCCCTCCCCTCTCCTCTCTCTCTTTTTCCCACTCTCCCCCTCTCTCCCTCCCTCTCTCCCTCTTTCACTCGCACTCTCTCTTTCTCCCACTCTCCCACTCTCTCCCTCTTTCTCTCCCACTCTCTCTTTCTCCCACTCTCCCCCTCTATCCCTCCCTATCTATCTCCATATCTCCCACTATCTATTTCTACCCTTCTCCCTATCCCTCCCTCTCACCCTCTTTCTCTCCCACACCCTATCCCTCCCTCCCTCCATCTTTCTCTCCCTCTCTCCCTCTCTCCCTCCCGTTCTCTCTTTCTCCAACTCCCACTCCCACTCCATATCCCCCTCCCTCTCCTCCTCCAACTCAAAATCCCTCTTCCTTCCACTCCCCCTCTCCCACTCACTCTCTCACTCCCCCTCTCACTCCCCCTTATCCCTCTCTTTATCTCTATCATCCTCTCCCTCCCATTCTATCCCCCTTCCTCTCCTCCCTCTCCCCCTCTCCCTCTCCATCTCCCCCCTCTCTCTCTCACCCTCTCCCCGCTTTATCCCCCTTCTCCCCAATGTGCTCTCCCTCTTTCCTCTCCCTCCTCCCTCACTCTCTCCATGTTCTCTCCCTCTCTCTTTGTCCCACTCTCCCCTCCTCTTCCTCCTGTGTCTCCATCTGTTCACTCCTGCCCTCTCCCTCTCCTCTGGTCCTCCATCCCTCCCTCCCAATATTCCCTCTCTCCCTCTCCCTCACTCCTTCCTCGCTCCTCTCCCTCCCTCCCTCCCTCCCTCTGTCTCCATATTTCTCTCCCACTCTCTCTTTCTCTCCCACTCTCCCTCTATCTCTCTCTCTCACACACACACACTCACCTCTATATACTCTACTATAAGGGTGTAGGGGAGAGATATAGAATTAGGATAGAGGGTATAGAAAAAGAGGGATAAAATAAATATATTAAGAAAACCATATTTCATATAATGCATGCATGGTTTGAAGAAGTAGAGATGTTACCATTTTAGGAAGAAATAGTGCGAGCACTTTTTTTATTCCACTAAAAATGGTAAAAAAACTCAATATACTCGTGATTTCAAGGCCCATTGTCTGCATATTCTCCTGGTTCTGTGCATGCTCCGATAAAAAGTAGTTTTTTTGATGATGTTTTGAAGTGTGCAAGCATGTTTTTCACATTCCATCACCTTTTCTATGATCTTTATACCACCTTTGTATGGAATAGTAGAGTTCCATGTTGAAATAAATAATATACAATTGAAGTCTAGAGGGGAACAAGCTTTTGAACAAGTCAATTTTTTGTGGAGTTTGAAGAAAGAAGAAGCTAAGGATCTATAATTGGGTTGAACTCCTCCATTTGAAAGTCTGGTTTTTTAGGTATGTGAAGTCTTTACACATTTTATTTCATTCTATTATGGATTGCTTTCATTTTTGTTTGTCATTATAACCTTACGTTTCCAATGGAAATTTTAAATTACACAATTATATACACTTGCCAATTACCATTTTAAACTTGGTGCAGAGAATCTACCAAGATCCACAAATCAGCAAGGGTAATTCTAACTCTAACTTAAATTGAAGAAGATCAACAAACAAAACTCAATCATCTTTTCATCAAAATCCTTCAATTTCAATTGATTTCATATATCCACAAAACATTAGAACTTGGTTTCAACTTTTTTCCAGACTAAAAAAATAGATTAACCATCATAAAATTGATTCTAGCATAGCATAAATCTGATTACAAACTCAGAACCATTCAATTCGTTCATGATTCACTAATTCAAGAACTCAATGCTCCAACTTACATGGTAAAATAACAAAAAAATCATGGATGGTAGCTACCAACCTTTATCCAAACATCCAAGACACTATAATCATCATGTTATTGATTGAAATAAACCAAATACACATTCCAAATATCTCACCAAAATTAATCCTTCGAGCATGCTTCCCCTTGCAGTATTCGAAACTCATGGTGTAGGGGTACCTACATCCATGTTTCGAAATATACTTTGGTGACAATATGTCTTAAGGTCTTTGGGTGAGTTCAAGAGTTTTTAGATGCTTTGTCACAAATTTTATTGAAAATAAGGTCTAAATAAACCAATCTTTCATGTATTTAGGGATTTTGTGAGTTTGGTGATCGAATGTGCAAGTATGCACTCTTGCTTCAGAAAATTATCAATTTTGCCATATAATATTTGAGGGAAAATTATTCAAATTGTAAATGGAAGTGCAAGAAAAGAGTCTAGATGTTTTATTAGGGTTAAAATAAAGGTTTTTGAGTTGTCTTAGGTGTCTTGGATAACAAAGTTTCATAATGTTGCTTATTTAGGAAAAGTTGTCAATGTTATTAAATTTTAAGACAAATGAAGGTCTTGGTAGTTAACAAGTGGTTATAGGCTGGTTAACAGGTGGTTATAGGTTGGTAGTTAAAAAGTGGTTATAGTTTGGACCTTCAAAACACCTTTAAAATCTTGAAAATAACTGATTACAATCAACTAGGTTCCTCAAAACATTAACCAATGATTATGTCATTCACAAGTTGTCTTAAATCTTCCATAATGGAACCATTGTTTACAAACACAAAATATAATTGTTAAGGCACAACCAAACCATTATTTTCTTAAGAAATATTTGTTTGAGTTAGTACAAAAAAAATGAAACCTTGCAAAAGTTTTCCCTTACACACAAATTCAGTTCCTTTGTTGACTATCCACATTACTAGTAGCCACACATTTGAAAACTATCACATGTATCTCCCAAACCATTAACACACTTAAGAATATGATACTCATTTTGGACACCCATTTCCCTCATACAAAACATATTACAAGATGGATATTAAGTCCTTCAAAGCAAATTCTTGTAAACTAGTTGTTTCAGCTTGAGAACAAGCCTAACTAAGCCTTAGTGCAAACAGGGGTTATTGGTTTTGCTACCCCCAACACCAAAACCTCATAAAAAATACATAAAATACCTTTCATTTGACCTGAAAAATCTTATAATTCCATTAGAATTTCATTTCCAAACACATTTCCATAAACCCTAAGCTCTAAGCTTCATAATTCCTTGTTTTACCAGTCTGAACACAATTTTAAAGTCAAGAAAATTTATTTTCTTCACAGCTTAGTCCTCACCATATGATTGGTAACCTTTGAAATATGAAATTACATGCCACAAGGAGTTTTTACACCAAAATTGAGAACTTTCATCAAGTAGAATGAGAGAAACACAAGTTCTCAAGTTCAATGTTTACCCTAATAGAGGGTTTGAAAAGTTTAGAGAAAAATTGCAATATCTGACTCAAACGTTAAGAAAAATGCATGAAAAAAATTGTATGTGGGAGGTGATTGAGTGTGAAATTTATTTAGAAAATCCAACCAAGCATTCCTTCCCGTACAAATTCGTACAAGAGCTTGAAACAGTGAAATTCTAAAGAAAATACAGAAAAATAGTGTGTTTATTCATTCAAAATCAGATATTCAATCACCCACAAATTTACAAATTTACATGAGGCATTATAAAGGAATTAATTACATGTATTATCAACTTACAAGTTCCTCTAAGTGAAAATAATCCCATATGACTTTTCACCTTCCCTGTTTCATAGTTTTTGTAACTTTTCACAATTTTGTATTTGTGCAACTTTTGCAAATAGTGACAACTTTACAAAATACACATATGAATTAAAAATTAAACCTCTTAAATATTAAAATACATGGAAAATGTCTTTAATGACCCTCTTACAACATAGAGATACCCAAAATTGAATCAAATTTCAAAATGGGTGCATAGATTGTCAAGCTGCTCCTGCACTACAAAATTATCAAACACTCACAATGCCACTACACTCATTATGATTGTAAATTACATGATATTTATCTTATTTCCCTTCAAACTCAACTCCCCCAACATATCTAACTATTTTGGTAACTTCTTAACTAACTTATCTCTTCACAACTTTGACAAAAAATGTAATTTTTTTGCAAATGGCCATGCTTCCATTTTGAGCCTATCTTGCAGTCATGGCATGCCACATTACCACTTTTCTTTAAGGTGTTTTGGATTGAAAAAAATCATGTCACATTTGTCTATGCTAGGTTAACTTTTGTACAGGATGATTGTAAGTATTATTTAAATGAAGCCTTAAATGGCATATTTTTCAATTAACTTGAATGGATGCATTTTTTAGGAACTAATATTCATCTCATTACCATGGTACGAATAAAATTATCTACCATGCCAAAGAAAAAGACAAAGAGGAAACTAACAGATGAAGAAAATTAAACCTTTAAAGAAAAGGAGACAGTTCGGGTGGCGGCATATCATGAAAAGAAGAAATTGGAAATGATTGACGTAAACAAGCCAATTGAAGAGGAACCTCAACCATCAGAAAAAGAATGAGAATTAGTAGCACAAAAGGCATGAATGTGAAAGAATTGTCATAAGATAGATTCAGATACCGTAGTTGGAGACACACCCTCTACGGAAAGTGAATATGAAGGGACACCATTAAGCATAAGAGAATATGGAGGCACACAATCTAGCACAAGTGAATATGAACAAACACCATCTACTGCAAGTGAGTATGGAGGGAAACCATTTACCTCAAGTGAATATTGTTGGATACCATCCAACACATCTCAAGTTAAGAGTACATCATCACTCATACTTGAAGAAGAAGGTATTCCATCATCCCCATGTGAACTTCAATTAAATATTGATGAAATTCCTAATGTTGAGATGTATGTACCTAAGAGAACACCACCTAGAATTTTGCGTAGAAAGCCAAAGTATTTGATTAGTATTGATGATGAGATTTTGTAGCACATGGAATTTAATATTTCAACACACACTTGTAGAGGATATGCTGATAAGATTTGGGAATGATTATTTGAAAGACTAAATGAGACTGCAAGATGTCAACTATTTGGTGAAATGATGTGGGGTGTAAAGTATAGGAACATCATGAAGAATCTTGGGTTGAGAACATCGAATGCATCGAGTGAAGAAACTATTGTGAAGAATCTAATGGATGCTTATGAGAGTGTAGGTAAGACCTCACACTCAAAGGATAGTAATATCACTTGATGTGTCATTACATCATCTTTGGTAAGATTTCAAACAAAGAGAGCTCATCTCATTAAAAAGACGAGTGAAAAAATAAAAATTAGTAGAAATTTTTTATCAAGAGCCATTCAAAGGCGACAAAGAATTAAGGGAAATGATTCAAATGAATTATGGGCATTCTCGGGGAGACTATCATGAAAAGATAAAGAATTTGTCGAAGCCTTGAGAACACTAATTTAAGAGTATTTGAAGAATAACACAAGTCCATGTCCAAATCAAAGGGATGTGGTAAGAAGGAGAATCAGTAGTCGGAATCGTAAGCCACATCCAAAGCATTTTTTCGATATGACTCAAACCCAATTTTTTCAAAAAATTGAAAATGGTTATCCTCAAATTAGTATTTCTCAAATATTTTTTAAAATTCTTAAAGCTTTTTATGTCAAGATAAATCACACATGCAGTACTTGTTGTTGTAGACTACATATTGAATTTTCTAACCATTATGATGTTTATCGTTCTATATGTGTAGAGTTATAATTTTTTTTATGTGAAATAGAGGATGGCCAGATATTCTACAAGAAAAAATGCTTGTATGGTTCATGCGAGCATTGCGGTGGCTTCCAACATATGCCAGTATGTCAACATGTGGAAAGCACAAATGAGGTGGGAGAAAAACTAGTAGAGTTCAGGAAGAATAAAAAAGTGGCATATGCTACAAAAGATGGTCTCAAGAAAAAAAGGTGTGATTTTGTTATTGAGAAGATTCTAGTGTACCAGTTTATGTCCATGTTTTGTGTCAATATACTATCTGAGTATGCAATGCATACCCATAGAGCCCGATGGTTGGACACACAATTAAAGCTATGCAAGGAAACCTTTCCAGTTGGAAGCATAGTACCAGTGGTTGAATTTGCGGAGAAATACACTCTATAGCCACAACATGAGGTGCAGTCATAGTATTAAAACTCCACACAGGTTTCAATATTTGTGCACATAACATTCATTCATGCATCTGATAGTACAAATGACCAAAGGAAGGTATTGAGGGAGTACCACTTTTAGATTAGTAATGATTGCACACATTCCCCAAAGTTCGTGCAAGGTTTCTTCTAGATGTCTTACAATGGTTTGGCTCAGAGGGGCATAGAATAAAACTGACATTTAATATGGTCTAATAACTGTGCAACATAGTTCAAGAACTCACACATATTCTACTGGTTGTGCAAGATGCATGTCATTACATGTGTTCAATGTATGTGGAACTTTTGTGAGGGTGGACATGGAAAGGGGGAGCATGATGGTGTAAGAGCATGCATGAAAAGAGCATTACATGAGAAGAGTTAAATTATAAAGATAGTGAAAAGTTGACAAATGCAAAATCAATCGTTGAGTGTTTTAATGCTTCGATGGGTCCAGGTAATGAAGGTATGTCTTCAGTTCATAGATTTTTTTGGTTGATGGATGATACTAACATTGCACCATATGAAGACTGTTGTACAATAACAAGATTGCATGAGGTACACTCTTTCCTTAGCTCAAATGAAGTTTCATGGAGTATTGATACACAAAAGATGGCATGCTTTTGTTCTTCATGTACAATGCAAGCCTGGAATGATTGTGAGTGACGAGAGTGGGTTGAAAAATGGTTGATGAGTTATCTTAGCCCACTTCACATGTATCACCCTCTGATGACATTGGAACTAAAATAGATGGAATCATCAGTTGAATTTGACCACGTATCAGATCTAGTTCAACTAGGTGATATATCTACTTGCTTTGTTGTTGAAATTCCATATCATTATCTTACTTTTTACTGTATTCGTAATGTTGACAAATTTTAAGATATTTTCTGCACATATCAATGTAGGGCATGTTTATGTAGTTATTACAGATGAAGACAATGAAGAGGGAACCAAATGTTACTTGTTTCATTGTGTTGAGGCCAAAAAGAAAATGGAGGCCCCAGTTATAGATGGAGAAAACATCGAATACCCTACAAGCTCAGTTGTGATTATTGGAACATGGCTTAGAAGGTACCCACATTCAAGTGTTAAAGATTGGCTATTTTAGGACTTTGACACGCATCGTAAGATTCTTCATTACTCGAACCTTATCATGGAATCCAATGTTTGTTTGACCAAATATGGGGGTAGACCTTTGAACAAGACCTTGCGGAATTTCCATGAGTTTTAGCATGAGGAAATACTTGACACAATAAAGAGTAGAACAAACCCGGATGGTTTGTTGGATTCATTTGTAAGTATATGCACATTGGTTCTTATTAATTTATACTTGTATGCACATTCATTTGTTTGATGTAAATTGTATCATATTCTTTTGCTTTTTGTACTAAACAGGGATTGGTGTCCCCTTGCAAAAAATGCAGATATATGAGCCATCCAAGAGAATGTTAGCCAGAAAAGAAATGCAACATCCTGATTTTGGTGATCTTGACAAATCTCAATCATGATTTTAAGCCATTGGAAAAGTGTGTGAAAAGCTTGGTGAGGGAATTTCAAGTTGTTCATTTGAAGTTAACCTTATCATGAGCAAGTATGATGTAGACATTATAAGAGCATCTAAAATTTCAACTTACTCTATTCATGAGAGGTGTTGTGTGCAATAGGTATGTTGGAATTCCAAGTGAAGATATCTGACCGGGAGTGACTAAGTTATGAGACTTGCATGCCTATCTATAAGTGTCTTCCATCTATTTTTATTTCATTTCTATTTTATATGCTCTTTCTTTTTCTCTTTTACTTTTCTTATTTGTAAGTAAAATACTAAAAATTGATTGATCTCTCATTGCAGAAAATGCTAGTTTATGAGCCATCAAAGAGAATCTTTGCCAAAAAAGCAATGCAAAATCCTTATTTTGATGATCTTGACAAATCTCAAATTTTATTTCAAGCCATTATAAAAGAGCGTTTGAAGCTTAGCGATGGAATCTCAAGTTACTCAATTGAAGTTAACCTCATAATGTGCACCTATGATGTAGACATTTAAAGAGAATCTCAAATGTATGAGTGACATTGTAAAATATCTATGAGAATGAAGTACCTAAGACATCGTAATGAGATTTACTTACATAATGGTATTTACTCAAATATTGTAATTTTGGAGTTCATGTTTGGTGCAGTAGCACCTTGTTCTGTAAATGCCTTCAGTAGGTAAATTTATAAAATTTGAATTTTGAAATGTAAACAATGTGAAAAAGGTCATGTACAGGTCATATGTAATGTATTCAAAGTCTCAAAGAGGTCATTAGGTGATTAGAGAAGAGATATAAATCATGGAAGGTCAAATTATGATGTTAGGTGTGTGTGTGTTTATTTGTGTAGGGGAATTCAAGAAACAAATATGGAGTTGCTGCTAAAGGGTTTTATGTTGATTTTTCAAGTGAAAAGAGTGGCTCCAAGTGGTGTTTTGAGGAAATTTTCTCAAATAAATTCACAAAAAATTGACTAATCTAGATAGGTATTATTGAGTTACAACACATACTTCAAAATCAATAGTGACTATCTTGGAACATGTGCATAAAAAATGATCTTCTTCATTGTCCTCATTAGGCTAACTAGGCCTAATTTAGAAAGGAAAATACCTTTAAACATTCAAGAACCCCCTTAAATTTTTGGGGCAGAAATTATCATGTATCCAAACCCTCAGATCCACAATTTGTCTCAGGACAAACTCACTCCACCATTCCAAACCAAAACCCTTATTTTATGCTAATATAAGGATGGTTTATTGAAAGGAATGGTTCCACACCTTACCGGAACATGCCACCACCTTAGACCTTCTTAAAATCACTTGAAAAAACTCAAAATAAAATCACCCAACCTCTACATGCAATATTTTATCAAACCCTAGGGTGAAACCTCATTTTTCATGCCTTTTTCCATCAAAATCTATAGGGGCAGCAACACAAACACCATTAAACTTATTCCCTTTCATTTATAAATTTATCGTCTGATCCAAAAAAAATTATGTTGGGCCCATCTAGAAAAACCTCGCTTGGTATTGGCTATCTCGAAGTGGTTTTCCCCTGGCAGTGGATTTTCACTTGGTGAAAAAAGTGTCAAATTCAATCTGTGCAAAGTTGCAAAGTGGTGCAACTTTCCCTCTACAACTTGTGTGACCAAAATAACTACTCCAACATGTCTAAATAGGTATTTTTATTCTAGGAATGGTTTTGTTTCACTCTGAAACACGCAGAATCACTCTAAGCAACGTTCCACCAGATCAATCCCTTAAGGGTCCAAAGTGCAAAATGACTCCAAAATTCAACATGCTATTACTTGGATACTGTGATGCGTAGAAACTTCTCATCTGATCCTAAAAGATTGAGTTGGCCCCTCTACAAAAAAATATCTCTGTTTTGGCTATCTTGGAGTGGTTTTCCCATGGTGATAGATTGTCACTTGATGGAAAAAACATCAAATGCAAGTACTGCAAAGTTGCAAAGTGGTGCAACTTTCATTCTCCAACTTGTGTGACTAAGCAGACTGTTCCAAAAATTCTAAATAGGTATGTTTATGCTAGGCATGGTCCTCTTTTGCACTGAAACACACAGAATCGCTCCAAGCTACATTCCACTGGATTGATCCCTTAAGGGTCCAAAGTGAAAAATGACTACAAATTTCACCATGCTATTACTCAGATACCATGATGCTTAGAAATTTCTCGTCTAATCCTACAAGATTGTGTTGGGCCATTCTACAAAATCCTCTCTCTATTTTGGCTATCTTGGAGTGGCTTTCCCGTGGCAGCGAACTTTCACTTGATGGAAAAATTGTCAAATTCAAGCTATGCAAAGTTGCAAAGTGGTGCAAATTTTTCTTTGCAACTCGTGTGACCAAGAAAACTATTCCAACGTTTCCAAATAGGTATTTTTACACTAGGAATGGTCCTATTTTGCACTGAAACTCACGGAATCGCCCTGAGCTATGTTCCACCGGATCAATCCCTTAAGGGTCCAAAGTGCAAAATGGCTGCAAACTTCAGCATGTTATTACTCAGATACCATGACACTTAGAAACTTCTTGCCTAATCCTAAATGAATATGTTGGGCCCCTCTACAAAAAACCTCTCTCGATTTTGGCTATCTCAGAGTGGTTTTCCCATGGTGGTGGATTTTCACTTGATGGAAAAAGTGTCAAATTCAAGTTGTGCAAAGTTGCAAAGTCGTGCAAATTTCGCTTTGCAACTCATGTGACCAAACTAACTGCTCTAACGAGTCCAAATGGGTATATTTATGCTAGGAAAGTTTTTTTTTCACACCGAAACGCGCGGAATCACTCCAAGCTACATTCCACCGGATTGATCCCTTAAGGATCCAAAGTGCAAAATGGCTGCAAAATTTAGAATGCTATTACTCAGATATCATGATGCTTAGAAACTTCTCATCTGATCCTATAACTTTGTGTTGGTCCCCTCTACAAAAATCTCTCTCTGATTTGGCTATCTTAGAGTGGTTTTCCTGTGGCAGCGGATTTTCACTTGATGGAAAAAGCGTCAAATGCAAGCAATGCAAAGTTGCAAAGTGGTGCAAATTTTGTTTTGCAGCTCGTGTGACCAAGTGGAATATTCCAATGCATCCAAATAGGTATGTTTATGCTAGGCATGGTCCTCTTTCGCACTAAAACACACAAAATCGCTCTAAGCTATGTTCCACCAAATCGATCCCTTGAGGGTCCAAAGTGCAAAATAGCTGAAAATTTTAATGTGCTATTACTCAGATATCATGATGCTTAGAAAATTCTCATCTAATCCCACATGATGATGTTGGCCTTGTCTTAAAAAACTCTCTCGATTTTGGCTATCTTGAACTGGTTTTCCCACAGGGGCGAATTTTCACTTGATGGAAAAAGTGTCAAATTCAAGTTGTGCAAAGTTGCAAAGTGGTACAAATTTTGCTCTGCAACTCATGTGAAAAATCCAATTGTTCTAATGCATCCAAATAGGTATTTTTATGCTAGGAATGGTCCTCTTTCGCACTGAAACACACGGAATTTCTCTGAGCTACATTCCACCGGATCTATCCCTTAAGGGTCCAAAGTGGAAATTGGCTGCAAACTTCAACATGCTATTACTCGGATACCATGATGCTTAGAAAATTATCGTCTAATCCTATAGGATCGTGTTGGGCCCCTATACAAAAACCTCTCTTAATTTTGACTATCTCAGACTGTTTTTCCCGTGGTGACGGATTTTCACTTGATGGAAAAAGTCAAATTCAAGTTGTGCAAAGTTGTAGAGTGGTGCAACTTTATTTTTGTAATTCATGTGACCAAACTAACTGCTCCAATGCATCCCAATAGGTAGGTTTACACCAGGAATGGACATCTTTTGCACCCAAACACATGGAATTGATCCGAATTGCATTCAACCGACTTGATCCCTCATGATGGCATGCAAAACACCGAAAAAGAGAAACATACAAACAATGGTTGAGAAGTCTGAGTATTCCAAACAAAAAGCATATGATCATTGGTGGAGATAACCTTGTTCCTCCATTTGATGAAGAAGGTCTAGTTCAATGGTTTTAGTGATTATCTGATGGTGCATAGGATGGTCAATAGGTTGTTGTGGGTATTTTGAGCATGCTTTGTCTTGAATAAGGTCAATTAAGACCATTAGATATGTTTTAGGGTGACTTTTGGGTCTAGTGATTAAAAATGTAAAAATTTCAATCTTGCACTACAAGTTGTCTTTGTAGCCTTTGAAGGAAAATTTGTGAATTTGTATATGATTGTGAAGGAATGGAGTTTTTTCGATGTAATAAGGCTATTTGTATCCCATTTGTGTGGGTTTAGAGGTCATTAGATGTACTCATTAGGTTGGAGGAGTCTAAAGTTGCAAATTTGTAAGTTGCTTAAAGCAACAAATTTGAAATGCAATGGTTATTTGTTTTGAAAGTTGATTTTTAGTTAGTTTAGGGCATGGATCAGTTAGAGAAGGGTGTAAAACACTATGTAAAGCCTTGAGAGGCTTGAATGGAGGTTGTTGGTGAAATTTTGGAGAAGATCTAATAAGAATTATTCACACTATTCTCTATTTTTTAGATTTTTGATACAAACTTGTTGATCCTGTACTTGGTACGACCTCCATCTTTCCTGTACGGTACCAAGGCTGACATGGACTGCAAGAGGGTTGAGTTGGATTTATTTTGGTGGTGGTTTGGTGAAAAACCATAAAGGAATAGGATAGTTCTTATCATTGATTCAAGTGAATGTTAGAGTCTTAGTGGCCATATTTGAGAGAAGTTGTGTCAAATCACAACTTGGTTGAGCCACTCTGCATCACCAATGGTGCTTTGCAATTTGAAGAGTGATTGAGAGTGTGTTGATTTTTTAAATAGACCTATTCGGTGGTCTAGGAAAATGATGAGTCCATTACTTATTTGTATTATAAATTATAACTTTCTTTCTCTTGAGTCCATTTCGTATACAAGAAATAATAATCCAAAAAGTTGACATATAAATCTTTTGATAGTGATGCATCAAGAACATATTGGAATATTTTTATGAATCATTTCATGGAAGGCCAATTGTAAACTTGTTTTTTTCTTTTAGATAAAGTTGTTTAGCATCAATCAATTAATATTCAAGACAAATCATGAAGGAAACCAATGATCAATGCTAGGGCTAACCAATTAATAATTATACACACGAATAATTCAAGCATGTACATGTCAATAAGGGAGGCACAAGTACTCAAAAACACGTAAGCCTCAAAAAGTATACACACGAATACATTGTATACACAAATTAATACAAAGTATATGCACGAATACAAGGTATACACATGAAAAAACGTAAGCCACAAAGTATACATTCGAATGCACGTAAGTCACAAAGTATACACACAAGTTATAAAGTATACACTTGAATACACATAACTCATATCTATTGAACCATCAATTTAGAATGCAAGTATGGATAGGAATCGATAAAAGATATTTGTATTAACCAAATATCCATGTAGGCATACATCAATATATGTCGATATAAGTATGAAAGATATGTACAAAATAACCATATAGGCTTATGAGAATCCCATATAGGCATACAATGTCAAATATGTCCAATAAAAATATCTACAAAACTGTTATGTAGGCATACAACAAAGGGCTCTGGAATCAAAAGTCATTGCTCTCGATGCCCTAGAAATGAATTCTTTCCTTGTCCTTTTCGATCAGATGGTAATAGGTATGTCACTCATTTTTCTATGCTCAAAGAGTGCTCCTGCTCCTCCTCCTAGGGTTTAGTTCATGGTGAATTTTTAACTGTTCCTAGTGTTGAATTTTTAGTTCCTAGTGTTGATCGCCTACAATGTATCTACGTCAGCACTTTCCTTCACAATGGAAGGCATAACAATGTTCTCATGAGGTGGCCTAGCGAGATCTCGTCTACCTTGCCATGTAGGATCCAGCTGTGTACCAGGTCTATCTTGAGCTAATCCCCCACCTCTCCCTTGGAAATCCCTCATATCAAAATAATTTGGGATTTTTTTCAATATGAACTCACTGTATAGTTTCCTAAGGAAATATTGTGGGACCTCACAATTTTTGTATGGTGGGTAATCGAAGACCGTGTACCACCTATCATAAAAATGGCCCTTAATATATTGGTGGTGGCACCAATGGATAGGAAACCTCTTCACATTGAGGGTAAGATTTTGATTTATGCGTGGGTCAGTGAATAATGAGCACAAATTAACTTTTGTAATTTTTAAATTCTTTACATCTTTGTATGATAGTTTATTTGCATAATAATCCCTAGCCGCATGTTTCCTATCTTTCCATCCAGTTATTTGTTTGCTAATTGAATCTACATTTTTTAAAATATCTTTCAATGAATTTTCTAGGGTCATTCTTTCTACGGTTGAGCCATTTGGATCACTCAACCTACTGATCAAATCCTCAATTTTTTTTTTGTTGTTCTCAATTTTTTTTGTTGTTGTTCTCAATTTCACTCATTAAATTTTGTTGAGTGCCAAGAGGAGGTTGAGTGATTGGTGGAGGAGGTTGTTGTTGTGGTTGATTTTGATCTTGAGGATTTGGTTGGTCTTCCTATTGAGGATTTTGAGGGTTTGTAGGTTGATTTGCATCTCCTAAAAATTCAAACAAACATATATCAAATTCAACCTAAAACTAACTAATTTAAAACAAAAACCATAGAATCATTTCCTCTCACACCTCCTCTTCATCATGGCACCATCGTTGTGAAGAAATTTATTGAATTTCTCCTCCTAGAACATGAGTACAAAAATATGGGTGTTTGGGCCGCATCTACAAGAAAAAACAGTTGAAATAACAATGACAGGTTTTCACTCTTTTTTTTTTCTTTTAACAAGATATAACATGCTTGCGTTATTGGTTTGTTGTTGTCTAGCATCAGGCTTGACACGACAAGCCACAACATGAGTGCATTATAACATGCTCGCGTTATGGCTTTTCAAAAGTTTTTTTGAAAGGTGTCCACGAAATTGCTACCCATTTCCATGGACCCGTCCATTTCTTCTTCCTTCTTTGTGTTTGTTTGTAGATTTAAGTATTTTGGAGGTTTGTAAATCATTCAAAGATGGGTTGAAGACTTGTTAGAGCATCTACTTGTCAACTAGGGAAAAACATCCACAAAAAGACACCTATAGGCCGAAGATCATAGTTTCTAGTCTGAACACTTGGAGGAAAGAAAAGTGTAGATCAAGAACTCTCATTTCCATCTTTAGATTTTTGAAAAAGGAAAAAGGGATTCTCCCACAATTTGTGGTGATCTAGTCCCATTTTGTTTATTTTTCTAATATTTTTGTGGATCTGAATACCCATTTGGCTTAAACAGGCCCTAGAGCAATTTTTTGAAATCACCTCAAAAAAGGACTAGGTCGCCCAACTTGGTACAAGTGTCCTACCAAACATAAAAAATCAATATTTTCAGAATTTGAGAGTTCCTTAAAGTTTTCAATACACTCCCAAGTGCACATTTCCAGTTTTACAACTTTTTATTTTGTTTTATAAACTTTCTTAGCTCATTTAGTATAGGTCTACATATCTTAATGTGTTTTGAAACATAGTTACACTTTCTAGGTTTTACATTAGCATTTAGTTTCTTTTATCCATTTCCAACACTTAGAATAATTTATTTAGACATAATCACACACAATATAGCCCCTATCTTTGAATGAACTCACCCAAAAATTATATCATTGGTTGAAAGAGAGTTATTTCCTAATCAAGAGGTTGTAGGTGAGAAACCCTAGGGGGCCTATTTGAGGAATCCTATTTCCCTTCTTGTCAATATATTTTTGGTGAACCTGACTTTTGAATCCCCTTGTCTCTAAATTGGAGTACTTTCTCATCCTAGGTTTGCATAGCATTGTATTGTGCATTGTTTCATTTACATTCTAGGGTTTTAAAATTTTGTATTAGTGAAAAGTGCATTTAGGTTGCATTTTTGCATATTAAATCATTCAAACTAATCAAAATTCTGCATTTTCATTTTAGGTTTGCATCATACAACACAAAAACCACCCAAATCCATCCAAAAATCTTGAAAATTCTCAAAAAAATCACTAGAAGGACTAAGTTGCCACTCTGGGCGACCTAGTCCCTTTAGGCCTTCGAAACTATCATTTATAGGGCTACACACCTTGTTTTTAAGCTTATGTTTTATACTATTATCTATCTTTATCAGTGGGTTGTCTTTTTGTTACATGCATTTTACTCAATCTAGCTTAAATTGGTACGTTTCATAAATTGCTTAAATTGCATTTTACATTCACAACATTTTATTTCTAGTATAATCAGTAAATCACCTTGTTTAAAATCATAAACTTACATTTCATACTATTACTTTACATTAAATTTTATGTTCACATAACTTCTATTACATTTCATTTCATGGCACTTATGTATAGTATTATAATTTTGCAATTATAATTTTCAACATTAGTTCCTAGTTCATTTAGATCAAATTCATTATAAAATGAAAACAACACTTTACAAACATCACAAGAACCCACTCACACCCTTCTTAAACCCTTTATCAATGATGACTTGGAAATTTTAGATGAAGGCCTTGACAAATTCATCTCTCCTTTCTCATCCACTAAAGATTTTCCACAAGAGGATACAAACATCGATACTCATGATAATCATAATTTTTCTTCTCTTGATATCTCTCCCATTGGTGGTGAAGGTATCTTGTGGAAAGAAGACACAATAATTGAAGATCATGATGGTCTTGCTTGTCTTCCTCTTCCTCCACCCTCTTGTAAATACCTTATAACAAATGAAGCTAACATCATTGTTACTACCTTACCTAGTCTTCCATCCTCTCCCAACTCCTCCCCTATTTGTGATAATGCTTTAATAACTAGGGCTATGTTTGAATCAAGAATTCCAATGATTGAGAGTCATAGCATTATTTATCTCCTTACTAATGTTCCTCACATTTGGAAGAGTCTATTTGAAAAAAATAGTCCAATCATTTGTAACCATCTAATTCCTAGTTATCCCTCTCTTAATTCCTATCCTATGAGTGATGAAGCTACTTTACCAACTCTAATCATGTCATGTGATAAACCTATTGTTTGTCACTTTCCAAAAATTTCTCCTCCTAGGCTAGATACTATGACACAAGAGAATGATCTGTTAAATAATTAAATCATAGACAATCACAACAATCAAATCTCCCCCTCTCCTACTATCTCTCCTATTAGTGAAGAAGATATTATGATGAAGCAAGCCACTTTAACCATTGATCATTCCCTTACTAGAAATGAATTCAATTGTGAAGAACGAAATAACATGAATGTCCTAAACATCTTGTTTGTAATTATCCTAACAACTCTCCTACTAGGAAAGGTATCATGGTAGAAGAAAACAACAACATGGCTGCACTCCTTTCATTCAATAGTCATATCTCTTCCTTGGGCAATGGTAAAAAGGCTGATACTTAATTTTCCTTTCATAGAGATACATCAACCCAAGCCCGATGAGGTTATGCATATGCAAGTTTCCATTAGATACCCATTTTCTATTGGACCTCCTAAGAATTGTCTAATAATTCACCCACCTATGACCAACATTTCACACCAACCAAGTTACCATGATATTGCTCACATCTGTGACAAAGTCTACAACATCAAGGCTAACTTTGTAGAAACGTTTTTTCCCTACCCACATAAATAACATTAGTTGCTACTCGTTTCCATGTAGTAGTTGTAGGATCATAACATACTAACTATTCTATGGTTTGCATCCCTCATGAGGAGAAGCATACCATCATCCATTCCTGGCTCACCTTTGTCTTGTACTATTTGGGGGAAAGGGGTTACGTACCCTTGTCCTCATATATGTCACTTGTGTTGTCTCTTTTGACTATTCATTAACCTTTCATGAACTTATAAGAGAAATATTGGGATGTAGACAACATATCTTAAGTTGACTGACATGTGACATACTACCCCTTTTCATGACACAACCTTACTCAGAAACATATGACTTGGCATAGGGATTTCCAAGTTGGCTCTCATGTCTTTCTTCCTCTATCCCTGAGTACTTTAAAGAAATTGCTCATAGTGGTGGTGTAGAAATCGCTTTAAAGTGGGGGTATTCATAGGTGACATATTTTTACAAAATTCCATTACATGACATTTCCTTTTCCTATGTTGTGTCCTCTCCTTGGCAGTGTCATTTGGTTTGATGCCTTCCAAGAGTGTACAATTAGCTGAAGTGGCCTAATGCAAATAAGGCATCCCATGGATACCGATCTAAAACCCTGACTTTTCCTCTCTTGGAGACATTAGGCACAATTGTCCCTAAGAAAAGACCTCAGATGAACAAAGAAAAATCCCCTTTAGCAAAATATTTACCTAACATTCAAATTCAAAAGAATTTACACAAGAATTTGGGTGCCTTATCAAAGCTATCAAGTGAGGTAAATTTGGTATGGTTAGTATAATGGGAAGTTGGTACACTGGGATTCATTTCTCATTATACGGTGGGAAGATGACACACTAGCATCACTTTCTCACTAAACCAATTATTTGGGACAACTCACCCTGCAGATGACCTGATGTTTAATGGCCCCAAAGTGAGCACATCTTTCCCACCTCATTCTTCTTTCCTCTAGTTCTTGTCTTTACATGATCATGCATCTCGTTTTGCTGCAAATAATTCACCCTTGAATGTGTCTTCTTGCATGTATTCCTTTTTAGCTTAGAATTTCAAATCCTGGGGGCTTGACCACCTCCTTTCTCTTTCCAATTCTTCACCATTCATTACCATCTCCATTGGGCTACTTTAGTTATTTTCAAGGAAGTTCATCCTCTCACTAAAGTGGGCGCTAAATGTGTCACCAAAAAAGTGTAGCCTTTAACACTTTTCACTCATTTGGACCCTTTCCTATGGGTTTTGGACCTAAATAACCCATTTTCATCATCATTTATAGGCCCCTATGACCCCTTATTGTGCATCCCAAGGCTAAAATTGATCAAATATCTAATAAAATCATCATACAAACTTGATTTTTTTTCTCTCGGACAACCTAACTAGTAAAAGGGCCCCTGTGGGATTAAGTCTCCCATCTAGGCAAATTATTCTTGTCTAGGTGGACTAGGTCATCCAAGGTGGTGACCTAGTCCCATTAGATCCATTTTTGGGGTTTTGAGTGGGAAAAGTTAGGGTTTTGTTTATTTCTCTTTCCCTCCAGCCTTGAGGATCAAATAACAAATTTTTTTAGGTGGGTTGCCTATAAATAATCCTAAAAACCCTAATTTCTCATTAGACACACTCATTATTCACAACTCTTCCTCTCACTCACCACTCTTCCCAAACAAGCTAGGGTTTGCATCCTTGATCATCAAGACATCCTTTGCTGAAGCATTGAAGGGTTGGATTGTTGCAACAACTCAAGATCTATCTCCATGGAAAGGTACTAAATATACTATTTCATATTTCATGCTTTTTTGTCTTATTTCATCACTTCATTTAATTATCTATAAGGGGGTTTGACCAAGGCAAACCCCTATACTCTAACAATCAACATTTCTTCTTCCTTATTTACGTGTGTTTGCAAATTTAAGTATTTTGTAGGTTTGGAAATCATTCAAGGATGGGTTGAAGACTTGTTAGGGCATATCCCTATCAACTAGGGAAAAAAATCCACAAAATTACACCTACATGTCAAAGATCATAATTTTTGGTCCGTATACTTAGAGGAACGAAAAGTGAAGATCAAGAACTCCTATTTCCATCTTTAGATTTTCAAAAAAGGAAAAATGGACACTTCCACAAGTTGTGGTGACCTAGTCCCATTGTGATTATTTTTTTGAGATTTATGTGGATTCAGATACCCATTTGGCTTAAACAAGCCCCAAAGCAGTTTTCCAAAATCACCCCGAAAAAGGACTAGGTTGCCGAACTTAGCACAAGTGTCTTGCTAGACATAAAAAATTAATATTTTTAGAATTTCAGAGTTCCTTCAAGTCTACAATACACTCCTAGGTGTAAATTTCTAGTTTTACTTCTTTCTATTTTTTTTATAAGATTTCTTAGGTCATTTAGTATAAGTCTGCATATCTTAATGTGTTTTCAAACATAGCTACACTTTCTAGGTTTTACATTAGCATTTAGTTTTTTTTATCCATTTCCAACACTTAGACTATTTTATTTAGACATAATCACACACAACAAAACCCCTAACTTTGAATGAACTCACCCAAAAAACATATCATTACGTGAAAGAGAGTCATTTCCTAATAAAGAGCTCTTAGGTGAGAAACCCTAGGGGGGCTATTTGGGGAATCCTCTTTCCCTTCTTGTCAATATATTTTGGAGGTTCAATAACTAACACTTTAGATGAGCTATAAGCTAGTTAAAAAACCATGAAGCCTTTGAATATCTTGAATCCTCAATGTAGATATAAACACCTAGATAGAGCATGTTACTTAAACAAAATTGAGCTATATAGGATTTGTGATAAAAACCACACTATGAATGAGTTTAACCTATTTTTAAAATAAAAAATAGATTTAACAAGATATGATATATTAAGGGGGAATTATATTTCATAGTTCAAAGATAATCCAATTTTTTTTTCAATCAATATATTGTATAATTTGGATCTAGACATCTCTTTATCTAGATGAAAAATCAATGGGTAGGGTCATGGAGTACACAACCAATATAGGAACCACCCCAATGGGGACCTGCATTGGCCTAATAAAAATGGATAAATACATCATGTCCAAGTCCGCATGGCCAAATAAAAATATGAATCAATACCAGTGGCCTTGGTTCCTTAATTGAATCACAACATAATGAGATATATGATCTATCATCATGCCTTAATACCTCTAATATCACAAAAACTACCTAAAAATATAAATAATTAGATAAAAAATATATAATTTCATACTCAAACTATAGCCAATTGTAAGAATAATTGACCACAATAGCTAATTTATAACATGAATTAGAACAAGAAAACCCTAAGCATAACAAAGATTAATGAAGTATAACTATATTCTAGAAATATATTAGTAGAAACTTCCCCTATATCCTCAAATTTATCAAAAGAGGGAGAAGTTATACAATAAGGGAATAAAAATAAACATGCTTTAAAAAATAACAACAAAATTTGGAAATATTTGAAAAAGTTTTTAATCCATTAATAATACAATTTTTAGAGTGATTGTAGCTACCATATTTAACTCTAAAGAGATATAGAAAACTCCAAAATACTTCCTATGAATCTAAATTAATTGAGATATATAAAATTAACATCAATTATTTTTTGTTACAAGCCATTAAGGGTACACCTAAGATAATTAAAATTATCATAACCCATGCATCAAGACACTAGGAAGGAATAAGGAAATTTCTTGAACATGATACAAGTAGATGGAATTTTTTGATGTTTTGTTAGGAATTTAATGATTCCCTAAAAATATAGGGATTTATGGAGAGATATCATTTTGTTTAAATAAAAGGAGTGCTAGCATCAAATATGTAATTGATATAATATTTTTTATTAATTTGATGATGTTAAAGATAAAAAGAATATTATCCATGTGATTGGAACACAATCTATGTCAATAGTTTATAAATGTCTAGTCAAGTAATCAATAAGATACAAGGAATTATATAAAATGTTACTATTATGATAAAAATTTGTAAATATCTAGTATAATTCCTTATCCTCTAAGAATGAAAAATAAAATATGGATATCCCATTATGCTATGATGCTCTTGGTTAGGCATAAATTTTGAAAAATGAACATCTTCAATAGATCAAATTTGAAGAAATTGTTCATCTATTTGTTAGCTCAATATTCCCGATAATATGAGAACAAGCTTTGGATATATGACCCAACTAATGATAAATAAGATATTTATTCTTAAAATATGGTTAATTTAATAAAACACCTTGAATTTTTTTTGTCTTCATGAACTAGAATATTTGTAGGATTATTCAAAATTAATAAAACACAGTATCAAGAGATGGTTGTAGAAGTCCCTTAGGGGGTCCTTGATATCATTTAAATATAATATATTAAAAATTATCATAGTATTTGTAATAAATTAGAAACACATCAACACATTATATACAATACACTCTAATTACCCTCTCAATAGTTTGATGATCCTCTATCATGTAATTAAAACTATCTACCTCGGGATAAAAGAAATCACTATCCAACTAGGGAAGAAGCTCACCATTACTAGTTTATTGATATACAAAGAAGAAGTTCAATTCATAGATCTACTACAAATCCATACACATACATTTTATTGTGAATTCAAGGAAATGAAAAGAATCCACCCAAGTGTATTTATGCATCATATTCATGTTGAGGATTTTAGGTCTATTAGATAATTGCAAAGGAGAATATGTCCTACACTAGGATACATAGTGGAGAAGATTAAGAAGATATTGTAGGTAGGATTTATTATCCTATTTCATATAGTCAATGGGTCTCACCACTTGTAAATATTACTAAGAAGAATGGGAAGGGGAAAATCTAAATAGATTATATGGATTGAAGAAAATGAAAAAAGAAAAAATACTTTCCTCTCCCATTCATTAATTAGGTTTTAGATAACCTAGAAATTAGTAATTAATTCACATTTTTTGATATAGTTTCAAAGGATTTTATTAGATCCAAGGAGCATTAGAAGATTGGGATAAGACTTCATTGAATTTTCCCTAGGATACTCATGCCTAGATATTCCCAGTTTTGAATTATACAATGCACCAAGAGCCTTTCAATATACTATCCTAGTAATATTTATTGATATGACCCACATGTTTTGAGGTTTACATGGATGATTTTCACCATCCAATGGAAAACATTTAAATAAGCCTTAGATAGTCTTGGAAAGGTCCCCACAATATGTGAATATAATTATCTATCTTTGAATCATGAAAAATTTATTTTCATGATGAGTGAAGGAATAGTATTGGAATACCATGTTTTCCAAGAAGGAATTAAGGTATACTCTAACAATATTGATATAATTGTATAAATAGTTCTCCTAAAACATACATTGACTTGAGAATCTTGTTATGGAATGGTTTTTATGAGAGATTTATAGAAAACTTTAGTAATATATCCAACCCACTATTTTATTTTCTAATCAAATATTGTAAATTTAAGTGGACTAGTTATTGCCAAAAAATGTTTAATTAATCAAGATGTCCTTAATTACAACACTCTTTATAAGATGACAGAAGTGGGAATAGTATTTCTATATCCATATTGATACTTCCAACCATGCCATAAGGGTGCTACTAGGACATAAAAATGAATCAAGTGGTATACACACTACATATTAAAAATAGAAAAAATATGAATCAAGAAATAAAAGTACACGATGAGAGAAAAATAATTCTTTAGAATAGTTTATACCATTAAAAGAACTTTCTACTAAATTATAGTATACAAAGTGTTTTTCCATATAGATCATTCATCCATTACATACCCTATGAAAAAATCTATGGTAGGAGGTATAATTATTCATTAATTATTTTTAATTTAATAATTTGACATAAATATTGCTAATAAACATATAAAATACAACTTGTTTTCTATTTTTTGAAGGTTATATTTTTAGGGGATTTGGGAATTAGTAGGTTATTATTTTCTTGATGAACTTACATATTTTTCATCTCAATTTATTCATCATGGTTTTCATACAAGATGAAGGTGGATTTATAATTTAGCCTAGTTAATGAACAATACGATGGTATAGATTCTTTCAGTGGAAAAAATCAAGAGATAAATTTTTGGTCAATAACTATAGATTGAGAGTGGAAAATAAACCATAATAAACTAGTTTCACAATAAACCTACATAATCATATAGAGAAATACATTATACAAGTTATTTCTAATGGGAAGATTTCTAATCTCTTCTCTTTAGTAGAACATAAAAAGGGGGATTAAAAAATAGAATGTTATTCCTAATTAAAAAGAGCTAAAAACCAAAAATAGAAAGTAGTAAGCATGCCCATTTAAATAATTAATAATTGGTATATTTTTAATGAGGCTAAAAAATTAATAAATCGAAATAAGATCCAAAATTAATAAATAAAAACTAGCTTCAAAATTTTGTAATTAAATAAGAGTGTTTGAATAATTAAAAGTATAAACCATAATTAAATATTTTTAATATCTATTAAATTGATATAAAATAATATTATAGTTCACTAAAAAAATTACATGTATAATGACATACTTGACATGATGGACACAACCCCTTTCAACATTGATGACACCTTATAATAATTTGAAATGCATACCTAATTGTGTTACATTCATTTAGAAAAACATATGAATTTTTCATAAATAGTCACTAATAAAATATTTTCCATTTAACCTACCCAAAATAGTATAGTGGACTATATGTTCTATTCAAAGATTGATGCATAGTTGAACTGCATAAAAATTGTTGCATTCCTAAGCATATCCTATTGTATTTAGTCTTGAGTAAACCATAATTTATATATGTTGTATTCTAAATCCTAAAATCCATTTCTCATTGTAGATATAGAGTTTTTATAAGTCAAGAATCTATGTAGAAATAGATAAATTCTAAGAAAGTACCATATTTTTTAGGCTTTCATGTCTAAGGTTTTCACATATGCTGGGCGGTTGGATTTTCTCTCAAAATGTTAAGGGTACAAGGCTAGCATAGTCAAATAATATGTTCAATTCACCTCGAGACCAACTTCTCTATTGTGAACTTTTTTCAAATCAAAGTTAGTTCTATAATGATTGGCCTTATTTATAGCATTCTAGATATAAGTGATGATATATTTTATTTTGAAATATCTTATAAAGAACACATAAAAAAAATTAAACTAAAATATACCCCTCAATATATTATGAGTAGAGGATCTATGAAGGGCATAGATACAAATATATTTTTGTCGCCCCACAAACATTTAGTTCAATGTGATATAAATTTATTTAGTTGTGATGGTTAGTATGGTATTATGTTATGTTTTGGTATGAAATTTTTCAATCATCTTAGGTATGGGGAAACAAAGATTGAATTCTTCGTGAATATCTCAATATTTTTGTATAATTGTATCTAAAGAATGGCTACAAAATATAATTTTATATATAACCATTTGAAACATTACAATTTAATTTATTTAATAGTAAAATACCATTTCTTATATTAGCTATATGGCTAGATAAAATGAGAAGAGTTCTTGTAGAAATAACCTAAAATAAACAAAAAAAATTCATAGCAAACACCTACTTTAGAGTTGTCTACCATAACATAAATACTCACACCTCCAAAAGGATCAAGGTAGTAGAATATTTGGCTCTATAAAATAATATTTATAGAATTTTTTGAGATAGATTAACTATAAATATAGGTGATTTGGCTCTTGCAATAGATAGAACAAATCCAAAATTATCTATTATTGATCTAGAGAAAGAAGAAGAAATGATTACATCCACACCATACCCATCAAGGGAACATAGGAGGATAAAGACATTTTTTAATCTAATGATGCAATTTAACAGTCTTAGTGTATATGAGATCCTAAAATTTTTAATTGATGGTAATATAAACCCTTTTTCAATCAAAACCATCCATCCCTTAGCCAATTTTGAAACAAGCAAAAGTCCTTAAGAGGGTAAGAAAAAAACCTATGGTGGAAAGCGATAAGGAAAAACACTTGATTTTTTTAAGAGGGAAGATAATCAAACATTACTAAAACAAGAATTGGATATACCTTTGGTAGGAGAAGAAAAAAAAAAATAGGAGATGAAAATGAGAAAATCATCCCGAATTTGTATAGAATTAGGAGGCATTTTTAAAACCAGTATAGCTATTTAAATTTAAATTATGTAAATGGTAACATTAAAGCAACATATTCTTGCATTACATCATAAAATATGCATATATTGGCTCTATATTGTAAGAGTTTTAAATAAGGGAATTGTAGATTTTCATCAATATAAATAAGTTAGATTCTAAATAGTTATAAAATTGGGAAATGAAGGGAATTTCCATCTTCTATAGTGAAAAATTCTATTTCTAGGACATGGTTACAAAATTCAGATAATATTTAGGAGCTAAAATTTGATTATTTTAAGTATATAACTTGATGACATGTTTGATTGGTTTATGGTATTTATTCAAGATGTTACTTGGTATCTTAAGGATGTGAGGTCGAGATGGTTCCAATAACAATTCTAACTCATAGGGCTTTCAAATTCCATATTTGTATTTAGAGTCAACATGTGAAAAAAAGGCATGTGCTTAAAAAATAAGTCAACTAGTGTCTACCTCACCAGAATTATAGATAACATGTAACATAAGGGTCCCACTAGGAATGGTATAAATTATTAATGACCTAGATTATATTTTGACAAAATAATACACTACATAAAGGTATCAAACATGAAAAGTCTTGGAGATGTGGTATAAATATAAAAGTCAATATCCAAGATTAAAAGGTTGGATCCTTATCTATTCTATCTTAAAGCCTAATTGATAAAATGAAAAATATGAAAAATGTTGAAAAGAATAATTAAAATCAAAAGGATCACATTGAATAAATATCCATTCCATTCATTCTTAGTTCTTTATATTTCATGAGATAATAATATATAGAAATAATGAAAGTACGTTCCTAAGGATCCATCAAATAACCCATATAAAATTAATATGAATGAGGATTTCTTGAGAATAAACCTCATACATATATTTGATCAAAATATATAGTTTATCTACATACAAGATGTAAAGCTTAAAAATAATAGACAAATTTATAGTTTTCCCTATCACCTAATTACAAGGGAATTAAAAAATCAACCCCTTTGTATTCCTCATATATATCATCTATACAAGTAAAATTGAGACTAGAAATTGACATGATGAGATTTATTTAAAGAATAATTTCTATGCCATAATTTATAATTTCTCCAACACATCAAGAAATTTAAAATTTGAATCTAGTGAAGGAGATATTTTTGAAATTTTGGTTGCAATGAGAATAGGACTAATAATGATAAAAAAAATGAATGTTAGGAGCTGGAGTACCTATACAATGGTTCAAGATACTTATCTTTAAATTCCTTGACTTTAATGTGGAAAAAAATATTGGGTATGCATGGCTAGTAGCTCAATTACTACCTGATATGCACCTCAAAATTCATTAAAGCAGTCCCTAAATGGATATATTCAAAAGTAAAATATTAGTGTCTATCACTATGGAAAATGGTTGAAGAATGGGCTCCATTCCTTATGGGCCATTATATCTAATCAAAATTACCACATCAAATGAGTACCATTATATCTAAAAATAAGTGTAGTATATTATTATCGTAAATCCATAGGATAACATCATGTTATAAATTCTAGGATGTCCTATTACATAAGTATAAAATAATTGCAATTGAGCCCTACCACTAAGGTGTAATATAGGAAGCTAAATAATTTCTCCTAATTAGTATTAAAAGTTTCAATAATGCACTTTTTAACATCTTTGTATCTAGATTATTATAGGTAAATACATTTAATATTAATAAAACCAACATCATGTTGAATTATAAATTTCTATGTTCATGGTTGCATTATTAGGTTCAATACTACATATGTGAGGACTAATATTATAGGTGCAATATTGAAGCTCAATAAGGGAAAAACACTTTTATGGTATTTAAAAGTATAAATAATATATATAACTAAGGCACATCATGGAGCATACCCTAAATATACATATATGAATCATATGACATAATCCCCCAAAAGAAGGATCAATCATTCACTTAGATAATAAAACTTATCTCTTTATTGACTGAGCATTTATTTATGTACATGCAAACTAAATTTTCTATCTAGACATGAATCTTTTATCAGATTTAATTATCATATTGATTAATTTAAATAATATTTTAGTGTTGATAGATCAAAAGGAATGTGTTATATCTTTTCAAATCTAAAGAACTTACTATTTTAGATTTAGATTTATAATTGAAATGAGTTCCTATCCTTTATTTGAACAAGTTATTTTGAGAAATTTTGGAACACAATTATTGAGCCCAAAAGGTTCATATTTATATGTTGTCTTCTCAATCAAACATCAATTTGTGGTGATTGATACAAACATCTAAGGATCCCCCACACTATGTGTTAACTTTTTCATTAACTAGAGTCTATTAAGAACTTTTAAAATTGACTTGTTCTTATATTGAAAATTCTTAATGATATATTCATGTTCCCATTTAAAATCCTTCAATATAGATCATGTTTGATGGTAAATGATTATATTAGGAGGTTTTTACTTCTTCCCTATATGGTATAATAAAATTTGACATTCATTCAAAGATTCTCATTAAAATTTGAATGTGACAAATAATGACATTTTAAATCAAAACTATCAATTTGTTTCTATTTTTAACTACTAACTTATGTTTATTTCTAACTTTATCGGATAGATTTAAACACAAAAAAAATTGTAGGGTAGATCACCTTTTGGATTTGATTGATAATTGAGTAAATACATGTTTATTATAGGCTTTGGATTCTAAAATACATTTCAAATATCTCTTTCTCTAGTGAATTGTTTGTTCTATAGATGGTAATAGGAATAGGGACAAGATGCATTGATGTAGGAGCATCCAGGTGAATCCATAATGAACATCACAAAAAAAATGTTTGTTTTAGGAGATTGGTAAGGTTTCATGGAAATTGTTCTTATAGGTATAATTGATGCTCCATCTGGGATTCAATGAAAAATGTTTTGAAGTCAAATTGTTAACAGTTATGAAGAATTAAGGATTTCTTAATTTTGGCTGGTAACTTGGAAAAGTTTTAAAATTTCATAGAACATGAGGTTTGAGATAGAGTGTCTTGGTGGGAATTTTGATAATTTTGATACACTCACCTCTACAAATTTATGGAAGAATTTGAGCTCTTGGTAAGAAACTAGATCAAAACTGAATTTTGTTCCATCCATCCATTTTATTAGTGATTGTTTAGTAGCGAATTTTCACCCCTTAGGAAAATTACCATTTTAAGCTTCTTCACTTTAGAAAACAAAATGCAAAGTCTAAATTCCACATAAGCCGGTTGCTTTCGTTCCACTTGGTGCCTGTTTTGAGTGTCGATAGAGGAATAACCATCGGGGATGCCCACGCGGTGCACAAACATTCATGTGATGTGCTTATGTCCTTGGTAGATTCTTGCAACTAGAGCCTGCAAAGGCATTACACTTCTCATTAGAAGTTAAATTATAACACCCTCTTTAGCTGACCGACCCCAATATGGTCATTTTCCTCACTCCTCCAAATTCACTCACTCTCATTCCATTCCAAGCTTCTTCCACAATCTCTTCTACAGATTCAAGCACTTAAGTAGTATTTTTGCACTCTATAGTAGCAATTCCATCACTCCATCACCTCAGTAGATTAAGTATAGAACAACACCATTTCAATAGAGGCTTGAGTACTCTCATTTTCTCCCCTATTATCCTTGAGAACTCTTGGTGGAGGTGGTAAGCTTTCTAATCCTCTCCTATATTAAATTTGGTTGAGTACGCACATTACTATATTGTAGTGTTTAGTGTTCTTTTATTTCATTCATTCTTTATCATACTATTTATTTATCATTGCAAATTTGGTTGTCCATGGAGGTGGAAACACCAAAATGGGGGTTTGACTAGGGCATACCCCTAAACAACCCCCTCAAAAATTTCCTCTTTGTTTTGTGTAGGTTGACGTACTGCGTGGAGCTAGCTGGAAAACAAGATTTTGTGTGAGATCATTCTTGTCACCCTAACATTAATCTACTTGTTTTATCATATTCGTTTATATGTTTCTTACTTAATAATATTATTTTGTTCCCTTAGAAACCATTAGCTAGGTCTCTAGTCTATTTTCTAGTGGTTAGACCTTGTCTTTATGGTCCTTTGGCCGTACGAACACCAACACACCTTAGAGATGCCAACATGTTGTGTTTCCATCCCAGAACCACACTTTTTTCCTTTGACAACGAGCTATCTGAGACACAGAGTTGACCCTAGAAACTGACTCGCCTAGTCGAGCATCTAAAATATTGGGTCTATAGAGTGATCAAAGGATGTTATAGTCCTCATCATTTTCATCCTGCATCTCCTAAAAATCCC
This sequence comes from Sequoiadendron giganteum, assembly GCA_007115665.2. Taxonomy (NCBI): domain Eukaryota; kingdom Viridiplantae; phylum Streptophyta; class Pinopsida; order Cupressales; family Cupressaceae; genus Sequoiadendron; species Sequoiadendron giganteum. The sequence goes on along the minus strand of CM021100.1, from coordinate 455,861,167 downwards.
TTAAGCTGAGGTAAGTTAGGGTAGCCTCCTACTCTTGGCCCTCCATGACCTCGGGCCTTGACGTGGTTAGTCCCCCTCTCTTACATTTTTGGTGAACGTAATGTGAACAAACATCAACTCCTTTGTCGATGTTTGAGATTTTCCCCTTGTACCCAAAGTTTGTGGACTCAATTGTCATGCTCATTAACCTTCACAAAATGTAGGGGTACCATGATCAGAGGGTAGTGTTTTCCCTGATTTTAAGAGTTTGACACATTTGACCTTAAAATTTGAAGCACTTAGAGATGAAATCTTCAAACAAGTCACAAATCATAAAATGTAGTACTCAGAGTCTAGTTTCCAAATATGTAATTTATTTCAATAAGCACATTGTAAAAAATTGAGTTTCAATAGGCTTTTGTAAATACCACTATTTAAAAGTCATTTTATTCTACCATACCATGCACGTGTACGACATCTATAATTTGACTTAAATTATCATATTTTTCTAAATACTTTTGGGAAAATACTTGTGACTCATTGAAGCATGTCCTCAATATTTTTTTGTAATTTTTTATTGAATATTTATTTTTTGTTAATTTTTTATCAGACATATTTGACATTTAGAAAAATCGTCATGTACGACATGCATAAGATGACCTAAAGTTATCATTTTTTCCATTTTTATTTTTAAATTGAAAATAATTGTCTGAAGTTTGTCCTTGTGCAATTCGTTCGTCATAATGTTATGTTGATTAAAATTTATTAAAATAGTTAAAAACACTGATTTTTAAAGTTTATGGACTGATTTCATTAGAAATTAACAAAAAAATAGAAAAATAATCCAATTGTAAAAAAAAAAAACCATATTTGAAATCTGCATTCTCATCTAAAATGGGTTTTAATTTCGTGAAAAAATTCTACAAAAAATGTCGTCAGCCATATGTCCAAACTCAATTTTTTTCCCTAACATTGTTAGAACCATCAACTTGCAGGTCAAACTAGGTTGAAGGCCTAGGTTCGGTCTCCCAATGCTTTTCCCGAACCAAAATCCGAAGCAAAAACCTGACCACAATGCAAATAAAATGGGATCATGTTCCCCTGCCAACAGTCACCGCATTCAATAATCAGAAATGGGATCCCAAGTTTAAAACGAGATCCAGTATCTTTAATACGAGATCTCGATTTATAATAGGGAACCTTTTTTTAATAAAATGGGATCCCGTTTTATAATCAGGATCCCATTTCTTTTCAAGTGTGTTATTTAAAATTACTGTCAAATTTTATTGTGAAATCTGCAACTTCACATGGACGACTGAGAGTAGTAAAATTGGTCTATTTTTCATTGAGCATTTTTTTTTATAGGTGGTGACTTACTTTTTTTATAATTTTTTTCAAAGGAGAGATCCCATTTTTTCAAAGAAAGAACAAAAGGTCTTTAACTTGCAATATGAATTTATTTTTTGAAAGGAGGCATGAAGAAATTAGTTTCAAAGTGGAATTGTGCTAGTTTTCTACTTGTTTTGAGGAACACAAGAAGACAAATTTAGTCCTTTTAGGTCTTGAAATTCCAATTTAAATCAATTTTTTTGAAGAATTTCACTATTTACATTCATTTGTGCTTGAGAATTTTATAATCATGGGAAATAAATATCGTAATAAGACGAGGAAGAAATTGACTCCTGAAGAAATTGAAGCAAACAAAGAGAAGGAGAGACAAATACAAAGAGAAAGAAGAATGAGAATTAAATTAATGAATGATGGGGGAGCATCCAATTCCACAACTATTGAAGATGAAAACATAGAGGAGACCATGGTTGTAGATGAAGTGAATTTGCAAGAAGTCAATTTGGAGAAGAATATGATTATACAATCAAGTCCTACTATGTATTCAAATCCCTCTTTCAATGTTCTGGAGAATGTTTCAATATGCACAAATCCAGGTACGTCTTCAAATCCACATGTTAGTGAAATGGTAAATTCGTATGTAGAAATTTTACAAGATGCTAGACTTAACAATGTTGACATTGATAATATTTAGAGAGATGAAACTTTTATAGAATTTGTTGAAAATGATAATGAGAATGATCCTTTTGTTAAAAATGAAATTGAGAATAATCCTTTTATTGAAAATGAAAACAGAAACCATTTCGTTGATGTAAATGAAAATGAAAACCATTTTGTTGATGTAAATGAAAATGAAAACCGTTTTGTTAATGAAAATGAAGATGAAAATGTAAATCGTTTTGAAGTTGAAAATGAAAATGAAAATGAAAATGAAGATGAAAATGAAGATGAAGATGAAACTCTAGAATGCGATGTTGAATTTAATGAAAATACTTTTTTTTTAAATTGAAAGAGGTGTTTTTGATAATCTTCTTGGTCAAATTTCTTGGAGGCAAATAAGAACACATGCAAATAAAATATACAACGAATTCTTTTATCGTAAAAAAATTAAAATTCAATGTCAAGTAATGATGCAATTGATGAGAATGCAAAAAATGAGGAAAATAATGAAAAAGTTAGGCTTTTTTGTTAAACCAAAAAGAAAAGATCAATCATTAAAACATGCTATGTGTACTATTGCTAGTGCCATTCAATCAATTGGAAAAAATAGTCGATCTAAAGATAAAAATGAGGAAAGAAGAGCTATAACAACTGCTATAGTTAATAGAGCAACTTTGAATAAAAGAATGGTAATAAATATTAGTGAATTTTCAAAAATACATCCTAAAACATTGATAAGAGCGGCAAAAATAAGAATAATTATAGAAAATGATCCTATCAACCAATGTTAGAGTTTCAATGGTCGACTACCGAGGTCTGATATGAAATTGAATGTTGAAATTAAATCTTTGATTGAAAAATATTGGCATGATAATACTAGGGTTTCATCTAATGCTAGAGATGTTTAAAATTAAGGGTGGGGTCCAAAGTTCGCGATCCTCACCCAAAACACCTATTAGATACAACATAAACTGAATTTTATAGAAATTTTGTGGTGATTTAGTGTTACCCAGTAATATTAAAATAAGTCAAAGGTCTTTTGAAAAATGTAAACTGTGGTATGTAAAAATTAATAATAAACAAATATCTTGTTGTTGTAAAACACATGTTCAATTTCATTATTTTTATGATGTTTTTCGATATATACGTTGTACCTAGCATACTAAAATGATTATACAAGAATGTGGTATTAATATGCCACTTGAAGCAATAAGGGAGCTAATTTCAAGTTTGTTTTATGAAAGATCTAATGGTAAATTGTTTTATTTAAGTTCTTGTATTTCTAGACAATGCATTAACTATGGAAACCTTTCATTCTTAGGAATTTGTATGCATGAAAGTGTTGATAATGATTTTGGACAATAATTAGTAGAAGTTAAAAGATTTAAGAATGTTTACTATTCTTTAAAAGATGTTAAAATAGGAAAGCGTTGTGATTTAGTTATAGAAAAATTTAGTGTGCACGCATTCATGAGTGAATTTAAGAATAAGATAGTACCAAAACATATCATGCACTCTCAACATGATCGATGGCTTGATGGCCAATTTCACGCATGTAGAAACACATTTCCAATTGGTACTATACTTTCAGTGGTTGATTTTGCAGAAAATTATACTCTAGCTCCGGAAGAGGAAATTCAATCATAGTATTATAATTCAGTGCAAGTAGCTATGTTTATCCATATTGTTTATAGACATGCATATAATAACATTGAGGATGATAGAAAAATTCTGAGGGAGTGTCATTTTTATTTGAGTGACAACCGATTACACTCATCAGAGGTTGTTCAATACTGTTTCAATATATTTTACAAAAATTTAAGAGAAAGAGGAATCCATATGAAAGAACACCCCATATGGTCAGATAATTGTACGTGGAAATTCAAGAATGCTCGAATGTTCTATTGGTTAAGTAGGATTCACAAAGAACTTAATTTCGAACATATACAGAGTTTTTTTGAAGCTGGGCATGGTAAAGGAGAACATGATGGAGCTGGTGCGAGTGTCAAAATAATTCTTGCTAAAGAAAAATTAAAATTTGAAGATGCAGTAAAATTTAAAGATGCACGTGGGATTTTTGATTAGTGTAATACAATATTATATAGATCCTAGTTTGAGTGAGTACTCCAAAGCTCATCGATTCTTTTGGTTGGTTGAAGAAGATAACATTGTACCTAGATTTGACTGTGAGACAATTAGTGGATCTAATAAATGGCATTCGTTTAGGAGTTCAACAACAAGAAAATGGACTATCTGGACAAGGGAGCTTGCATGTTTTTCCTAGTTTTGCATCTCAGGAGATTGGGAAGCATGCGAAAATATAGAATGGGTTGAACAGTGGGAGCAAAGATTGTTGACACCTTCACAAGTACATGATCAATATGAAAGAAATATTGAAGAAAATGATCAAGTGTTTGCATTTGAAGACTATGAATGTGTTTTAGACATTGTACAAGAAGGTAATTTAATTCAATTTATTTCATTTAATTTCGCTTTATTACGCTATTTTGTAATACTAATTTTTTTATATCGATATGTGGAAGTTATTAAATCAATTTTTGTTTGCAGGACATGTGTATGTTGTTTTTGCACCTGAGGGGAATGGAGACCAAACATAATATTGGTTGGCTCATTGTGTGCAAGTAAAAATAATTTAATATCACCTCGAGAAGATGATGAATTAAAAATTCATAATTGTAACTATACTAATGTAAGTTAAATAATTTACAATATAAATGTACCTACCCCTGGTCTACGACAATCGATAGCGGAGGAGTGCTCAACAACCCCTCAGGTGGAATCAACGTGGAAGCTGATTGACTCACGTAAACCAACATAAATATTTCAAACATATATGTTATTCAATTATAAATTTAAAACTCAAGTTAAAAATCATTTCATTTATAATTTAAAAAAATGAAATAAAAATACCCCTTAAGGGTTGCCGATTAGGACTGGAGTCGATGTATGTACTCGTGGAATGAATGATTGCCCCATTATTACTATCATCTGTACACCAAACAATTTGATTGTTAAAATGTATTGCAAACTTTACTTTGATATATACATTCATGAAAATTCATATAAAATAAATGTGTAGATGCATATTTATACCTGTGTACCAGTGTCCTCAAGATTTTTTCCTCTTGTAAGAAACTCTACAAATGAAATGATGTGACCAAATGAACCACCAGAATCTCCACGTCCACCCGAACTAGGTGTGGCCTGATCAGGTCCATAGCATACTTGATGGCAATTGGTAGATACATGTGGGACAAACCTTGACACTTCTGGAGTGGTACTCACACTAGCTTCATATAACACTCCTCCATCATCATCATCATCTCTATGCTCCCCACCCGCTATCACAGAAGCATGCTTATCAAGGTTTCTTGCGAGTGTACTAAGGGAACATAATGTTAAGACCATAGTTCAATGATACATATGTGCAGGAATGGGAGGACCAGGAGTAACAAGAAGGGGTTGTGCATGCATAGGGCATTGGGGATCAACCCTTGCCCCTAACCTCTATTGTGGAATTCCGCCACCAACACCCTGAAATGATTTAAAATCAAAATAATTGGGCTTTTGCCCCATAAAAAACTCTACATATAATTTCCTCAAAAAATACAATGGGCACTCCCAATTAGCATGTGGGGGATTATCAAAAACCATATACCATCGATCCCAAAAATGTGCACTCATCTATGGATGTATGCACTACCTCATGGATATTCTAGATTTGTTCGCAGGAATGGGTTGTCGAGTAACGGGGTCGAGAAAGTAGGGGGCTAGGTGGGATTTCATTATTTTAAGGTCTAACATTTCTTTATAAGAGAGACCATCAACATAAAATTGTCTCATTTATTCGCTATCTAGTCTATGCCTATCTAGATCAGAATGAATGGTCCTGATGGCATCCACAATGTTTTGCATTGCAAATGCAAAATGTCTAACATGGGGTGGAATCAATGCTTGAATCTGCATAGCATTGATTTGATTTTGTATTGATGCAACCTGATCATTTATGCATGCTCGTAAGTGAGCCTCATCAGATGCAACAGGTTTTAGAGGGGGAGGTGGAGGATTGATGATATCATCAATATTAAATTCATCCATGATATGAGATATAAGTGTGCACCTACATTAAATTATATTAAATTAACATACAAGCTTAAAAAATTACAAGAAATAGTTAAATTTGAAACACACATGAAAATTTATTTAAATATGATACATGCATACATATATTAAGATCATATAAAATTGAAACACACATATACATTGATTGAACTTGATCAAGTAAAATATGTACATACATTTAAAATAAAAAAAATACCATACATTTAACATACATACATTTAACATGTACATACATTAAAAATTAAAAATACCATGCATAATTTGCATGCATACATCATTAAAGTAAACTATGCACATACATAAAAATTTCAAAATTTAGCAACTATATACATGCAATTTTAATACATGTGTACATAGTAAACAATAAACTTGAAACATTCATAAAAAGCTCAATTTATGTCTAACACACACATATATATATCCATCTAGAACCATCCATCTAAAAATATCCATCTATAACCAAAATCATAAATTCACTTCACACAAAATATCCACCATTCACCAAATTCATCACACAAAATATTCATCATTCACCAGATTCATAAATTCATAACTATTTAAGAGATCATTGTCTTAATTTAAAAACTATTGTGGCTCTCTACTGCATCTCTTCATTTATTTGCTTTTTCCTTTTCAGAATCAAAATTTCTCTCCTATAGCCATTGTCGATGCTCATCTAAGATCCCATCCATAGCCATGACAACATCAACAATGGTTTACATCCTAGATGCAATCATCCTCATAGGTGGTGCAACAAATTCTTCATTTTTAATAATGTTTATTTGATCTTGGATGGTTCTAACATTGGAATTGATTCATTCTTGCAAATGAGCACCATCGGTTTTAGGAGATGGAGGTGGGGGTTATGAGGTGGAGTGGGTGGAGGTGTACATGAAGGTGGTGGAGATGGATGGTGTGGAGGTTGATTGCAAATATTATTGAATCGATCCATGTGATCTCTAGAATATATGAGTGAACCTGCATTAGATTTGTAATTTCAAAATGTAAGATACATGTTTAGGATTTATACCCTTAAACCATTCAATATAAATGGCCTAATTGAATACATATGATAAAATAAACTTTTAAGCCTCATTTATGTCTAAGGCAAGTTACTTGAATGAAAATACAATTAACTATTAATATTAGACAATTTATGAATGTTATAGGGTTTACGGTTTAGAGTTTAACATAGATCCCCTTAAGCCATCCTACCACCCTAAACTGTAAATTAATCAACCTAGATCATTATTTATCTCATTCATATTATAATTAAGATCCTATAGGATTCTTGTGGAGCAGTTGATTAAGATCCTAAGACAAAATGAATGCTTTAGTGAAGAACATTTTCTTGTGGAACGGTTGATTGAGATAGGTCTTGTTTCAACTGACCAACCTAGATCATGAATTATCATTCATATTATAATCTTGTACAATCTTATTATTGTTAAATTTGGTTGCCTTGGGCAACTTCACCAAATTTTAAGAATTTTTTTGATCCCATTAAGAAATGTCATATTAGGACCCATTAAGACATCGATTTATGATTTAGGGTGATAGGATGGCTTAAGGGTATCTATGTCTAGTGAGGTCCTAGGACAAAATAACATGGCTTAAGGGAATCAAATTTGGTGGAGTTGCCTAAGGCAACCAAATTTGATTTTAAGGTCCTAAGACAAAATGAATGCTTTAGTGAAGAACATTTTCTTGTGGAACAATTGATTGAGATAGGTCTTGTTTCAAATATCATTCATTTTATAATCTTGCACAATCTTGTTATTGTTAAATCTGGTTGCCTTGGGCAACTTCACCAAATTTTAAAAACTTCTTTCATCCCATTAAGAAATGTCATATTAGGACCCCTTAAGACATTGATTTATGATTTAGGGTGATAGGATGGCTTAAGGAGATCTATGTCTAGTGAGGTCCTAGAACAAAAAGACATGGCTCAAGTGAATAAAATTTGGTGAAAAAATTATGTCTTTAGCCTGTTTAGGGTTTAGAGTTTTGAGTTTAGGGTTTACGGTAATACGATGGCTTAAGGGGATCCTTGTAGTAAGGTTCTACTACAAAATGACATGGCTTAAGGGAATCAAATTTGGCTTAAGGGGATCTTTGTACTAAGGTTCTACGAGAAAATGACATGGCTTAAGGGAATCAAATTTGGTGGAGTTGCCTAAGGCAACCAAATTTGATTATAAGGTCCTAAGACAAAATGGATGCTTTAGTGTTGAGGGTTTAGATTTTAGAGTTCAAGGCTTACGGTTTTTAACGAACTTAGGGTGAAGTTTGGGTGACCCTTGGAATCAGGGACTTGCAAGTTAGTGCCTAGTTTATGAATATTTTTTTATTTTATGAATAGATTGACTATTTCCGTAATAGAAACACATAATTATGTGTGATTAAGATTGAGTTTGATGTATATTTTAACTAGATGTTTTTTTAATTGAATATAAGATTATTTTATTTAATATTTTTTTCATTAATATTGAACTCACTTAAATGAATTTTATGATATAAAACATGTATAATATAAAATTAGTTAATGTTGAATTGAAAGTATTTTATTTTAGATTGTTTTTAATTGAAAGAACCTAAAAGAACTTAGAAAACAAAAATATTTAGATTATTTAGTGTCTAGGTAACTAGTGCAAAAATTTAAATCCTAGACCAATACTCTAAGTACATATATATGGTAAATCCTAAACCATGGATTTAATCATTAAAATTTTAAAATTTAAATTCAAAATTTTCCATCCCTTACACATTTAATAATACATTATGAACCAACTAAACTTGCTTAGTATTCAAAGGCATTCAATTGTCTTTATTTTATCATTTAATCACACTTGATCATTATTCACAAATCATTTAAATTTTTGAAAGTACTATATGCTAGGAACACTTCAATAGGAGGACCTAAATTTAATCTAATTATGCATCACCATTTCCAAGTTTGAATACTATTCTCCTCAATCATTTCCATAATCATGAACTTGATCTTATCATGAGGGCTAACCTATGAGAACATGACAATTGAGATCCAACACTTAGTGCCCCTAGGTGTTTTTAAATGCCACTACTTAATAACTTAAATCTTCATTTTTAATAAAACTAATTTCTATGTGTCAAGTAACCCTCTCATTTAATTTCACAAAAAATAAATATTATGCATATGTCATAAACTCTATTCTTTAAATTAATTTATATATTTCTTACCATTATTTTTCTCAAAAATGTATTTAAAAATTATATTTTTCTTCAAAATAGATTATAACTTAAATCTTAATTTCTAATAATTAATTGTTCAAAATCCTCATTTTTTCTCTAATAGAATAGACATCTATATTTTTTAAAGAGAGTTTATTTATTTACCATCCCTAATTTAATTTACATTTCATCAAAATACCACATTTCTTCTTAAGTAGTTCAACTTCAATTCAAGAACCCTAGATCCATAGATGAAGCTAGATTTTGAATTTAATCCTCACTTAAGGTTTTGAATAGACCCTAGATGAAGCTAGATTTAGAATAGACTGATTATTTGACCTAAAATTAATTATCAAAATTCATATAAAAGATAGTTTTAAATGAAAATTCATATAGCAATAATGTACTCATTTCACAGTAAATGGAAAGTTTTTCTAGAATCTAATTATAATTTAACATTGAAACTATAATTTTAACATATCATTTTATCCATACAATGCAAATCAAATTTAAAACATTTAAGCAATGCAAAAGAATTTTCTTAAGCTCGAATATTAGGGTTTTCAAAATCAAAATGATTTGTTCGATTTCAATTTATGGTTTTAGCAATTTTTATTATTTCAATTCAATTCAAGGTTTCAATTTCTAAGCAATTAGGGTTTTTAATACAATTTTTTTAGTTTCAATTCAAACTAGAGTTTTGAAATTCTTTTTTTTTTGCTTTGATTTGAATTTGAGATTTCAAAAAGCTTAATTAGGGTTTCTAAATGCAAATTTTCAATTTATTTGAATTTCTAGGGTTTTGAAATGCATTTTTTTGTTTTGTTTCAATTAGGGTTTTGAAATGCATTTTTTTTGTTTTATCAAATATTTCAAGTTTCAAAAGTTAAATTTTGTTTCTAAAATACAGTTCAAGTTTTATTTTTTTGTTTCTATTGAAAATCTTCACAATTTGACCTATTTTTTAAATCTATTTCTAAAATTTCTTATTTAAAAAAAAACATGAAATAAAATGCTTAAAATGGAAATAAAATTTGAAATTAACATTCTAGAAACAATAAATTTATCAAGAATTTCAATTTGAAATGAAAAAATGCAAAAAAGAGAGGAATAGTACAGGTACCTGGAGGTCGTTTGGTAGTCACTGTCGCTCTCAAACTGGGATCCTGTGCACGCAAACGAAAATGAAGATTTCTTCATTTAAAAATAAATAAATAATCTTATGAAACGGGATCCCGGTTTGTAATAAACGAGATCCCAATTTTTACAAATCGGGATCCCATTCTTTACAAACCAGGATCCCGTTTCCTCTTCGCCGGTTCGGGACCCTCTAGTAAATGGGATCCCAATTTTTAAAAAGCGGGATCCCGTTTTCAATTCAAGCTCAGGATCCCGTTTTGTAAAAATTAGGATCCCGTTAATAAAAATCAGGATCCCGTTTTTGCTTAGCTGATTTCATTTTTTCGGCGAAGGCAAAAACTTCCACGTTTCGTGGACCCAACTTTTTGCTTTCACGCAATGATCAACAAAGGGTTTATTTTCTACCACAAGATTTTCTTCCTTATTTGGAGAATACCTCCAAAATCCTCTCTTCATCCATTCTTCATCTGAGAGACCTCCTCCCAAAAATGTGAGAGCATCCAAAGAACAAGAGTAAAGCAAAAGAAAAACGAGAGAATCGAAGGCCAAAAGAGCGAAGCCAACCAAAAGAGAGAAGCCAAGCCAAAAGAGGGATCCACTTTTCCTTTCACAAGAAGGAATATATAGGAGGAAAAAGAAAACCAACTCCACATAACTTCCCAACCACCCAACCAACCCAATTTTTGCCACTTTTCATAAGTGGGGAATTAGGGTGGGTTTTAAACTTTATTTAGGTGATTTTATAGAATAAAAGACCCTTACTCTATAGACCTACCACCTAGGGCACCTTTTAAACAATTAAAACCGCATAAAGGCATTATAAAACCTAAAATAAATAATGACATTTAAATAGGTGACTCAAGGGTCTAATAAGCAACATCTCTCACATGCACTTGACCCTTACAAAACAAGGTTGAATACATATCCTTGACAATACTAGGGTGTTGGCAAGAAGTTGAGAAGTGTTTTCCCTAATTTTCAGAATTTGACACATTTGACCTTAAAATTTGAAGCACTTAGAGATGAAATCTTCGAAAAAGTCACAATCATAAAATGTAGTACTCGAAGTCTAGTTTCCAAATATGTAATTTATTTCAATACCCAGATGGTACAAATTGAGTTTCAATAGGCATTTCTAAAAACCACTGTTTAAAAGTCATTTTTTTACCATACCATGCACGTGTACATCATCCATATTTTGACCTAAATTATCGTATTTTTCTAAATCCTTTTGGGAAAATATTTTTAACTCACTGAAGCACGTTTTTGATACTTTTTGTAATTTTTTATTGGATATTTTTTTTTTGTTAATTTTTTATTGGCCATATTTGGTGTTTTAAAAAATCGTCATGTACATCACGCATAAGATGACCTAAACTTATCATTTTTTTTTATTTTTTTTAAATTGAAAAGATTTGTCTAAAGTACGTTCTCGTGCAATCCGTTCGTCAAAAAATTATTTTAACAAAAAGTTATTAAAATACTAAAAAACCTTGATAATTCAAGTTTATGGACCTGTTTCATTAGAAATTAAATGAAAAAATAAAAAAATTAATCCAATTGTAAAAAAATTACATATTTGGAATCTACACTGTCTCATCTCTAATGAGTTTTAATTTCGTCGAAAAATTCTACAAAAAATGTCTTTAGATGTATGCCCAAAGTCACTATTTTCTTCTACATTGTTAGGACCTTCAACTTGCAGGTCAAACCAGATCTAGGGCCTAGGTTCAGATCCCCAAACCTTTTCTCGAACCAAAAAACAAAGCACAAACCTGACCAAAAATTCATATTTTAAAAAATGGGATCTCGTTTCATATTTTTTTATGCTTTTACAAAATAGGATCCTGTTTTGCAAAACGGGATCCCGTTTTGAAAATTGCCAAAAATGAAAATTTCTATTTTTGGAAAATTTTCAAAATGGGATCTTGTTTTGAAAAATTTCCAAAATGGAAATTTTCAAAAATGGAAATTTCAGTTTCCAAAATGGATTTTCAAAATGGGATCCTGTTTTTGAAAGCGGATCCCATTTTTAAAACAATGGGATCCCATTTTTAAAAAAACGAGATCCCATTTTTTGATTTTAGGCTCGGGATCCCAAACCTAAACGGGATCCCGTTTTTTGCAAGATGATTTTATTTTTTTGCCTAAGGCAAAAACTTCCACGTTTCGTGGACTCATCTTCTTGCTCTTACCCACTAGAATTTTCCAAGAATGACATAAGGGAAATAGCTATGTGACCCCTTCATGAATAGTGGCCAATTTTAACCTATTTACTCAACCAGAAGGAGGTGTCAGTATTTCTTGTAATTAATAATATTTGAAATAAATAGCATATGAAAAATAATTTTCTAATGATAATCAAATAAGGAGTTATATCTACATATAATTTAACTCTACCTACTTGCATAATATATTTTAGAGTCAAGCAATAATTGATCATGTTATTTAACATCAAAAAATTACCACTTATCACTAATCTATTTTACCTATAACGAATACTACTACAACCAAATATTGAATAGGGATCATTACCTTTATATTCACTTACTCACACTCATATTATAAATCACCTAACATGATGAAATACATTAACGTACATAATGATATTACCAATAATGAAACCTCTCAATCATTACATACTTATGTAGATAGGGAATAGACCTCATCTGGCTATCACATGGAATCACAACAACCACTAGTTCGTTAGTTAACAATCAAAAGTATAAAGAACTTGATGTATAGGAATAATAGTCAATAATGTATATTTCCCAACACCAAAGAACATAAAATATAAAAAATAAACCATTGATGACTAATAAGATCAACAAGGCCACAAGGGGCGAGTTCTTACACTCTCCCCCTAGGATTGACCTTCCTCCTAGAAGTCTCTATAGGATAAGGTAAACACAAGCACTTTTCAATAATAAAAATTCTGGTGCAGGAGCACCTTTGATGCAATTTTTAATTTTGGCTTGATTGATGTAAATAAGGTCATTTGAGACCATCGTAAGTGGTTTAGGACCATTTTTGGGTCATTAGGTGCAATTTAGGCAAATATTGTAAAAGTTGTTAATGTTGTAATGACAACTTTGCAAATTTGTTAACCAATCAGTTGTGAGTTGGTTGGAGGCATGGAAATAATTGTAACATCATAAATATACCTTGTAAACATGACCCCAAGGGGTTGGAGAAGGTTGGAAATAGTTTGAATAAAGAAAACTTCAATTTCACTCTAAAAACTGTGTTTTCTAGCAAAACTGACTATTCTTTCACATTGTATGGATTTGTACTTGCTTGTACAAATGTGATACTACTTGGAGAAGATGTAGGAATGAGATACCTTTCATTTGTAATTGGTTTAGTCAATTTTTGTTATGATTTGCAAAAGTTATAGCATTTTTGGTGTCAATAGATGTAGATTTTTCATTGTTTTGCAGCAAGAAATTATGCTCAAGTACGGATTTGTACAACTTGTAATGGTTGTGACAGTCATTGTAAAAGTTATATATATGTTTTAGGGTTCAAATTATTTTGGTTTGGTCTCATTTGGATTTAATTTGAGAAATTTATGACAAAAATTCTCTAGATGGTCATGTTTAGAAATTAGGGTTTCCAATTTGATAAAAAAATCCATTTCTCAAAATCCATATGGTGGAAAATTTTGATTTTTGGTGTGAACCTCTATTTTATGGATCTCTAAATTTCTTCAAGGTTTCAAGTCTAGGGTCAATGGTTTGTGTGAGTTATGGAGGACTATTTGTTGTCTTATCCCTAAAAATAGTCATAAAAACCCTAGTGGCTTAGAGGGTTTGTTGAAAATGACCTTATAAAATTTCTCATGAGAAAGGAATGGTTTGAGACCTTGTTATGTGTATTGAAGGTGTAAGAACAAAAATAGAACCTTTTGAAGCCCAAGAACTAGATTTTGTCAAGCCTAGGTGACCTATTAGGCCTCATTGGAAAGAGGACAACCAAAATTTTCCCTAAACCGTACAAAAAAACCACATCCCATTCTTGGATATGTGTTATTATGCCAAAAGGGTATTATTCCAAACAAGTCTTGTATTTTGAACATTAGGTCTATACTAAAAGTTATGGTCAAAAAGGCTTTTTTGAAAGGTTACAAGGCTTAAGGACAATTTGTAAAGAAACGGCTAAAAGATTGTAAGTCAAGGGTTCTTTGTGGGAGATTGTAGATTATGTTTGGAATTTATACCCCTACTCTGCATCATTTTGGTATCAAAGCTAGAAGATCTCTAGGAAATGATTTATTCTTTTGGCTAATGTGGTTTAGTGAGATCTGATGTTTAAGGATGGCTCTTAATAAGAAGAAAGATGGGAAAAGGGCATCGTCATTATTAAATAGATTGCTCAAAGTGGCAAAGAGGTTACATGAGGAAGAAATGATAGCTAAGAAAGCAAGCAAGATGGAAAAGGAAAGATTATTTCAGACTACCTACAAGTCCAAAGGTAAATGTTGTCAAGTTGTGTTTTCAGATAACTGCATGGATAATATTGTTTCTGAATACATGGTAGATAAATTGGGTTTGGAAAGAATACCACACCCCACACCCTATTCAATGAGTTGGCTTCAAATAGGTAACTAGGTAACTGTACATGAGCAATGCAAAGTTGAGTTTCACATAGGCAATTATAAGGATGAAATCGTTTGTGATATTATGCATTTGGATGTATGTCACGTTGTGTTTGGAAGGTTGTGGCATTATAACAAGGCAATGAAGTATAATAGGAAAAACAAAAAATATGAGTTGGACAAAGATGAGATGGAATATGCATTAGTAGCCTTGAAGGGTGAGTGCATAGGAATTTAAAGCTTGTTGTTAAGTGAGAAGATATATGTATGATGGTATGAAGCAGAGGCAAATGAGGTAATGGATGAGGTAATAAGTTTGGATAACATGTTGTTTGAAAAACCAGTTGAACAAGAAATGGAAGAAATTTCTTTCGAATTTTCTCAAACTAATGAAAGTAATAGTGACATTGATGTTGAAGTGGGTGATGTTCAGGAAGAAGAAGAAGAGACAACAAAGGAAGTTGTAGAGGACTCAAGGATAGTCCAAAGAGAGAAGAGAGTCATGGAGGATAAGGAGATAACATGGTTCTCAAGAGAATAACCAAGGGTTGAGAATGTTGATGTCAAGGAGAATGGAATAATTGATGAGCAATTCAAAAATGAAAATGAATGGCTGAGTAAGGTAGAGGTGAAGCCATAGATTTTGGAGAATAATGAAGACGAAAGAATGTATGGAAAACAACATGAGATGGATGGAGAAGTGAAGAATGAAGAAGAATATGATTTGTTTAATATGTTAGTTTCCTATGCAGGTGGAAAAGGAAAAGTGGATGACAACGAAAGTAAATTTACACTTGAAGTCCAAGGTCAAGCTAGAACACGAAAACAAACAAAAGCACATGGCTACATTGTACCAAGATGACCTTGGCTCAAGAAACATGTTGTTGGACCAAAAAGCACAAGTGGACCAGTTGATAAAAATGTGGTTGAGATACAAAAAAAAAGGAAACAATTCACACATGTCAAGGAACTAGAAGACAAGAAAGAATATTCCTATTTGAGGGGGACCTCAAATCTTTTCTCTCTAGGGAGTATTGTGCAGGAGCACCTTTGATGCAATTTTGGGTTATATTGTGAAACTTTTTTTTTTTCTTTGTTTTGGCTTGATTGATGTAAATAAGGTCATTTGAGACCATCCTAAGTGGTTTAGGACCATTTTTGGGTCATTAGGTGCAATTTAGGCAAATATTGTAAAAGTTGCTAAAAGTTGTCAAAAGTTGTTAATGTTGTAATGACAACTTTGCAAATTTGTTAACCAATCAGTTGTAGGTCAGTTGGTGGCCTGGAAATAATTTTAACAGCATAAATATACCTTGTAAACATGACCCCAAGGGGTTGGAGAAGGTGGGCAGTAGTTTGAATAAACAAAACTTTAATTTTGCACTCTAAAAATTGTGTTTTTCTTGCAAAACTGATTGTTCTTTCACATTGTACATATTTTTACTTGCTTGTATGGATGTTAAAATTCCCGTAGAGGATTTAGGAATGAGATAACTTTAATTTTAAATTGGTTTGGTCAATTTTTGTTATGATTTTCAAAAGTTATAGCATTCTTGGTGTCAATAGTTGTAGATTTTTCATTGTTTTTCAGCAAGAAATTATGCTTGTATGGATTTGTATGACCTGTAATGGTTGGGGAAGTCATTGAAAAATTTAAAGATATGTTTTAGGGTTCAAATTATTTTGGTTTGGTCTCAGTTGGAGTTAATTTGAGAAAGTTATGACAAAATTTTTCTAGATGGTCATGTTCATAAATTAGGGTTTCCAATTTGATAAAAAAATCATTTCTCAAAATATGTATAGTGGAAAAATCTGATTTTTGGTGTGAACCTCTATTTTATGGATC
>CM021100.1:455754803-455844145 GCA_007115665.2 Sequoiadendron giganteum | reverse complement strand
AAATATAATATATTAAAAATTATCATAGTATTTGTAATAAATTAGAAACACATCAACACATTATATACAATACACTCTAATTACCCTCTCAATAGTTTGATGATCCTCTATCATGTAATTAAAACTATCTACCTCGGGATAAAAGAAATCACTATCCAACTAGGGAAGAAGCTCACCATTACTAGTTTATTGATATACAAAGAAGAAGTTCAATTCATAGATCTACTACAAATCCATACACATACATTTTATTGTGAATTCAAGGAAATGAAAAGAATCCACCCAAGTGTATTTATGCATCATATTCATGTTGAGGATTTTAGGTCTATTAGATAATTGCAAAGGAGAATATGTCCTACACTAGGATACATAGTGGAGAAGATTAAGAAGATATTGTAGGTAGGATTTATTATCCTATTTCATATAGTCAATGGGTCTCACCACTTGTAAATATTACTAAGAAGAATGGGAAGGGGAAAATCTAAATAGATTATATGGATTGAAGAAAATGAAAAAAGAAAAAATACTTTCCTCTCCCATTCATTAATTAGGTTTTAGATAACCTAGAAATTAGTAATTAATTCACATTTTTTGATATAGTTTCAAAGGATTTTATTAGATCCAAGGAGCATTAGAAGATTGGGATAAGACTTCATTGAATTTTCCCTAGGATACTCATGCCTAGATATTCCCAGTTTTGAATTATACAATGCACCAAGAGCCTTTCAATATACTATCCTAGTAATATTTATTGATATGACCCACATGTTTTGAGGTTTACATGGATGATTTTCACCATCCAATGGAAAACATTTAAATAAGCCTTAGATAGTCTTGGAAAGGTCCCCACAATATGTGAATATAATTATCTATCTTTGAATCATGAAAAATTTATTTTCATGATGAGTGAAGGAATAGTATTGGAATACCATGTTTTCCAAGAAGGAATTAAGGTATACTCTAACAATATTGATATAATTGTATAAATAGTTCTCCTAAAACATACATTGACTTGAGAATCTTGTTATGGAATGGTTTTTATGAGAGATTTATAGAAAACTTTAGTAATATATCCAACCCACTATTTTATTTTCTAATCAAATATTGTAAATTTAAGTGGACTAGTTATTGCCAAAAAATGTTTAATTAATCAAGATGTCCTTAATTACAACACTCTTTATAAGATGACAGAAGTGGGAATAGTATTTCTATATCCATATTGATACTTCCAACCATGCCATAAGGGTGCTACTAGGACATAAAAATGAATCAAGTGGTATACACACTACATATTAAAAATAGAAAAAATATGAATCAAGAAATAAAAGTACACGATGAGAGAAAAATAATTCTTTAGAATAGTTTATACCATTAAAAGAACTTTCTACTAAATTATAGTATACAAAGTGTTTTTCCATATAGATCATTCATCCATTACATACCCTATGAAAAAATCTATGGTAGGAGGTATAATTATTCATTAATTATTTTTAATTTAATAATTTGACATAAATATTGCTAATAAACATATAAAATACAACTTGTTTTCTATTTTTTGAAGGTTATATTTTTAGGGGATTTGGG
This sequence comes from Sequoiadendron giganteum, assembly GCA_007115665.2. Taxonomy (NCBI): domain Eukaryota; kingdom Viridiplantae; phylum Streptophyta; class Pinopsida; order Cupressales; family Cupressaceae; genus Sequoiadendron; species Sequoiadendron giganteum. The sequence continues at coordinate 455,842,561 of CM021100.1, read as the reverse complement.
AATTAGTAGGTTATTATTTTCTTGATGAACTTACATATTTTTCATCTCAATTTATTCATCATGGTTTTCATACAAGATGAAGGTGGATTTATAATTTAGCCTAGTTAATGAACAATACGATGGTATAGATTCTTTCAGTGGAAAAAATCAAGAGATAAATTTTTGGTCAATAACTATAGATTGAGAGTGGAAAATAAACCATAATAAACTAGTTTCACAATAAACCTACATAATCATATAGAGAAATACATTATACAAGTTATTTCTAATGGGAAGATTTCTAATCTCTTCTCTTTAGTAGAACATAAAAAGGGGGATTAAAAAATAGAATGTTATTCCTAATTAAAAAGAGCTAAAAACCAAAAATAGAAAGTAGTAAGCATGCCCATTTAAATAATTAATAATTGGTATATTTTTAATGAGGCTAAAAAATTAATAAATCGAAATAAGATCCAAAATTAATAAATAAAAACTAGCTTCAAAATTTTGTAATTAAATAAGAGTGTTTGAATAATTAAAAGTATAAACCATAATTAAATATTTTTAATATCTATTAAATTGATATAAAATAATATTATAGTTCACTAAAAAAATTACATGTATAATGACATACTTGACATGATGGACACAACCCCTTTCAACATTGATGACACCTTATAATAATTTGAAATGCATACCTAATTGTGTTACATTCATTTAGAAAAACATATGAATTTTTCATAAATAGTCACTAATAAAATATTTTCCATTTAACCTACCCAAAATAGTATAGTGGACTATATGTTCTATTCAAAGATTGATGCATAGTTGAACTGCATAAAAATTGTTGCATTCCTAAGCATATCCTATTGTATTTAGTCTTGAGTAAACCATAATTTATATATGTTGTATTCTAAATCCTAAAATCCATTTCTCATTGTAGATATAGAGTTTTTATAAGTCAAGAATCTATGTAGAAATAGATAAATTCTAAGAAAGTACCATATTTTTTAGGCTTTCATGTCTAAGGTTTTCACATATGCTGGGCGGTTGGATTTTCTCTCAAAATGTTAAGGGTACAAGGCTAGCATAGTCAAATAATATGTTCAATTCACCTCGAGACCAACTTCTCTATTGTGAACTTTTTTCAAATCAAAGTTAGTTCTATAATGATTGGCCTTATTTATAGCATTCTAGATATAAGTGATGATATATTTTATTTTGAAATATCTTATAAAGAACACATAAAAAAAATTAAACTAAAATATACCCCTCAATATATTATGAGTAGAGGATCTATGAAGGGCATAGATACAAATATATTTTTGTCGCCCCACAAACATTTAGTTCAATGTGATATAAATTTATTTAGTTGTGATGGTTAGTATGGTATTATGTTATGTTTTGGTATGAAATTTTTCAATCATCTTAGGTATGGGGAAACAAAGATTGAATTCTTCGTGAATATCTCAATATTTTTGTATAATTGTATCTAAAGAATGGCTACAAAATATAATTTTATATATAACCATTTGAAACATTACAATTTAATTTATTTAATAGTAAAATACCATTTCTTATATTAGCTATATGGCTAGATAAAATGAGAAGAGTTCTTGTAGAAATAACCTAAAATAAACAAAAAAAATTCATAGCAAACACCTACTTTAGAGTTGTCTACCATAACATAAATACTCACACCTCCAAAAGGATCAAGGTAGTAGAATATTTGGCTCTATAAAATAATATTTATAGAATTTTTTGAGATAGATTAACTATAAATATAGGTGATTTGGCTCTTGCAATAGATAGAACAAATCCAAAATTATCTATTATTGATCTAGAGAAAGAAGAAGAAATGATTACATCCACACCATACCCATCAAGGGAACATAGGAGGATAAAGACATTTTTTAATCTAATGATGCAATTTAACAGTCTTAGTGTATATGAGATCCTAAAATTTTTAATTGATGGTAATATAAACCCTTTTTCAATCAAAACCATCCATCCCTTAGCCAATTTTGAAACAAGCAAAAGTCCTTAAGAGGGTAAGAAAAAAACCTATGGTGGAAAGCGATAAGGAAAAACACTTGATTTTTTTAAGAGGGAAGATAATCAAACATTACTAAAACAAGAATTGGATATACCTTTGGTAGGAGAAGAAAAAAAAAAATAGGAGATGAAAATGAGAAAATCATCCCGAATTTGTATAGAATTAGGAGGCATTTTTAAAACCAGTATAGCTATTTAAATTTAAATTATGTAAATGGTAACATTAAAGCAACATATTCTTGCATTACATCATAAAATATGCATATATTGGCTCTATATTGTAAGAGTTTTAAATAAGGGAATTGTAGATTTTCATCAATATAAATAAGTTAGATTCTAAATAGTTATAAAATTGGGAAATGAAGGGAATTTCCATCTTCTATAGTGAAAAATTCTATTTCTAGGACATGGTTACAAAATTCAGATAATATTTAGGAGCTAAAATTTGATTATTTTAAGTATATAACTTGATGACATGTTTGATTGGTTTATGGTATTTATTCAAGATGTTACTTGGTATCTTAAGGATGTGAGGTCGAGATGGTTCCAATAACAATTCTAACTCATAGGGCTTTCAAATTCCATATTTGTATTTAGAGTCAACATGTGAAAAAAAGGCATGTGCTTAAAAAATAAGTCAACTAGTGTCTACCTCACCAGAATTATAGATAACATGTAACATAAGGGTCCCACTAGGAATGGTATAAATTATTAATGACCTAGATTATATTTTGACAAAATAATACACTACATAAAGGTATCAAACATGAAAAGTCTTGGAGATGTGGTATAAATATAAAAGTCAATATCCAAGATTAAAAGGTTGGATCCTTATCTATTCTATCTTAAAGCCTAATTGATAAAATGAAAAATATGAAAAATGTTGAAAAGAATAATTAAAATCAAAAGGATCACATTGAATAAATATCCATTCCATTCATTCTTAGTTCTTTATATTTCATGAGATAATAATATATAGAAATAATGAAAGTACGTTCCTAAGGATCCATCAAATAACCCATATAAAATTAATATGAATGAGGATTTCTTGAGAATAAACCTCATACATATATTTGATCAAAATATATAGTTTATCTACATACAAGATGTAAAGCTTAAAAATAATAGACAAATTTATAGTTTTCCCTATCACCTAATTACAAGGGAATTAAAAAATCAACCCCTTTGTATTCCTCATATATATCATCTATACAAGTAAAATTGAGACTAGAAATTGACATGATGAGATTTATTTAAAGAATAATTTCTATGCCATAATTTATAATTTCTCCAACACATCAAGAAATTTAAAATTTGAATCTAGTGAAGGAGATATTTTTGAAATTTTGGTTGCAATGAGAATAGGACTAATAATGATAAAAAAAATGAATGTTAGGAGCTGGAGTACCTATACAATGGTTCAAGATACTTATCTTTAAATTCCTTGACTTTAATGTGGAAAAAAATATTGGGTATGCATGGCTAGTAGCTCAATTACTACCTGATATGCACCTCAAAATTCATTAAAGCAGTCCCTAAATGGATATATTCAAAAGTAAAATATTAGTGTCTATCACTATGGAAAATGGTTGAAGAATGGGCTCCATTCCTTATGGGCCATTATATCTAATCAAAATTACCACATCAAATGAGTACCATTATATCTAAAAATAAGTGTAGTATATTATTATCGTAAATCCATAGGATAACATCATGTTATAAATTCTAGGATGTCCTATTACATAAGTATAAAATAATTGCAATTGAGCCCTACCACTAAGGTGTAATATAGGAAGCTAAATAATTTCTCCTAATTAGTATTAAAAGTTTCAATAATGCACTTTTTAACATCTTTGTATCTAGATTATTATAGGTAAATACATTTAATATTAATAAAACCAACATCATGTTGAATTATAAATTTCTATGTTCATGGTTGCATTATTAGGTTCAATACTACATATGTGAGGACTAATATTATAGGTGCAATATTGAAGCTCAATAAGGGAAAAACACTTTTATGGTATTTAAAAGTATAAATAATATATATAACTAAGGCACATCATGGAGCATACCCTAAATATACATATATGAATCATATGACATAATCCCCCAAAAGAAGGATCAATCATTCACTTAGATAATAAAACTTATCTCTTTATTGACTGAGCATTTATTTATGTACATGCAAACTAAATTTTCTATCTAGACATGAATCTTTTATCAGATTTAATTATCATATTGATTAATTTAAATAATATTTTAGTGTTGATAGATCAAAAGGAATGTGTTATATCTTTTCAAATCTAAAGAACTTACTATTTTAGATTTAGATTTATAATTGAAATGAGTTCCTATCCTTTATTTGAACAAGTTATTTTGAGAAATTTTGGAACACAATTATTGAGCCCAAAAGGTTCATATTTATATGTTGTCTTCTCAATCAAACATCAATTTGTGGTGATTGATACAAACATCTAAGGATCCCCCACACTATGTGTTAACTTTTTCATTAACTAGAGTCTATTAAGAACTTTTAAAATTGACTTGTTCTTATATTGAAAATTCTTAATGATATATTCATGTTCCCATTTAAAATCCTTCAATATAGATCATGTTTGATGGTAAATGATTATATTAGGAGGTTTTTACTTCTTCCCTATATGGTATAATAAAATTTGACATTCATTCAAAGATTCTCATTAAAATTTGAATGTGACAAATAATGACATTTTAAATCAAAACTATCAATTTGTTTCTATTTTTAACTACTAACTTATGTTTATTTCTAACTTTATCGGATAGATTTAAACACAAAAAAAATTGTAGGGTAGATCACCTTTTGGATTTGATTGATAATTGAGTAAATACATGTTTATTATAGGCTTTGGATTCTAAAATACATTTCAAATATCTCTTTCTCTAGTGAATTGTTTGTTCTATAGATGGTAATAGGAATAGGGACAAGATGCATTGATGTAGGAGCATCCAGGTGAATCCATAATGAACATCACAAAAAAAATGTTTGTTTTAGGAGATTGGTAAGGTTTCATGGAAATTGTTCTTATAGGTATAATTGATGCTCCATCTGGGATTCAATGAAAAATGTTTTGAAGTCAAATTGTTAACAGTTATGAAGAATTAAGGATTTCTTAATTTTGGCTGGTAACTTGGAAAAGTTTTAAAATTTCATAGAACATGAGGTTTGAGATAGAGTGTCTTGGTGGGAATTTTGATAATTTTGATACACTCACCTCTACAAATTTATGGAAGAATTTGAGCTCTTGGTAAGAAACTAGATCAAAACTGAATTTTGTTCCATCCATCCATTTTATTAGTGATTGTTTAGTAGCGAATTTTCACCCCTTAGGAAAATTACCATTTTAAGCTTCTTCACTTTAGAAAACAAAATGCAAAGTCTAAATTCCACATAAGCCGGTTGCTTTCGTTCCACTTGGTGCCTGTTTTGAGTGTCGATAGAGGAATAACCATCGGGGATGCCCACGCGGTGCACAAACATTCATGTGATGTGCTTATGTCCTTGGTAGATTCTTGCAACTAGAGCCTGCAAAGGCATTACACTTCTCATTAGAAGTTAAATTATAACACCCTCTTTAGCTGACCGACCCCAATATGGTCATTTTCCTCACTCCTCCAAATTCACTCACTCTCATTCCATTCCAAGCTTCTTCCACAATCTCTTCTACAGATTCAAGCACTTAAGTAGTATTTTTGCACTCTATAGTAGCAATTCCATCACTCCATCACCTCAGTAGATTAAGTATAGAACAACACCATTTCAATAGAGGCTTGAGTACTCTCATTTTCTCCCCTATTATCCTTGAGAACTCTTGGTGGAGGTGGTAAGCTTTCTAATCCTCTCCTATATTAAATTTGGTTGAGTACGCACATTACTATATTGTAGTGTTTAGTGTTCTTTTATTTCATTCATTCTTTATCATACTATTTATTTATCATTGCAAATTTGGTTGTCCATGGAGGTGGAAACACCAAAATGGGGGTTTGACTAGGGCATACCCCTAAACAACCCCCTCAAAAATTTCCTCTTTGTTTTGTGTAGGTTGACGTACTGCGTGGAGCTAGCTGGAAAACAAGATTTTGTGTGAGATCATTCTTGTCACCCTAACATTAATCTACTTGTTTTATCATATTCGTTTATATGTTTCTTACTTAATAATATTATTTTGTTCCCTTAGAAACCATTAGCTAGGTCTCTAGTCTATTTTCTAGTGGTTAGACCTTGTCTTTATGGTCCTTTGGCCGTACGAACACCAACACACCTTAGAGATGCCAACATGTTGTGTTTCCATCCCAGAACCACACTTTTTTCCTTTGACAACGAGCTATCTGAGACACAGAGTTGACCCTAGAAACTGACTCGCCTAGTCGAGCATCTAAAATATTGGGTCTATAGAGTGATCAAAGGATGTTATAGTCCTCATCATTTTCATCCTGCATCTCCTAAAAATCCCTTAAGCTGAGGTAAGTTAGGGTAGCCTCCTACTCTTGGCCCTCCATGACCTCGGGCCTTGACGTGGTTAGTCCCCCTCTCTTACATTTTTGGTGAACGTAATGTGAACAAACATCAACTCCTTTGTCGATGTTTGAGATTTTCCCCTTGTACCCAAAGTTTGTGGACTCAATTGTCATGCTCATTAACCTTCACAAAATGTAGGGGTACCATGATCAGAGGGTAGTGTTTTCCCTGATTTTAAGAGTTTGACACATTTGACCTTAAAATTTGAAGCACTTAGAGATGAAATCTTCAAACAAGTCACAAATCATAAAATGTAGTACTCAGAGTCTAGTTTCCAAATATGTAATTTATTTCAATAAGCACATTGTAAAAAATTGAGTTTCAATAGGCTTTTGTAAATACCACTATTTAAAAGTCATTTTATTCTACCATACCATGCACGTGTACGACATCTATAATTTGACTTAAATTATCATATTTTTCTAAATACTTTTGGGAAAATACTTGTGACTCATTGAAGCATGTCCTCAATATTTTTTTGTAATTTTTTATTGAATATTTATTTTTTGTTAATTTTTTATCAGACATATTTGACATTTAGAAAAATCGTCATGTACGACATGCATAAGATGACCTAAAGTTATCATTTTTTCCATTTTTATTTTTAAATTGAAAATAATTGTCTGAAGTTTGTCCTTGTGCAATTCGTTCGTCATAATGTTATGTTGATTAAAATTTATTAAAATAGTTAAAAACACTGATTTTTAAAGTTTATGGACTGATTTCATTAGAAATTAACAAAAAAATAGAAAAATAATCCAATTGTAAAAAAAAAAAACCATATTTGAAATCTGCATTCTCATCTAAAATGGGTTTTAATTTCGTGAAAAAATTCTACAAAAAATGTCGTCAGCCATATGTCCAAACTCAATTTTTTTCCCTAACATTGTTAGAACCATCAACTTGCAGGTCAAACTAGGTTGAAGGCCTAGGTTCGGTCTCCCAATGCTTTTCCCGAACCAAAATCCGAAGCAAAAACCTGACCACAATGCAAATAAAATGGGATCATGTTCCCCTGCCAACAGTCACCGCATTCAATAATCAGAAATGGGATCCCAAGTTTAAAACGAGATCCAGTATCTTTAATACGAGATCTCGATTTATAATAGGGAACCTTTTTTTAATAAAATGGGATCCCGTTTTATAATCAGGATCCCATTTCTTTTCAAGTGTGTTATTTAAAATTACTGTCAAATTTTATTGTGAAATCTGCAACTTCACATGGACGACTGAGAGTAGTAAAATTGGTCTATTTTTCATTGAGCATTTTTTTTTATAGGTGGTGACTTACTTTTTTTATAATTTTTTTCAAAGGAGAGATCCCATTTTTTCAAAGAAAGAACAAAAGGTCTTTAACTTGCAATATGAATTTATTTTTTGAAAGGAGGCATGAAGAAATTAGTTTCAAAGTGGAATTGTGCTAGTTTTCTACTTGTTTTGAGGAACACAAGAAGACAAATTTAGTCCTTTTAGGTCTTGAAATTCCAATTTAAATCAATTTTTTTGAAGAATTTCACTATTTACATTCATTTGTGCTTGAGAATTTTATAATCATGGGAAATAAATATCGTAATAAGACGAGGAAGAAATTGACTCCTGAAGAAATTGAAGCAAACAAAGAGAAGGAGAGACAAATACAAAGAGAAAGAAGAATGAGAATTAAATTAATGAATGATGGGGGAGCATCCAATTCCACAACTATTGAAGATGAAAACATAGAGGAGACCATGGTTGTAGATGAAGTGAATTTGCAAGAAGTCAATTTGGAGAAGAATATGATTATACAATCAAGTCCTACTATGTATTCAAATCCCTCTTTCAATGTTCTGGAGAATGTTTCAATATGCACAAATCCAGGTACGTCTTCAAATCCACATGTTAGTGAAATGGTAAATTCGTATGTAGAAATTTTACAAGATGCTAGACTTAACAATGTTGACATTGATAATATTTAGAGAGATGAAACTTTTATAGAATTTGTTGAAAATGATAATGAGAATGATCCTTTTGTTAAAAATGAAATTGAGAATAATCCTTTTATTGAAAATGAAAACAGAAACCATTTCGTTGATGTAAATGAAAATGAAAACCATTTTGTTGATGTAAATGAAAATGAAAACCGTTTTGTTAATGAAAATGAAGATGAAAATGTAAATCGTTTTGAAGTTGAAAATGAAAATGAAAATGAAAATGAAGATGAAAATGAAGATGAAGATGAAACTCTAGAATGCGATGTTGAATTTAATGAAAATACTTTTTTTTTAAATTGAAAGAGGTGTTTTTGATAATCTTCTTGGTCAAATTTCTTGGAGGCAAATAAGAACACATGCAAATAAAATATACAACGAATTCTTTTATCGTAAAAAAATTAAAATTCAATGTCAAGTAATGATGCAATTGATGAGAATGCAAAAAATGAGGAAAATAATGAAAAAGTTAGGCTTTTTTGTTAAACCAAAAAGAAAAGATCAATCATTAAAACATGCTATGTGTACTATTGCTAGTGCCATTCAATCAATTGGAAAAAATAGTCGATCTAAAGATAAAAATGAGGAAAGAAGAGCTATAACAACTGCTATAGTTAATAGAGCAACTTTGAATAAAAGAATGGTAATAAATATTAGTGAATTTTCAAAAATACATCCTAAAACATTGATAAGAGCGGCAAAAATAAGAATAATTATAGAAAATGATCCTATCAACCAATGTTAGAGTTTCAATGGTCGACTACCGAGGTCTGATATGAAATTGAATGTTGAAATTAAATCTTTGATTGAAAAATATTGGCATGATAATACTAGGGTTTCATCTAATGCTAGAGATGTTTAAAATTAAGGGTGGGGTCCAAAGTTCGCGATCCTCACCCAAAACACCTATTAGATACAACATAAACTGAATTTTATAGAAATTTTGTGGTGATTTAGTGTTACCCAGTAATATTAAAATAAGTCAAAGGTCTTTTGAAAAATGTAAACTGTGGTATGTAAAAATTAATAATAAACAAATATCTTGTTGTTGTAAAACACATGTTCAATTTCATTATTTTTATGATGTTTTTCGATATATACGTTGTACCTAGCATACTAAAATGATTATACAAGAATGTGGTATTAATATGCCACTTGAAGCAATAAGGGAGCTAATTTCAAGTTTGTTTTATGAAAGATCTAATGGTAAATTGTTTTATTTAAGTTCTTGTATTTCTAGACAATGCATTAACTATGGAAACCTTTCATTCTTAGGAATTTGTATGCATGAAAGTGTTGATAATGATTTTGGACAATAATTAGTAGAAGTTAAAAGATTTAAGAATGTTTACTATTCTTTAAAAGATGTTAAAATAGGAAAGCGTTGTGATTTAGTTATAGAAAAATTTAGTGTGCACGCATTCATGAGTGAATTTAAGAATAAGATAGTACCAAAACATATCATGCACTCTCAACATGATCGATGGCTTGATGGCCAATTTCACGCATGTAGAAACACATTTCCAATTGGTACTATACTTTCAGTGGTTGATTTTGCAGAAAATTATACTCTAGCTCCGGAAGAGGAAATTCAATCATAGTATTATAATTCAGTGCAAGTAGCTATGTTTATCCATATTGTTTATAGACATGCATATAATAACATTGAGGATGATAGAAAAATTCTGAGGGAGTGTCATTTTTATTTGAGTGACAACCGATTACACTCATCAGAGGTTGTTCAATACTGTTTCAATATATTTTACAAAAATTTAAGAGAAAGAGGAATCCATATGAAAGAACACCCCATATGGTCAGATAATTGTACGTGGAAATTCAAGAATGCTCGAATGTTCTATTGGTTAAGTAGGATTCACAAAGAACTTAATTTCGAACATATACAGAGTTTTTTTGAAGCTGGGCATGGTAAAGGAGAACATGATGGAGCTGGTGCGAGTGTCAAAATAATTCTTGCTAAAGAAAAATTAAAATTTGAAGATGCAGTAAAATTTAAAGATGCACGTGGGATTTTTGATTAGTGTAATACAATATTATATAGATCCTAGTTTGAGTGAGTACTCCAAAGCTCATCGATTCTTTTGGTTGGTTGAAGAAGATAACATTGTACCTAGATTTGACTGTGAGACAATTAGTGGATCTAATAAATGGCATTCGTTTAGGAGTTCAACAACAAGAAAATGGACTATCTGGACAAGGGAGCTTGCATGTTTTTCCTAGTTTTGCATCTCAGGAGATTGGGAAGCATGCGAAAATATAGAATGGGTTGAACAGTGGGAGCAAAGATTGTTGACACCTTCACAAGTACATGATCAATATGAAAGAAATATTGAAGAAAATGATCAAGTGTTTGCATTTGAAGACTATGAATGTGTTTTAGACATTGTACAAGAAGGTAATTTAATTCAATTTATTTCATTTAATTTCGCTTTATTACGCTATTTTGTAATACTAATTTTTTTATATCGATATGTGGAAGTTATTAAATCAATTTTTGTTTGCAGGACATGTGTATGTTGTTTTTGCACCTGAGGGGAATGGAGACCAAACATAATATTGGTTGGCTCATTGTGTGCAAGTAAAAATAATTTAATATCACCTCGAGAAGATGATGAATTAAAAATTCATAATTGTAACTATACTAATGTAAGTTAAATAATTTACAATATAAATGTACCTACCCCTGGTCTACGACAATCGATAGCGGAGGAGTGCTCAACAACCCCTCAGGTGGAATCAACGTGGAAGCTGATTGACTCACGTAAACCAACATAAATATTTCAAACATATATGTTATTCAATTATAAATTTAAAACTCAAGTTAAAAATCATTTCATTTATAATTTAAAAAAATGAAATAAAAATACCCCTTAAGGGTTGCCGATTAGGACTGGAGTCGATGTATGTACTCGTGGAATGAATGATTGCCCCATTATTACTATCATCTGTACACCAAACAATTTGATTGTTAAAATGTATTGCAAACTTTACTTTGATATATACATTCATGAAAATTCATATAAAATAAATGTGTAGATGCATATTTATACCTGTGTACCAGTGTCCTCAAGATTTTTTCCTCTTGTAAGAAACTCTACAAATGAAATGATGTGACCAAATGAACCACCAGAATCTCCACGTCCACCCGAACTAGGTGTGGCCTGATCAGGTCCATAGCATACTTGATGGCAATTGGTAGATACATGTGGGACAAACCTTGACACTTCTGGAGTGGTACTCACACTAGCTTCATATAACACTCCTCCATCATCATCATCATCTCTATGCTCCCCACCCGCTATCACAGAAGCATGCTTATCAAGGTTTCTTGCGAGTGTACTAAGGGAACATAATGTTAAGACCATAGTTCAATGATACATATGTGCAGGAATGGGAGGACCAGGAGTAACAAGAAGGGGTTGTGCATGCATAGGGCATTGGGGATCAACCCTTGCCCCTAACCTCTATTGTGGAATTCCGCCACCAACACCCTGAAATGATTTAAAATCAAAATAATTGGGCTTTTGCCCCATAAAAAACTCTACATATAATTTCCTCAAAAAATACAATGGGCACTCCCAATTAGCATGTGGGGGATTATCAAAAACCATATACCATCGATCCCAAAAATGTGCACTCATCTATGGATGTATGCACTACCTCATGGATATTCTAGATTTGTTCGCAGGAATGGGTTGTCGAGTAACGGGGTCGAGAAAGTAGGGGGCTAGGTGGGATTTCATTATTTTAAGGTCTAACATTTCTTTATAAGAGAGACCATCAACATAAAATTGTCTCATTTATTCGCTATCTAGTCTATGCCTATCTAGATCAGAATGAATGGTCCTGATGGCATCCACAATGTTTTGCATTGCAAATGCAAAATGTCTAACATGGGGTGGAATCAATGCTTGAATCTGCATAGCATTGATTTGATTTTGTATTGATGCAACCTGATCATTTATGCATGCTCGTAAGTGAGCCTCATCAGATGCAACAGGTTTTAGAGGGGGAGGTGGAGGATTGATGATATCATCAATATTAAATTCATCCATGATATGAGATATAAGTGTGCACCTACATTAAATTATATTAAATTAACATACAAGCTTAAAAAATTACAAGAAATAGTTAAATTTGAAACACACATGAAAATTTATTTAAATATGATACATGCATACATATATTAAGATCATATAAAATTGAAACACACATATACATTGATTGAACTTGATCAAGTAAAATATGTACATACATTTAAAATAAAAAAAATACCATACATTTAACATACATACATTTAACATGTACATACATTAAAAATTAAAAATACCATGCATAATTTGCATGCATACATCATTAAAGTAAACTATGCACATACATAAAAATTTCAAAATTTAGCAACTATATACATGCAATTTTAATACATGTGTACATAGTAAACAATAAACTTGAAACATTCATAAAAAGCTCAATTTATGTCTAACACACACATATATATATCCATCTAGAACCATCCATCTAAAAATATCCATCTATAACCAAAATCATAAATTCACTTCACACAAAATATCCACCATTCACCAAATTCATCACACAAAATATTCATCATTCACCAGATTCATAAATTCATAACTATTTAAGAGATCATTGTCTTAATTTAAAAACTATTGTGGCTCTCTACTGCATCTCTTCATTTATTTGCTTTTTCCTTTTCAGAATCAAAATTTCTCTCCTATAGCCATTGTCGATGCTCATCTAAGATCCCATCCATAGCCATGACAACATCAACAATGGTTTACATCCTAGATGCAATCATCCTCATAGGTGGTGCAACAAATTCTTCATTTTTAATAATGTTTATTTGATCTTGGATGGTTCTAACATTGGAATTGATTCATTCTTGCAAATGAGCACCATCGGTTTTAGGAGATGGAGGTGGGGGTTATGAGGTGGAGTGGGTGGAGGTGTACATGAAGGTGGTGGAGATGGATGGTGTGGAGGTTGATTGCAAATATTATTGAATCGATCCATGTGATCTCTAGAATATATGAGTGAACCTGCATTAGATTTGTAATTTCAAAATGTAAGATACATGTTTAGGATTTATACCCTTAAACCATTCAATATAAATGGCCTAATTGAATACATATGATAAAATAAAATTTTAAGCCTCATTTATGTCTAAGGCATGTTACTTGAATGAAAATAAAATTAATTATTAATATAGGAAAATTTATGAATGTTATAGGGTTTACGGTTTAGAGTTTAACATAGATCCCCTTAAGCCATCCTATCACCCTAAACCGTAAATTAATCAACCTAGATCATGATTTATCTCATTCATATTATAATCTTGCATGATCTAATTATTGTTAAATTTGGTTTACGAAACTTAGGGTGAAGTTTTGGTGTCCCTTGGAATATAATGAACTTGCAAGTTAGTGAAGAACATTTTCTTGTGGAGCAGTTGATTGAGATAGGTCTATAGGATAGAATTCGTGGGAGTACCCTATAGGATAGGATTCATGGGAGTACCCTATAAGATTCTTGTTGAATATTTAATTAAGGTCCTAAGACAAAGTGAATGCTTTAGTGAAGAAAATTTTCTTGTGGAATAATTGATTGAGATAGGTCTTGTTTGAACTAACCAACCTAGATCATGAAATATCATTCATATTATAATGTTGCACAATATTTTTATTGTTAAATTTGGTTTCCTTGGGAAACCTCACCAAATTTTAAGAAATTATTTGATCCCATTAAGAAATGTCATATTAGGACCCCTTAAGACATCGATTTACAATTTAGGGTGATAGGATGACTTAAGGAGATCTATGTCTAGTGAGCTCCTAGGACAAAATAACATGGCTTAAGGGAATCAAATTTGGTGGAGTTGCCTAAGGCAACCAAATTTGATTTTAAGGTACTAAGAGAAAATGAATGCTTTAGTGAAGAACTTTTTCTTGTGGAACAATTGATTGAGATAGGTCTTGTTTCAACTGATGAACCTAGATCATGAAATATCATTCTTATTATAATCTTGCACAATATTTTTATTGTTAAATTTGGTTTCCTTGGGCAACCACCAAATTTTAAGAAATTATTTGATCCCATTAAGATATGTCATATTAGGACCCCTTAAGACATCAATTTATGATTTAGGGTGATATGATGGCTTAAGGGGATCTATGTCTAGTGAGGTCCTATAAAAAAATAACATGGTTCAAGGGAATTAAATTTGGTGGAGTTGCTTAAGGCAACCAAATTTGATTTTAAGGTCCTAAGAAAAAATTAATGCTTTAGTGAAGAACATTTTCTTGTGGAACAATTGATTGAGATAGGTCTTGTTTCAACTGACCAACCTAGATCATGAAATATCATTCATATTATAATCTTGCACAATCTTGTTATTGTTAAATTTGGTTGCCTTGGGCAAATTCACCAAATTTTAAGAAATTATTTGATCCCATTAAGAAATGTCATATTAGGACCCCTTAGGACATCGATTTACAATTTAGGGTGATAGGATGGCTTAAGGGAATCTATGTCTAGTGAGGTCCTAGGACAAAATAATATGGCTTAAGGGAATCAAATTTGGTGGAGTTGCTTAAGGCAACCAAATTTGATTTTAATGTCTTAAGACAAAATTAATGCTTTAGTGAAGAACATTTTCTTGTGGAACAGTTGATTGAGATAGGTCTTGTTTCAAATATAATTCATATTATAATCTTGCACAATCTTGTTATTGTTAAATTTGGTTTCCTTGGGCAACTTCACCAATTTTTTTTTAAAAAAATTCATCCCATTAAGAAATGTCATATTAGGACCCCTTAAGACATTGATTTACGATTTAGGGTGATAGGATGGGTTAAGGAGATCTATGTCCAGTGAGGTCCTTGAACAAAATGACATGGCTCAAGTTAATAAAATTTTGTGAAAAAATTATGTCTTTAGCCTGTTTAAGGTTTAGAGTCTAGAGTTTAGGGTTTATAGTAATACAATGGCTTAGGGGGGTATTTGTAGTAAGGTTCTACTACAAAATGACATGGCTTAAGGGAATCCAATTTGGCTTAAAGGGATCTTTTTAGTAAGGTTCTACGACAAAATGACATGGCTTAAGGGAATCAAATTTGGTGGATTTTCCTAAGGCAACCAAATTTGATTATAAGTTCCTAAGACAAAATTGATGCTTTAGTGTTGAGGGTTTAGATTTTAGAGTTTGAGGCTTAGGGTTTAATGAACTTAGGGTGAAGTTTGGGTGGACCTTGGAATAATGGACTTGCAAGTTAGTGCCTAGTTTATGAATATATTTTTATTTTATGAATAGATAGACTATTTCCGTAATAGAAACACATAATTATGTGTGATTAAGATTGAGTTTGATATATATTTTAACTGGATATTTTTTTAATTGAATATAAGATTATTTTATTTAATATTTTTTTCACTAATATTGAACTCACTTAAATGAATTTTATGATATAAAAAATGTATAATATAAAATTATTTAATGTTGAATTGAAAGTATTTTATATTAGATTGTTTGTAATTGAAATAACCTAAAAGAACTTAGAAAACAAAAATATTTAGATTATTTAGTGTCTAGGTAACTAGTGCAAAAATTTAAATCCTAGACCAATACTCTAAGTACATATATATGGTAAATCCTAAACCATGGATTTAATCATTAAAAATTAAAAATTTAAATTAAAATTTTTCCATCCCTTACACATTTAATAATACATTATGAGGCAACTAAACTTTCTTAGTATTCAAAGGAATTCAATTGTCTTTATTTTATCATTTAATTACACTTGATCATTATTCACAAATCATTTAATTTTTTTAAAGTACTATATGATAGGAACACTTCAATAGGAGGACCTAAATTTAATCTTATTATGCATGACCATTTCCAAGTTTGAATACTATTCTCCTCAATCATTTCCATAATCATGAACTTGATCTTATCATGAGGGCTAACCTATGAGAACATGACAATTGAGTTCCAACAAGTTCAGTGCCCCTAGGTGTTTTTAAATGCCACTACTTAATAACTTAAATCTTCAATTCTAATAGAACTAGTTTCTATGTGTCAAGTAACCCTCTCATTTAATTTCACAAAAAATAAATATTATGCATATGTCCTAAACTCTATTCTTTAAATTAATTTATATATTTCTTACCATTATTTTTCTCAAAAATGTATTTAAAAACTCTATTTTTCTTCAAAATAGACTATAACTTAAATCTTAATTTCATATAATTAATTGTTCAAAATCCTAATTTTTTCTCTAATAGAATAGACATCTATATTTTTTAAAGAGAGTTGATTTATTTACCATCCCTAATTTAATTTACATTTGAACAAAATACCACATTTCTTCTTTAGTAGTTCAACTTCAATTCAAGAACCCTAGATCCTTAGATGAATCTAGATTTTGAATTTAATCCTCACTTAAGGTTTTGAATAGACCCTAGATGAAGCTAGATTTATAATTTAGCATGTGTTTTGATTTTTGTTTTATTTTTATTTCATCTTTTTAATAGACTGATTATTTGACCTAAAATTAATTATAAAAATTCATATAAAAGATAGTTCTAAATGAAAATTCATATAGAAATAATGTACTCATTTCACAAAAAATGGAATGTTTTTCTAATCTAATTATAATTTAACATTGAAACTAAAATTTAAGATATCATTTTATCCATACAATGCAAATCAAATTTAAAACATTTAAGCAATGCAAAAGAATTTTCTTGAGCTCGAATATTAGGGTTTTCAAAATTAAAATGATTTGTTCGATTTCAATTTAGGGTTTTAGCAATTTTTATTGTTTCAATTCAATTCAGGGTTTCAATTTCTAAGCAATTAGGGTTTTTAATACAATTTTTTAGTTTCAATTCAAACTAGAGTTTTGAAATTCTTTTTTTTTTGCTTTGATTTGAATTCGAGATTTCAAAAAGCTTAATTAGGGTTTCTAAATGCAAATTTTCAATTTATTTCAATTTCTAGGGTTTTGAAATACAATTTTTTTGTTTCATTTCAATTAGGGTTTTGAATATATTTTTTTTTTGTTTCATACAATTCAAGTTTCAAAATTTAAATTTTGTTTCTAAAATACAATTCAAGTTTTATTTTTTTGTTTCTATCGAAATTTTTCACAATTTGACATATTTTTTAAATCTATTTCTAAAATTTCTTATTTAAAAAATAACACAAAATAAAATGCTTAAAATAGAAATAAAATTGAATTAAACATGCTAGAAATAGTAAATTTATCAACAATTTCAATTTTGAATGTAAAAATGCAAAAAAGAGCGGAAGAGTACGGGTACTTGGAGGTCTTTTGGTATTCACTGTCGCTCTTAAACCAGGATCTTGTGCGGGCAGACGAAAATGAAGATTTCTTCATTTAAAAATAGATAAATAGTCTTACGAAATGGAATCCCGATTTGTAAAAAACAAGATCCTGATTTTTACAAATTGGGATCCCATTCTTTACAAACCAGGATCCTATTTCTTCTCCGTCGGTTTGGGACCCTCTAGCAAACGAGATCACATTTTTGAAAAAGTGGGATCTCGGTTTTGTTTCATGCTCGAGATCCTGAACCTAAACGGGATCCCTTTTTTGCTTAGCCGATTTCATTTTTTTGGCTAAGGAAAAAACTTCCATGTTTCATGGACCCAAATTTGTGCATTTACTTGTATATTGCTAGGAGAATTCTATGACACCTTCCAATGGAGAAGATAAAGGTAACTTCTAATTTCTCTACAGGTCTTTTTTTCGGTTCTATGGTTGACTTGACCACTCAAGAGCAGGTATCATAGGGTGAGTCAAGATTCTTTGATTTAAAAAACCATGCCTCTACTCATCTTGCATCACCTACATCATCTTTCGTAGATGAGCGTGAAGCTGTCCAAATCCCTTCTAAATATGTTGCTAGTCTAAGCAAGGGGTTAGGTGCTTTGGAAAATCAATTAGAGAAGAACCCAAAGCTGGCTAGGGTTGCTAAAGTTATTAGAAAAATAATTTATATGGTAGGAAAAGACCAAATACGTGTAGAGCTCCTATCTAGTCTCACGAGTTTGGTTGAAGCATGTGCCCCGAAAAACCATAGGAGCATGATATGAGGTTTCCCCTTTGAAGAACATGAGAGATAGTTAAGAGTTTCTATTCCTCCCACATCCGTCTACATGGCTGACATAGTCCCTTCGATCAGTATCCATGTTGCTTCCAAAAGTTCTAAAACTATCAAAGTAAAAAAAAATCCTCTACGTTTTCATGTCACCCCTCCTATCACCCCCGATAATGGAGGATTTGGTGGGATGATTAGCAAAGTCTTTGGTGGTGGTAGCTTCAATGGAAGACGTGGCACTGGTGGAAGTCATTCCAAGGGTGGTGGTTTTGGAAGTGGCAATGGCTCTGACAGAGGTCACGTTGGTGGCTGTGGCATTGACAGTGGATTTGGTGGTAGTCATGGTAGCGGTTCTAGTGGTGGTTGCACTGGTCCTATATCTTCTAATGACCCTATTCTGAACACCCTTCTTTAGAATATGGGGAAGATGCAGAACCAGCTGGCGAACCTTTCCCAATCTTCTGCCCAACCTATCTTCTAACCCTTCTTTCGACATAGTCCATTGTTGGTAGCAATCCTAAACACTCCTTTCCTGCAAGGGATGGAGATTCCTAAATTCAAGAAATACGCCGAAAAAGGGGACATATAAACACATGTTTTTTCCTTTAATTCTTTGTGTAGAAACTTATTGCATCATGATGCATTGATGGCAAAACTATTCCCTCAATCTCTCAAGGACACAACACTTGAGTGGTATTATTTCTTTCCTGACAATTCCATCCTTACGTTCGATCAGCTTGTGAACTAGTTCCTATGATAGTTCCAAGCCAACATTGGACCGAAGATGACTTTCTCTGACCTTGTCCAATGTAAACAAGGGGATAATGAGAAGATTACCAATTTACAGTGTGATATCAGGTGCTCTTTTCACAAATATAATACCCATTACCAGAATCCAATGTGCATAAGGTGTTCATAGGGAACTTACAAAGGCCTTGGAAAGAGTAGTTTTCCCCTATGAAATAACCTTCTTTCGTACATTTGTGTGCATCATTACAAGAATATCAATAGACAATGGTTTAGTTTGGGGGACTTCCTCCTGCTCCCATCTTGAAGGGAAGTCCATTTTATCGATCTCTAGGAAAGGAAAATTCGTTGCAAATGTAGTAGCTTCTATGTATGACAACGACCTTAGATGCAACCGAAAGTTCACAAAGTTATGAGAATCTTATTCCTCCATTTTACAAAAATTATTAAAGGATAAGATCATTAACTTTCCAAGCCCCAAGCCCGTTAGGGAACCTTACCCTAACTAGTATGAAGTAAACACCTATTATCAATACCATCGAGTTAATGTACATGATACCGAATGTTGAATGCTCCTATATCATGAGATACAGGATCACATCGAGGATAGTACTATTCAAACTCTTGATGGAAACAAAAAAATAAAAAATTAGTGGCAAAAGATAATAGTGAATTGCAAATATACAAGGACCCATTTCTGTCACATTCTACTAACATGATTATTGATCCCTCTGATTATGCTACTCAACCTGAAGGGTATGTTAACATGGTTACTATTACTCCTCATCTTGTGACCGGTTCACTAGATATAACATTCACTTTGCAAGATGTATCAGAAAATCAGAAACCTTGTCCGCTATACATTCCCACTCGCCTCAATAGCAACATTGTGACAAGGGTCTTAGTCGACCATCCAATTACGTGAATGCCATCACACACGGGACTCTATTTTTGAATTCCTTGCAAAAGGAAGAGTATGTATTCCATCATCCATGTGCATGATGACCTTGCTCTTAAACTGTATGGATCGATAACCTTGTCCGTCCTAGATGGACCTAGGAATGTAGATATGGTTTTTGATGTTATTCTTGATTCAGACCTAGTCAGGGTGAAGCTTGGTATACCTTGGCTAGCTTCCATGAATAGAATCACTTCTATAATTCATAAATGTTTAAAGTTTTCCCATGAAGGTGTCATGCACATAGTGCATGACACTGGATGCCAACCAGTGGTGTTTGATGGGGGAAATTCATTGGATCATTTTTGGTCCACTCCAGTCGGTCCGCTTCATCCGAGAATGAACCTACTTTATAAGAACTATGTAAAGTATAAAACTAGGGGCAAGGGACAGTCGAAACTGACCCTTCCCATGGAAGAATAAAAATTGCTTCCTCTTCCTAAAAGGAAAAGGAGAAGCTTTCTCCTTCTTGGGCTGCCTCATCAATTCTTCTTTCTTGGGAGGAGTATTGGATGAGTAAGCTTGGTCTTTATCCACTGAGTTCGATGTTGCTTGCTTGGCATAGGTCCTGAAGATTAGGTTATTTGATTTCCCTACCAAACCTCTAGGACCTTGGTACTACTTGTACAAAAGGCAGAAAGCCCCCTATGGGGAATCCTCTATGTCCTAGCCTCTGTGGCCTCCTACCACCCCTTCTCCTAAAGAAGTGAATGGGAGGAGGTGCATTGTCAAGGAATTGGAGCCAACCACCCCCATTGTTTCTAAACGTATCCCTCCTTCTCCTGTACAAGATTCTATCCCTTCACTGGAAACAACTATGGAGGACACTCCCATGGTGGATTAGGAGCCTTCCATTCCTTTGCAACCTCTAGCCTGTATTTCAAAGAGTCGTAGGAACTGCCTTGTGCATGAGAACAAGTGCCAACAAAAGGCTCTCTTTCCTAAGAAGGCCATCTCACAAATGAAGGAAGAGGAGATGATTTCCCCTATATCAGGACCTTCTATTGTATCCTCCTCTCTTCTCCCCTCTGTTTCCATTCAAACCAACTCTATATCTCTTTCGGATTCTATTGTGAGTGCAAATGCGCATGACCCTAGAAAGGTGCAGGTGTTCATTGCTCCTTCAACGGATTCACCCTTATTTACATCCATTTAGGATGTCCTACCTTTCCCGAATCGCATAGATATGACTAGCACCTCAGTCATATCTGCTATAGTTATTTCCTCCTCTTCCTTCACCTTTCTTGCCTCATTTGTGGGGAGCTCACCAATTCCAATGAAGAATAATTTAGAGAGTGGTCCTTCCAAAAATAGAGGATGGAAGAGGATCCCGCCTTCTTCGAGAGATGGCCCAGTGCTGACTTGTTTTGTCTCAGTAATTAAACCAGCCCTAGCTTCTCCTAAGTTTGTCACCACTCTCGAATCACTTGATGAGCTTAGCGGTGAACCTCAGGCATGATCTCCTCCATCTATCAAGGAGAAAAATGGAACTCATGTTAAGTGCATGTTCAACTTGGTTGATAAAGTTCTGACCTTTTCAACGATATTCATGCAATTGTTGGCCTTGGACCCTTAAGAGTTGAGTGACAGAGACCTCAGAGGTTCATCTTCCTTAGCCCTTGTTGTTGGAGGGTTAAAAGATCCTCCCCTTAAGATTCCACCACTATAGGCTCGTTCTCCTTCCCCTATGATGATCTAGAGTGGGAAGTTGACGACCTCTGGGTTGATCAGTGTTATGGGTTTATCTTTAGATTAGATGTGTGTATGTCTTGTGACATGTTTCCCATGTAACCATGCTATATGTGCTTGGATAGACCTCATCACCCCTATTGGTGCTTGGATATAGGCATGGTGTTTTTTTTGTAAACTCTCTTCTAATTGTATCATCATTCCTCCATTTTTGTGATGGATTTTCGACGAACTGGGGATGATGCAAAGCATTGGAGGCATTTAGGCTTCCTTCCATGTTGACCCAATTTTTTATTTTTACTTTGTCTTCTCGTGCATTCCTCATGTTGATTTCTCCCACCTATACTTAATGAATTTTGAAGTGATTTCTATCCAGCATGTTCTGGAAATATCTACAACCAAACACATAAAAAAAATTCTCCTCCACCAACTATTCTGGATGGTTCTCATCGACCATGTCAACTGCATGTGTTGAAACTATTCCTTATTCTAGATCTTTCCAAATACCTCTATAAATAGATGCATATGTAATCTGTTTCAACAATCAATATGAGTGTGCAATAAAAGCATCGCTCAGTTTTGGGCTCATTCTATTATGTGTGATTTGTGTTTCTTTGTTTTTCATCATGGTATCAGAGCCTATGGTAGAAGACCCTGGAGAGTAGTGAGAAAATCTTGCACTTGGGTTCTGTGTCTGAGTTGCCTTCTATGAGCTACGTAGGCTATAAGATGGAAATCAGCGATTGCAACATCATGCTTTGTTGATAAATTGAGTAGATTGAAGCAATGGTTGTAGAAGGCTTGAGAAGAAAGTGCAGCCATTGAAGAGTTCATTGTGAAGAAGGAACACCATCAACCATATTGAAGAAAAGATTACAATTTAAAGTGTTCAGATCACCGTTGATAAAGGAAGCTGCTGAAGCTCATTTGAAAACCTCCCCAGTTTGAGTGTGAGGATGCCACAGCCAAGGAGATGTTTGCAACATAAGTGTTATTGATAAAAGTCTCAAGACATTGCTAAAAGTCTTAATGTTGAAGAAGCCAATGATTTATGAATTCCAGAGCATACAAGAGTGTAGCCATCGATAGAGAAGAAGAGCTGTAGCTGAGGTACTGTTGTAGTCCAAAAAAATCGTTAAGAAGGCACTCCATAAAGAGTGCAAAAATCAGAAGAAAAGGAGAGTGTATTGCTGAAGACAAAGGAGGAGGTGCAAAAATATATGTGTATTGCCCAAACTATGGATCAAACTAAGGAATTGCTAGTCAAAAGGTAAGAAGATGAATCCATTGAGATGTGATGTTAGTCATCAAATATCATAAAGGTAAATTGTCTTGTTTAAAGAATTAACAAAACTGAGATTATTATTTTTGAAGATTTAGTGTTTTATATTTATGCTGATTGTTAAGGAGGAGAAATTGAAGAAGAGTGAAGGTAAACAGAGAAATTGGTGTAGTAGTATCAAGATATAATTAAGGTGAGTCAAAATTATTTAAATAATGGGTAAAATTGGAAAAAAAGGGTAAAGAAAGAGAGAGACGTTTTTGAGGAAGAACTGTTAAATGTTAAGAAACAAAATTCTGAATTGTTAAAAGATTTAGATAAAATTTCATTCGAAAACAGTGAACAACTGATAAAATATTATGATCTTAATATTTAATTAGATAAAGTTAAAAGAAAGAATGAGGTGTTAGAAGAACATATACAGTTGCTTAATGAACTTTTACAAGACTCATGGAAAGTTGAGAAGAAGAACAAAGAACTAGCAGAAAAACTAAAAGTGGTTGATGAGGTTAAGAAGAAAAATGAAAAATTAGAAGAAAAGATTAAAAGATTAGAAGAGCAAAATAGTTTGCAAAAGGAAGAAATATTAAAATTGAAAAAGGAGAATGAATGTTTAAAAGAAAAACCATCAGCTTGTGATTCTTCATCTAATAAAAAAGAGCTCAATAGTTCAGCTGATGAATCAAATGATTTGTGTAATATAGCTAAAGTTTATAATGAAGAATGCAAAGATGAAGATAAAAAAGTGTTTGAATCTACAAATCTCAACAGTTGTAATGAAAATAATGTTGCTTTGAAAATAATGAAAAGAATGGGATACAAAGGGAAAGGATTAGGAAAACATGAGCAAGGGATTAAAGAGCCTATTGAGCCAGTTATGAGGCCCAAATATGAAGGCCTGGGGTATGTCATAGGTAGAGGAAATAATGATACAAGCTCAAGAAAATTCATTCAAGAAATGAAGTGTAGGCAATGTTCATACTGTAATAGAATAGGTCATACAAAGGAAAGATGTTGGAATTTACATCCTTGCAGTATATGTGGATTAAAGAATCATTGTGAGAAAATGTGTTTGAACAAAGATTGGAAGAATGAAACAATGACATTACATGAAAATGGATTGTGGATGGACCTATGGACCAAGTTGGAAGAAGATCATAGGTATGATCAAAAGATTGTTCAAGTATAAGAATTCATATGTCATCAAAAATAGAAAACAAGAAAATTTTGATCATTGTGTTATAACACATTATGAAAACAATGAGTGTAATTTTGATTGAAAGATCAATTGTTTGAAGGAAATGTTTGATAAAGGATATGAATGTATCTTGTAAATAGTTTGAACATTTGAGAAAAGTGAGATCATTGTCTTGGAATCCATCATGGAATTTGGAAGATTATAGTTATTGAGTTTTCAAAAAGGGTACATCTAAGATTCAAGTGAAGGTGAAAGTGCATGAAGACACCAAGTTTGATTGACAAAAGGATAGCAAAGTGCAGTACCATGGGGGAGATTAATTCCAAAAAGGAAGAAATTGGATCAGTCAGTGAGAATGCAAGGAATTTTCACAAGAATAATTTTCAAGGATCGAATTTCAATATTTGATGATCATCATACAGTGACTAACTAAATGTAAATGGGTACCTAACAAGGCTTTAGGCCGGGACCCATCTTTTTAGATTATGTATGAAAATGATTTAGTGAGTCTGCAGACCTGAAAGAAAAACTTGAAAATATGTGTGGTCAAAATTAAGGGGGAGTGTTGGAGTATTAATTTCTCCCACCTGTACTTAATGAAATTTCAAGTGATTTCTATCTAGCATCTTCTAGAAATTTCTACCACCAAAAACATTAAAAATAGAAGCTTCTCCTCCACTGACTATTCTAGATGGTTCTCACCGACCATCTCAACTACATGTGTTGAAACTATTCCTTATTATAGATCTTTCCAAAGACCTCTATAAATAGAGGCATCTGTAATCTATTTCAACAATAAATATGAGTGTGCAATACAAGGAACACTCAGTTGTGGGCTCATTCTATTATGTGTGATTTGTGTTTTTCTGTTTTTCATCACCTCACATGGCCTGATATAGTATGTAGTTGATGACAGTTAATTTATATACTATTATTATACCTATATATATTTATGAGTAGTTTTGACCCTAAAATATCAGGCTTCCCCTGTGCCCTTTGTTCATGTTATGATTCCTTTTTCTTTTCCTTTATCTCTCTCTTCTTTGCTTCAGTTTTCCCTCTCATGTGTGACAACACCGCTTCTACATCGCCATGGTCTTAAAAAACCCTATTCATTTCCAACAAATCTTTTCTCACGAATATTCAAAATTATTTGTTAAGATTGCATTCTCAACTTGAAACCCTACCAGAACATGTTTTCTTCATCATGGGATTGCAAATAAAGGACTTGGAAACCTTCCTCCAAAGCAGGAACAACTTTGATCTTCCCCTCACATGGGGGTATATTTTTCCTTTAGAATTCATTGATGAAGTGAACATCTTTCAAAAGGATTCCTTGATGATGAATTGATTTAAGAGAGAAGACACCAGCTTTCGAGTAGCGTGTCACTTGAGTGGACCCTTTATTTTTATGCTGAGTTCTCGTGGAAACTCTTTGAAATTTTTTATCTCAAGTGAGCTCTAGTGCATCTAGCTTGGGGGTAGCCCGACTAGACCTATTTCCTATCTTTGCATCTAGCTCGGGAGAAACCCAACTAGACCTACTTTACATCTTTACGTCTAGCTCAAGGGCATACTGACTAGATATACTTCACATCTTGGTGTCTAGATCGGGGGTAGTCCAACTAGACCTACTTCACATCTTTGCATCTAGCCTGGGGGAAGACTGACTAGACCTCACTTTTCAAACAACGCATCCCTTGAGTGGACCCTTCTAACTTTTAAAGGGTTCCCAAGGGACTCCTTTTAAATTTCTCTAATTTAACGACAGTTTGTGTGACTATCTACTTACTTCACTATGTGGATGCTTCTTGACATGTTCTATCTATAGTTAAACAGGTTGCTTCATGGGTGTTCCCATGAAGCCGCCTTTTGACTCCGCGGAGTCCACTTTTCTCGATTTCCTTTGTGTGAGAGATCTTGGGGGATACCTTCTTTGTAGGTCGGTAGGTTTGTAAGGCACTTTTCTTAGTTTCATTCATGTGAGAGTTCTTGGAGGATACCTTCCTTGTAGGTTTATAGTTCTTTGGAGCTATAAAGTCCTTTTCCTATCCTTCATTCTCAGGTTTTCCAGATCACGGTCTGCTTCCTCGACAGTTCAAGTATACATTTCTAACCAGGCTACTACTTCTTCGATTTACTTTACCAAAGAACTCATCAGTATTCGTGCTCGCTAAAGTGGGGGTAAAATTTATAGGAGTGATTTTTCACCCCTTAGGAAAATTCTCCTTTTACCCTTTTTCACTTTGAGAAAACCAGATCCAAAGGCTAAATTTCACATAAGCCCACTGCCTTCATTCCCCTTCACACCTATTTTGAGCGTTGGTAGATGAATAAATTTTGTGGATACCTATGTGACACATAGAAATTTGTGTAGTACGCTTACATCCTTGGCAGATTCCTACGGCTAGAGCTTTCAGAGACATTACACTTCTCATTGGAAGTCAACTTGTAACACCCTCTTTTGTCGACCGACCCGAATATGGCCATTTTCTTCATTCCTCCTTCAAATTCACTCACTCTCATTCCATTTCAAGATTCTTCCACACTCTCTAAACTATAGATTCAAGCATTCTCTTCAAGAATTCAAGTAGAATTTTTGCACTCCATAACGACAACTCCATCACTCCATCAACTCATTAGAGAAAGTGTAGAACAACACCATTGTAGAACAAGAAATTTCTCCCCCATTATCCTTGAGTGCTCTTGGTGGAGGTGGTAATCTCTCTACTCCTCTCCTCTATTATTTGGTTGAGTAAGAACATTACTGTTTTGTAGTGTTTAGTGTTCTTTTCTTTCATTCCTTCTTTATCATACTATTTGTCTATCATTACAAACTTGGTTGTCCATGGAGGTGGAAAAATCAAAACCAGGGGTTTGATTGAGGCAAACCCCTATACAACCCCCCAAAAAATTTCCTCTTTTTTGTGTGTAGGTGGATGTGCTTCGTGGAGCTAGCTGGAGAACAAGTTTTTATGTGAGATCATTCTTGTCACCCTAGCATTAATCTACTTGTTTTATCATATTCATTTATATGTTTCTTACTTCGTAGTATTATTTTGTTCCCTTATAAACCATTAGCTAGGCTACTTGTCTATTTTTTAGTGGTTAGACCTTGTATTTCTAGCCCTCTAGCTGTACAAACACTAGCACATCTGAGAGATGTTAGTGTGCCATGTTGTCATTCCAAAACCACACTTTTTTCCTCTGATGGAGAGCTATCCAAGACACAGAGTTGACCCTGAAAAACAACTTGCCTAGTCCCCTCTCAAATCTCGAGTCTACAGAGTGATTTAGGGACCTTATAGTCCTCATCATTCTCATCCCGTGTCTCCTAAAACTCGCTTATATTGAGGTAAGTTAGGGCAGCGTGCTGCTCTCGGCCCTCCATGACCTGGGGTCTTGACGTGGTTGGTCCCCCTCTCCTACAATGACAAGATTATGTTATTTGTCTATGTTGGTAGTGGCAATGTTCTTAAGGTTATTTGCAATCTTATTTTGATTCACTCATCTTTGAAATGCTATGGAATGTATCATGCATTATCATGATTATTTAACTATCACTAAGAAATATTATTGATGCTAATGATTTTATTGAAATAGGAGGGGTAAAAATAAAGAATTCAGGTTTTAAAAATAATGTGAAGGGGGATAAATGAAAGGAAAAAGTTAAAAAGACAAGAGAAGATAAATTATAAATAGCATCTTTAAAATGAAATAGAGGATGCCACGAAATGGGTATGGGAGTAGGCACAATTGGAGGTGATGGGGCTATGTGGGTAGAAGGAAGCCATGCTAGGGAAGATCCATGGACAACCCAAAGGGAGATAGTTGTAGGGTTATGACATCAAACATAATACATGTAATACAACTAAATAAAATGAAGGCCGATTGAGGATATGAGGCGTGCAAGGTGAGAAAATGCTACATCAAATGGGAAAGAGTTGTTATATTCAATTCAAATAAAGTTGCACATTGAATTTTGGATGAAAACATTAACATCAAGGAAGCTAAAAATGGGAAAATTTTGGAGGGGATCATGATAAACAAGAGAATAGATTTAAATTCTACAAAAAATACAATAAATGTAGCACAACAAAAATAAGGGGGCGATGAAAGATTATTAACTTGCATACGAAATAGGGTAAGAAGATTAAAAAACATATAGAGGGGTGCACAAAGAGATGGTGTGCTATATGTGGAAGGCCATGTAGGAGTTTGGGTAGGTAGAGAGATTAGTTGGATGTAATTCGAATGGCTGCAAAACACAAGGTAGTAGTGGCCAACTCTAGAAGGAGACTAAAAACTAGATGATTCATGCTAGATGAGGCGGATTAATAGTTGATATGTGTTGAAGACTTCCCCGGGAATGAAATATAGCTAGTGTGAGGAAGAGATGAAGGATTTGATAGAACAAAGGAAGATGGAGTTGCTTGAATAATTGTAAATGCTTATTTTCATGAAATCTGAATAAATGAATATAATTTTATTTTTTTCAAATTTGAATGTGATGTATGCAATAGGGAATCAATTTAAATCGACATACGTAATTGTCTATTTTTTTTGAGTCAATCATCATTGAAGTCTTTTTTAATCTATGTTTTACAAAATTGGTTGAGAAATTAGAAGAGCAAAGGCCTCTTTTCATCAAATGGTATCAAAGCCAGATGTTCTAAGCATGTGGACATACCACTATTTGTGAGATAGTCTACACTAGGACCTGTGGGTGGAGATGGGAGTGGGAATAGGTTTTGAGTGAATAAGTAAATCACCAAATGTGAGACAACTTATGAAAAAACTTGTGGATAGAGGAAGAATGATTAAGGAGCTCAAAATTATTATTGTAGGTGTGTGAAGTCTTGAGTGATTAAGGGTTGGAATGTGCAAGAAAACTATTGTGGAAGTGACAGATTGGAATAAATGAAGTGAATTGTAAATTTAAATGCAAGATAGATTGCAAGTTATGCAGTGTGAAGAAGTTGCAATGGTTTAGTAACAGTGAAGACATTTTGTGAAGAGGCATGGAGAGAAGAAGAGGGCTTATTTGTTGAAGGAGGTCAAGCTATCAATGATGGCATTTCTTGTAGACTATTCACAATCTTGAAGGGTGATTCTATCACTCAACTCCACCTTTATGAGCCCATTCTCATAAATTTCCTACTTGACATGTCTGATGTAGGAGCATCTAGGTGAATGCATAATCAACATCACCACAAAATATTGGTAAGGTTTCATGGAAAATGTTCTTATAGGTAAAATTTAGACTCCATCTGAGATTTACTGGTAGACATTTGAAAGTCCAATTGTTAATGATTATGAATAATTAAGCATTTCCTAACTTCGATTGGTAACTTGGCGAAGTTTTAAAATTTTATAGACTATGAGGTATGAGATAGAGCGGCTGGTTTGAATTTTGATGATATTGATATGCTTGCCTCTACAAATTTTTGGAAGAATATGAGTTCTTGATAATAAACAACATCAAAATTTTTTTTTGTTTAATACATCTATTTTATTGGTGATAGGATGATGTTATTCATCTAAGTTGGTCATGACAATGTTCTTAAGGTTTTTTGTAATCTTATTATAACTCACTCCAATTTGAAATGCTATGGAATACATCATGCATTATCATGATTGTTTCACTATCACCGAAAAATGTTATTGATGCTAATGCTTTTATGGAAAAAGACGGGTAAAAATAAAGAATTTGTGGCTTGAAAATAATGTGAAGGTAGATAAATGAAAGGACAAAAGTTAAAAAGACAAGTGAAGATGAATTAAAAATTAACTCTTTAAAATGAAATAGAGGATTCCATAAAAAGGGTGTGGGATGTGGCACGGTTTGAGGTTATGAGGCTGCATGCGTAGAAGGAAGGCACACTAGGGAAGATCCCTACACAACTTAAAGGGAGATAGTTGTAGGTGTAAGATTATCTTAAAATTATTTGATACCATGTAGAAGTATCTGAATTCTCAAACAAAAATAAAATACACAGAGTTGTTGCTCTGTTCCAAAATATCTAGGAATACTAAAACAAAATGCAGAAGAACAAAAAAATTAGATTGGAGACACATAGTTGGGCATGCAAACTTGCTTATTCTCTTATCTCAGAAAATATCAATTACAAAATGATTCTTAAAATTGAAATTGCAAACTACTAATTTAACAAACTTGATTTGTAGAAATATGGAGCTACACACACACACACTGAACAATAAGGAGCTTCTTAGAGCTTTCTTTTCTTCTTCCTACATTGAACAATCTGAAGCTATCTGCTAATCCCTGTAAATATTGAAAAATCCAAAGCTATCTATTGTGCCTTGCACAAAACATTATATGTTTCTACTACAACTTCACCTTCTTGCAAATCACTTGCGATATTCTTTTGCCAATCTAAATATGATTGTTACATTCCTTCTATTTGTCTTCATTCAAAAATTCCCTCTCAAATTTTGAATTCACCTAACACAATAAATTTTAAAAGTTCCAAATTGCCTACCAGAATAAATTTTGCAGTTAGGAGGAGAACAGGGATGAAGATCCCAAAAAATAAACTTATCATTGAAAGCTCCTGATAGGTAGGTGTAACTAGGGAGTTGACACGAGAAAGGCTCGGTCAAAAATAAATAAAAATAATTGCAATGCTCCCACTTTGACTGAGACATAAAACAACATCATTCTTCATACAAATCAACAATGCATAAATTTATTCTTAAGAGTTCAAAGCAATGTCTACTCAATGGTTTAGTAAAAAATTATGCAACCTTCTATTCAAACCTACAAAATTTTATTTTGATTTTACCTTTCTCAACCAATTCTCTTATGAAATGATACCTGATATCAATGTTCTTGATTCTTCCATGAATGACTAGATTCTTTGTCAAAGCTATTGCTAAAACATTGTCACAAAATATAGTTGTTCCATACTTTTATTTTTCCTTCAAATCTGCTACAGTCCTCCTTAGCCAAATTTCTTGGCATGCTGCTGCATTTTCTGCTATATACTCAAACTCAATTGTAGATAGAGAAACTATGGGTTTTTTCTTGGAAGCCCATGAAATGACTCCTGATCCCAAGTGAAATACATATCTAGATGTACTATTTCTATCATCCACACTCCTTGCCCAATCACTATTTGTGTAACCAACCAGCCTAAAATCATTTGTTGCACTATACAAAATACAATATCCTTTGGTTCCATTCACATACCTTAGGATTTTTTTAATTTCTTGCCAATGTGATTTTTTTGGAGTCTCCATAAATCTAGAAATTGGACTTTCATTGTGCATTATATTAGGCCTAGTTGTTGTTAAATACATCAAACTTCTAATCAAAGTCTTATACATGATTGGATTCACATTTCTTCTACAATATTCCTTGTTCAAATTCAAACCTATGGTTGTTGGTGTGGGGGAAAGCTTGCTATCTTGCATCCTAAACCTCTTCAAAATATCTATTCCATACTTTGCTTGAGAGATAAACATACCATCATGCATTTTTTTTTACTTCTATGCTTAAAAATACCTCAAGAGACTTAAGTTTGTCATTTCAAATTCTCTTTTCATGACCTCTTTAAAATCAGAAATGAGGAAATCATTATCCCTAGTGAAAACTAAACCATCAACATATAAGACAACAACTAAAATCTTACCATCAGTTGCCTTAATGTAAAGAGTGGGCTCACCATCACTTTTGCTGAATCCATTGCTCAACAAATATGATTGAATCCTACTGTACCATTCCCATGGTTCTTGCTTTAGCCCATAAATATCTTTTCTCAACTTGTGTATCCTTGCTTTCTTGATTCAAAACGTCATAGTTATGTGGCTGCTCCACATACACTTCTTCTTCCAACACTCCATTCAAAAAGGGGAATTTTACGTACATTTGATACACCTTCCACTTGTGTTGGGATACAATTGTTATGACTACCCACATGGTTTCCATCCTTGAAATTGGAGAATATGTCTCATCATAATCTCTCCCAAACTATTGTTTGTATCCCTTGACAACTAATCTTTCCTTATGGCTCTTTTTTTTCTATCAGCATTGGTTTTGGTCTTATAGACCCATTTCACTCCAATTACTTGTGTATTGGGAGGCAAATCAGTTAGCTCCCATCTTCTATTCCTCTCTATTGCATCTATATCCTCATCCATGGCTTCATCACCATTCCTTTTCTTTGACAACATCCTCAAAATAAATTGAGTCACTATAAAAAAATAATGCAAAATTCATACTTTCATCAAACTCTTCATCATACCTTTCATTTTGTTAGATTTCCCTTAGACTCTTTGTCTTTCTTGGCACTAGGGAGGTGAGAGTAGGATCTGAACTTTCACTACTACTGCTACCTTGCTAAGAAAACTCTCTCTGTGCACTGGCTCAAAGTAGTCCAGAGCTAGCAGACACTATCTATGCATTGGTCTAAAGTATTTTGGAACTGGTTCAAAGTGATTCGAGGCTAGTTTGGAGTAGTCTGGAGCTATCCGAAGTGACTGTGGGCTCCATAACATCATCTTTCTGCACTTCCTCTTCTTTTCCTTCTTCACATGGAGTTTTCAGGAGCTGTCAAAACTTGTCAGGCCATGCCATGACTCATCCTCTATGAACTCCATGTCTTTACTAATGACGATTTTCTTAGTGACTGGTTTATATAGCACGTAGGCTTTGGACTCTTCACTAT
Organism: Sequoiadendron giganteum; assembly: GCA_007115665.2. Taxonomy (NCBI): domain Eukaryota; kingdom Viridiplantae; phylum Streptophyta; class Pinopsida; order Cupressales; family Cupressaceae; genus Sequoiadendron; species Sequoiadendron giganteum. Next base: position 455,809,277 of record CM021100.1, on the reverse strand, counting down.
AGGCCATGAAGATGCACTTCTCACCCTTGTCATCCAAATTTTTCCTCTTTTCTTTTGGCACAAGTGCATATGCCACACACCCAAACACTCTCAAGTGCTCAACCATCCACTTGCATTTTTTCCATGCCCTTGTGGAATCTTGTTAAAAAATATCTTTGTAGGACTTCTATTTATCAAGTATACTGTTGTTGCTATAGCTTCACCTTAATATTCACCCAGGAGCCTCTTGGCTTTAAGCATTCTTCTTGCCATCTCCACAATGGTTCTATTTTTCCTCTCAACCACTCCATTTTTCTATGGAGTATAGGCTACTGTTAGCTCCTTTTTAATGCCATGTTGCTACCAAAATTTTATAAACTAATTGGAGGTATACTATCCACCTCTATTTGACCTTAGGACCTTAATGAAACTTCCACTTTCCTTCTTAGCCTAGGCTTTAAACATTTTAAACATTTCACATGCTTCAGATATATGTTGCAAGAAATAAACCAATTTATTACGACTATAGTCATCTATGAAGGTCATTAAATGTTTGCTCTTGCCAATAGAAATTGTTTGCATAGGGCCACATAAATCAGTTTGCACTAGCTCCAATGGTGATCTTTCCCTTCTAGAATTGTCTGATTGAAACAATTGTCTATGTTGCTTGTCTAAAATGCAGGCTTCACATCTACCACTAGGCTCTACTATGGTCGCTAAACCTTTAACCATTCCCTTCTTTGACAAATGATTCAAACTAGCATAGCCTAAGTGTCCATACCTAAGATGCCAAAGCTTGGAAGGGTCTTGAATGATTTTCTTGAAAGCTGCTTGTTGTTGTATTGCTAAACATTTTGTATGCATGGGGGTTGTAGTTGTGTACTAAGCTAATAAACACCTCTCTAACCTCAAAGGAAACATCTTGTTCTTTGTCATTGGCACTACTGCAATTATTTTCTTGCTTCCATCCTTCTCATAAACAATGCATTAACCCATTTCCATCAATAGTTTGTATCCTTTTTGGATCATCTATCGAATACTCATGAGATTGTGTTTTATACCAAGTGCAAAATATACATTGCCAATCTCTTTCTTCTCACCTTGCTTGTTGCAAAACAAAATAAACCCTTTTCCCACAACTAGAACTATTTATTTTTTCCCCCATTTTAATTTTAGACTTCACAATTTTATCAATGAAAGGAAATAAAATCTCATTACCACTCATGTGTTTTCTATATCCACTATCTAAAACCATACCTCATCACTTCCTTGCTCAACAATGTTGCACATTATGAAGGAATTTTTTTTATTACCTTCAGCTACATTTTCATTAGCCACATTTGCACTTTGCTTGGACTGATCACGTTGTCTTTTCCAGCACGCACTTGCATGATGGCCAAACTCATGACAATAATAACATTCAATATTGCTCTTGTAAGACTTCTAACTCGAGTTTTTGATCTTCTTGTCTTGTCCAGAGCTAGAATGAGAGTTGCTTGCTCCCTCTTGGTTGGGTGCTTGTCTTGGGATATCTTCTCCAACTCTTCCACATTCAGATCTACCTCTACCACATCTAAAGCTATTTATACCTCTCCCCTTGTCTCTTGCATTGAATTGAGATTTGAATGCTTGCTCATGGGAAGAACTTACAGACCTATTTAGGTGCTTCTCATGGGTTTGTAGAGAACCCATCAGCTCATCAATGGTCAATGTTGAGAGCTCATTTTCCTCCTCAATGACAATCACTACTGCATCAAACTTTCAAGGTAGACTTCTAAGGATTTTCTCCACAATCCTTTGCTCTTCCATGGATTCTCCATTCACCTTCAATTAGTTTATCAAACTAGATATTCTTGTGTGAAAGTATGAGATAGAATCACTGTCCTTCATTTGGAGAGTTTCAAAATCTCTTCAAAGTATCTAGAGCTTCACCAATCTTACTCTATCAGTCCCTTTGTAACTAGTTTGGAGGATTTCCCAAGCTTCTTTTGCATAGTTAGCTACTGCTATTTTGGGAAAAATGGTCTCTGTCAAGGTCACTCCAATCAGTTTCAATGCCTTTGCATCTTTCCTCCTTGTCTCCTTCATTTGGATCTTCTGATTGTTTGTGAGGGCAATATATGCTCTTGGATCAGTTACATTATTGAGCCCACTGATCATAAACTCCCACAAATCATTTGCAAGCATTATGGTCTTCATTTTCTTTATCCAAACATCATAGTTTTGTCCATTGAATGGTGGTGGTTGTTGCCAACTCTTACTTTCATCTCCATCCATGTCTCTAACAAAACAAACTTTAAACAGCCAAAAAATAAATGCCCAACTCACTCAAGACTTAGGGCCTTCTAGCTCTGATACCATGTAGAAGTATCTGAATGCTCAGACACAAATACAATGCACAAAGTTGCGGCTCTGTTTCCCAAACAGCTGGGAATACCAAAAAAAAAGTGGAATAACAAAACAAAATAGATTCAACACACACAACTAGGCAGACAAACTTGCTTCTTCTATGAACTTAGAAAATATGAATTACAAAATTAATTCTTAAACTTGAGATTACAAACTACTGATAACAAACTTGATTTGCAGCAATTTGGAGCTGCACACACACACTGAACAATCAGGAGCTTCTCAGAGCTCTCTTTTCTTCTTCCTACACTGAATGATATGAAGCTATTTACTACTCCCTGCAAACACTGAACAATCTGAAGCTATCTGCTGTTCCTTGCACAAAACATTCTCTGTTGCTGTTGCAACTTCACTTTCTTGCAAATCACTTGCAATATTCTTCTACCAATCTTAATACGACTGTTACATTCCTTTTGTTTGTCTTCATTCAAAAATTCCCTCTCAAAATTCAAATTCACGTAACACAATAAATTTTGGAAATTCAAAATTCCCTACAACAACAAATTCTGCAGTCAGGAGTAGAACAGAGATGAAGATCCAAAAAATAAACTTGCCCTTGAAAGCTCCTGACAGGTAGGTGTAACTGGGCAGTTGATGTGAAAAAGGATCAGTTAGAAAAAATTAAATATTTCCAACAGTAGGGGCATGAAATCAAACATAATACAGCGAAGTCAACTAAATAAAATGAAGGCCGATTGAGGATATGGGGTTTGCAAGGTGAGCAAAGGCTACATCGAATGGGAAAGAGCTGTTAAATATATTCAATTCAAACAAAGTGGCATGCTGAATTTTGGATGACAACATTTACATCAGGGAAGCTACAAATGGATAAACGTTGGAGGGGATTGCGCCAGACAGGAGGATAGATTTAAAGTCTAAAACGATACAATAAAGGTAGCGCAACAGAGATAAGAGGGCAGCGAAAGATTATTAACTTGGGTAAGTAGATTAAAAAACCATATAAAGGGTTGCACAAAGAGATGGTGTGTGATATGTGGGAGGCTACGTAGGAGCTTGGGTAGGTAGAGAGAGCAATTGGATGGAAGCCAAATGGGTAGAAAAAAGGAGATAGTGGCGGCCAACTCTAGAAGAAGGCTGCAAATTGGATGAGTCGTGCCAGATGAGGTGGCATAATAGTTGATATGCGTTGAAGACTTCCCTGGTAACGTAAATCAGGCTAGTGCGAGGAAGAGATAAATGATTCGATAGAACCAAGGAAGATGGAGTTGCTTGAATAATTGTAAATGTTTTGTTTTCATGAAATCCGAATAGATGAATATAATTGATTTGTTTTCAAATTTGAATGTGATGTGTGCAATCCGAAATCAATTTAAATCAACACATGTAATTGTCAATTTTTTTGAGTTAATCGTCATTGAAGTCTTTTGTAATCCGTGTTTTCCGAAATTGGGTGAGACATAGAAAGAGCGGAAATCTCTTTTCATCATGCATTTACTTTTAGCTGTAATCATTTTGCTAGCTCAAGTGGAAGATAGAGAAATACAAAAAAGAGGCTATACTTACTTGTTTTGGCTTAATCTTGTTGGTCTTTATATACATATGTTGCATGATCTTTTATCATCTTCACAATCTTATTATCCAGCGACATCAATTACAAAATATTTTATTATGTCATGTTCACTCACTCATGAGTATACTTTTTTTTTTAGCTTACATCAGATAAGATTTCATAGAGTATAATGTCATTCACTTATTTTTTTTGATATTTAAATATATTTGCAATCTTCATAATGTGAACTACAAAATCTTTTATTAAACTATATTCATTCACTAATAAACACTTTTAAAATTTGTATGATTTTGCGTGAGGTATAATGTTATAGACTATAAGAATCGTTGGGGTATCCGTCCTAACATTGGCATGACACGCCCTTCGATATTATAGATTTTGGGGGAGACTAAACCTCATGATCTTTGCCTAGAACAAGATACTTTAGCCAATCGAATTAGACCCTCTGCCCCCATTTTAAACCATTATTATCATCATTATTATATTTTAATTAAAAAATCTATACACTTTCCAACATAAAAAGATTAAATCTGAATTTTGTTCCTAAATATTGACCTTTTTAACCTCTTTCTTCTGAAAGGATAAGTTCCCACCCTAATTATATATACCAAACAAATACCAAAGAATATGTTCGATAAACATCTTGAATAAATTTACTGCCATTGAATGATGTCTAACAGAATTTTTACGGAATGAATCATAAATACCAGTATAACCCCTGCATAGAACAGCAATCTAATAATAGCAGATATTCAATCCTTCTGAATTGAGATACCAACCCCAGTTCATCCACCTTCAATACAATTCTTACAGGGGGCATTTAGTTGGAGGACAGCTGTATACAATTCTCAAAAAAATTACACATTATGGTCGTTCACTCAAATGCTTTCTTCTCTATTCTTAGACCACCGTCTAGATTTTTGAAACAAAGGGAAAACAATTCTATCGGCCATCGCCGATTCTGCACAAATATGAAGTCTTAGAACTTCAATACTCTTTTCAAGCAGATGCAGAAGTTGCAGACAAACATACTGATACAAGTTAGATTCTATTCTAATCCAGATCTTCAATTATCAGGTAGTTAATAAGTTTTGTTTGATGATTTTTTACGATTACATAAAGCCAAAGATTGTTGTCATTCGATTAAAGTTCTGTTTGGTTGAGTTCGTGTTTTATATAGTAAAATTATATGTGAATTTAGTGATCACTTCTTGATTTAGGATTCTGTAATGCAGTATTGTATCAGTGTGCTTATGGTTTCTTAATCTAAAATCAGCTAATTTTTTTTTCTGGAGGTCGGAGCTATCCTAGGGGAAGCTTTTGAGATGCCCTAAAAAATTTAGAGCCTAATATCTAAATATTGGAATGTTTATTTGTTCTTCCATATTTTTATAATTTTAATAAATTTGAAAATTATAATCTAGGGTTTTAAGTCTAATAAAGATTGTTCAAACTGTCAAAGCATATCATTGTAGAAAGAAACAGGAATTAAATTCTCTAATTAAACCTAAGAGAATTGTAGAGTAACCATGAGGCGATGGAGTAGATGGCCAAAACCAATCCCTTTTCTACAGTTTATTAACCTAAGAAAAATCAGTAGAATTTGGAAGGTAATTCTGCTGCGAAATTCTAAACCTCAATACATAGATATAACTTTATATATCCTTACAGAAATCCCAGTTGACTTGACACATTTCAAATCATCTTCTCCCTGTGTTCTCGAAGCCTCTTTTATCACACGTGTTCCTATGAAAGCTTCTTGACATTCATTTCATATTCTCTAGCTCGTATGCCAATCTTATTCAAAATTGAAACTAGTAATAGATCTTTTCTCCCCCACACTGTGACGACATTATAATTTTAAAAAGCCCATTTCTTCCTTGTTGAAACGCAATTGTAACTTTGAGAACAACTCTTTATGCGTACCTTAAATCTCCCAAGGAGTTGCTATTTGTTTCAAATAAAGAGACTGTGTTTAGTACTTAAAATTGAGGGAAATGAACCATCTAATGGCTTTCAAAATAAGATGGTGTTGTGCCATAGAGAGTAAGGTGGCTACATGTACAAAAACAATCCAAGGCCATCACTTGACTACACACCAGGTGAGCCATCGCCACCGAAAGGAAAAATATAAATCAAAATAACAAAAAATGATTATAAGAGTACGTGATTATGACTTTTGGTCTTTGATAGCAAGTATACTTTCATGGGAAATTTGTACTTGGAGATATTATTCTCTTTTTTGTTTGTGATTTGTCTTTGCCTAATTCCACTTCTCAATACTCCTCCTGTTCTTGTTTTGACTTCATCTCTTATACATCGTTGGAGTGTCTTCCTTCTGTCCGCAGGTGAAGTTAATAGTTGATGATGGCTGAAACAAATCTTATTGATTCTAAAGTCACAGACAAAAAAGATGGGGAATCTCAACCAGCAGACAGTCATTCATGGCTTATTCAGGTGAAGAAGAGATTTGAACGTCAGTATAAACTACAAGTACCATGTTCACATGCAGTCGCCATTTATAGGGTGCCTAAATCCATAGTGGCTTTGAAGCATGAAGCCTATGTTCCTCAGGTTGTGGCATTTGGACCTTATCACAGAAATATGAACCCACAACTCTCTGCAATGGATGAACATAAGCTGGAAGCGGTAAGAAGAAGCTTAACAAGGCTAAATAATATTACCATCAACACCTTAATCACTGAAGTTCAGCAATTAGAGAAGGAAATTAGAGATTGCTATGAAGGCCAGGTTGATTACAGTGGGGAAACATTTGCCTGGATGTTTACAATGGATGCATGCTTTATTCTTGAATTCTTAAGAACTCCAAAGAGACACTATGATCAAAAGAATTTCAGCCTTGTTTTTCAAAATGCTGGTCATAGGAATGCTATATCATGGGAGATAATGAAGGACATTTTGAAGCTGGAAAACCAAGTTCCACTATTCCTTTTGATAAGGATACTTCAATTAGAGTTAGGAAGCAGAGAAACAGCAATGGAAACACTAGCTACAATACTTAGCCACTTTGATGAATTCAGAGGCTTTCCCTTCTCTTTAGAATTGTCTGATAAATTGGGAAAGAAAGAACAAATTAAACTGAGAATAGAAGCACATATTAAAATGGGTGCATGCCATTTATTGGATTTATGCAGAAAGATTATTAAAGATTTCTTGACATACCCCATTGTTCCTGTTTCTCCTCCTCCTAGTACTTTTGAATGTAATGTCAGTAGCAAGTGTCAAACTTTTGGTTGGACAGGCAATACTAACTGGTGGTTGAGATCAAACACCAACCACAATTGTGATTGTGCTAATATGCCAAAATGTATTTCTAATTATTTTACTTCTAAACTAAAGTTGGGCAGAAATGTTGATGATGGTATGTCTACAGCTTCAGCTAAGTTGTTAAGAAGTGCAGGAATCAGATTTAGACCAGGAAAAATCTGGTTTGCAAAGAAAAGTTTCAGGCGAAGTACACTTTTTCTCCCACAGATCAAAGTGGAGGACAGCACAGAAACACACTTGAGAAACCTAATGGCTTTGGAGGAGTGTCAAAGCTGTGGATGGTATCCAGAAAAGGCTGTGATTTTACGCTTTATGTTGTTTGTGGACTACTTAATTGATTCTGAGCAAGATGTGGCTCTTCTTAGGAAGGAGGGAATCATTACAAGCGCTTTGGGAAGTAATGAAGAGATAGCCTGCATGTTCAACAATCTCTGCAAGGGAATAACTGTGAGAAAATGTGATGAGTTTGAGAAAGTTGTGAAAAGGGTAAGAAGACATTGTAGGAGCCGATTTAGTGTGTGGATCAGCCAGTTCAGGCGAGAGCATTGTTCTAAGCCATGGTATGTTGTTTCTCTTCTGGCTGGTATGCTTATTTTGATTTTGACTGCTGCACAAACTTTCTATGCAGCTCGAAACTCATCTAAGTGAAATTTTTTCTTTAACCAACCAAATAATGAAAACCCATTGTATAATGTTTAAGCAACAATGTTTAGATAGAAGAACAATTGTGAAGAGGTGTGTGTTTTTCTATTGTGGAAGTATTGTTTCACAAAACATATATTTAAGAAAAATTACAGAGACTTCCAAAATTCCAAAAGGTATCCAGTTTTACAATGAAATAAAATAGAATAGATTCATTTTTACTGTTAAACATAAATATTGATCATAATTATTTTTATTAGAAAAATGTTTTTCTCCTATAATAATAAATATTATGCTAAAGATTTTTAAAATATGACCTTTTCCATCAAACTATCTATCATCAAAATAGAAATAAAAGAAGACAAGGATCTAGAATAAATAGGAAGGAACAAGAAAATAGGATAAGAAAAAAACTTAAAAAATAATAAAGAAAAGATTAAAAGAAACAAATGAAAAAGTTATCAATAGTGGCACAGTACGATGGTTAAGTTGTGTTGTTATTCTTGTCATAAGGTTCAAACCCTATTGGGGTGTAATTATTGAGAATTTATCTTGGGAATGAGGTCCCCCCTTTGAGACCTCACTAGTTCATAGCTCTGTCAAAAACTTTACCCCTCTCAATAAAAAACAAATGAAAAGAAAAAAATATACAAGACAAGAAAATCTAAAAAATATGTCAAAAACTAAAAATAATTAAGTTTTAGATTTTTAATTGTTTAATCATATACTTATAATTATTTATATAATGTAAATAAAATAATAATTTACTATTTAAATAATAATAATAAATATCTTTGAAATAAATCTTATATGTAAAATTATGTTTTCTAATAGATTTTCCATAAAAAATTCTAAAAATCTAATTCTATTATTAAAAACTAGAGAACCATAAAATATTTTATAAAAAAATTATATTATATGAATAGCAATTTAATCTTAATGTTTAGTATCAAATCTATGTTAAAATAGTGTAAAGGAGATTTTAAATTGTTTAATCATATAATAGCAATTTAATCTTAATGCTTAGTATCAAATCTATGTTAAAATAGTGTAAAGGAGATTTTTAATTGTTTAATCATATAATTATAATTATTTATATAATTTAAATAAAATAAAATTTTACTATTCATAAGTAAATCTTATATGTAAAATTTTGTTTTCTAATAAATTTTTCATAAAAAATTATAAAAATCTAATTCTATCGTATATTTTATATAAAATTTATATTATAAGAATATCTATTTAATCTTAATATTGAATGTGTAGTATCAAATCTATGTTAAAATAGTGTGGAAGAATAAAAATGAGAGGGATATTTAAATGTATGATTGAAGAATGATGCAAATGATTAATATTATTGAATATTCTATCTTTCTATCCTAAATTTTTGATCTCATAGTGTAATCAATATCCTCATACTAATTTATGCAATGTTAAAGGATAAGTTTGCAAGTCTAGTATAAGTCTATTATCATAATTTGTTCTACTATGTCTATAATGACCTAGTTATATTTGCATTCAATTTTTCTCTATCATATGACCAATCAATGCCTACTTTAAACTTCTTTATGATCTTGGGTATTTCAAATATTTAGAAATTCTTTAAAGAGCCAATGTTATGTTACAAGGTGACATGTTCTCCTAGATCAATCCCTAGAAAGTGTATAAAGATTGAAAATAATAGATTTAAAGGTCCTATAATCTAAGATTCTTTTCTCTTTTTAAATTGCCAAATAAAATATATCAATATTAATTTCTCGTCCAATGATGTAAAATGAGAGAGAATTTTTATTTTTTGGATGTGTTAGATTCATTACAATGAATATCTTTATATACTAGCACACACACCAAATCATCGAAACATGTTCTTAGCTAGCTTTAGCAAGGGAAGGTAAAGGGTGCTCATAATTAAATTTAAATTTTGGAATTAGAATTTAAGTATGATGAATTCATGACCATAAGGATATTTCATTACTAAAACAATATACTAAAATGTGAAAGGGGCCAAACCAAAGAGTCTCATACCTACTTGGAAGTAAGTGAATGAATAAGTGTATTAAATGTGCACGATATAGGTAAATTCATAGAAGTATGCAAATTTAATAACAAAGCAGATCTCCTATTAAAAATGGAGTGAGGAAGGGCTTTGCAAGGGCACCACCATTGGTGGTTGCATGGAAAGGGTGGATGGGAGCCTTCAAATGATTGGAGGAAGAATACAATAGGTTCTTAGGGTATTTATTTTTGAAAGTGGGTTTGGGAGGATCAATGGCAAAGTAGTAACATCAAATGGTTTTGGTAGATTTGGGCCTTCGAAAAATGAAAATAAATATGTGAAAACCATTGAGGTTTCAATGAATGGAGAAAAAGACTAATAGTAAAAAGATGGAACACGTCAATGTCGTTTCACCATCCTCAAAATTTTTGGGCACCGAAAAATGGACCATCAATATCAAGTGTGAATAGAGTTCCTATCAAACCTAAAGTAGATCAATGCATTTACTTTGAGCTTAATAGAAATAAATTACTATATACTATTACTAATTTGAAAGAAAATAATTTCTTTATGAAATGGGCTAGGGCTTGGCTTGGTCTACAAAAAGTTAGAAGTTTGTGTGATAGCAACTTGGGGAAAGCTGTAGAATTAAAAGCCCTAACAAATGGATTTTACCTAATGGAATGTGACATTGCAAGATATAAAATCAATTTTAAATATTGGACCTTACATGATGGGAGTCTATGAATTTTATATAAAATATTGGAAACCAAAATTTAATCCTTTGAAGGAGGAAATATTGGAGGTCCTAGTATGGGTAAGATTATATTGTTTATTGGTGGAATATTATGATGTGGAAACCCTAAAATGTATTGGGAACTAGTTGGGTGCACCTTTATCTAGGAAAGTTAACACATATAAGAAAGGGATTCAAGTATGTATGCTAGTATTTTCATAAACATAAAAAACATTCCACCACTATCAACAAAAGTTGAGCTAAGAACATATCAAGGGATTTGGCATAAAAAATGGAGGTCGAAGAGAAAGTGGAAAGTTGCGAGAATTGCAAACAAAATAGACATTTGAAGGAAATATGTAAGTTAGGTACAAGTCTAAAAGCTAGAAGAAGTAATCAATAAAGAGAAAATGAAGAATTTCTAAATATGACATGAAAAGAAAAGGAAGATAATGGTAATGGGATTAATCCAAAAATGTAATTAAATAAAGATCCTATGATAGGAGAACCAATTGTTATGTTATTCTATGAAATTTGGAGATGGAAAAAATCTCAAATATGCTTCTTAAAATGTTGGGTTTGAGAGTAGTTTGAATGCTAGAACATCTGAACTAGATTGAATGAGTGTCCCAGGTTCCCTTGTTAGCAATAAATAATAGATTAGAGTCTTCTTAAAGGCTAGTAAGTAGGCTAAATATTGGTAGGAAATAAAAATTATTGCTAGAAATAAAATTGGGGGCACTGAAAAATACAAAAGTCCATGGAGTTATGAATAACAAGGAAAACATTTCACCAACAAGAATTGTAGAAGGGGAGATTTGGAAATATTTGGAACATGAAGATAGTATGTTGGAAGAAGATTATGAAGATATTTTATAATCCAAATTCTAAGACAAATTTTATCAAAATATGGGAAAATGACACAAGGGGAGGGAGATAGAGAGGTTAGAAACAAAAAAAGTAAGATTATAATTAACTAGCAATGCCAAGAGTCAAATGAAACTAAGATTGAGGAAGGGAATATCCCTTCTTGAGTTTCCATCAAAGACTTATTGTGGAATGTTAGGGGATTAAAATTCCCTAATAAATGTCACTTGATCAAAAGCTAGATTGATCAAGTAAACCTAGATATAGACAAAATCAAAGAAACCAAGCTCAATAAGGTAGACATAAATAAATTGATGCAAAATTAGAGATGATGGAAATGTATTTTTGTAGAAGAAATGGGAGCTTTAGTATAATATTTTTTATTTGGTGTTGGACTAATCACCAACGTTTCCCTTCAGATTTGAGACATGGACTAACTACCTCACATGGACCTGTTTATCTCTATTGTTTGTATTAGGAGTCAATAGGTTGATCTTTTGGCACAACCACAAAAATGTTCTAACAAATGGTATCAAAGATCATGTGATTTTGGGTTTGAATCACCTTAGATGATGTTGAAGCGGGATTGTTGGGCTAATCACAAACGTCTCCCTTTAAATTCAAGACATGGACTAACCATTTCCTATGGATTTTTTTATCTCTAGCATTTGTATCGGGCATTAACAGATCAAAATTTTGGTGCAGTGGAAATGTGTTCTGACATTTAGAACCCTAACTTTCTATATATAGAACAAATTATAAAAAATATGAAATGGTGGGTGGTGAAAGTTAAGTGCTCTTTCTTAAAGGAAAAATTAATCCTCACTAATATCTATGGTCCAATGAGAATGGTAAGGAAAGAGGAATTATGGAATCAAATTTCCAAATTAATACATAGCCTAAATAATGAAAAAATAATTTTTGGGGGAGATTTTAAAGTAACTTTGAACAAATTTTAGAGAAAAAAACGTGGAATTATAATTCTCTCCTAAATAAGATAATTTTTTTTTCCATTTCAACTAAAAATTATCCTTGGTAAGGTTCCAAATATATGCCCCTTAAAATTTGGAAACATGTGGTTTAGGGATAAAGATATAAAGGAAAAAATGGTTAGGTAGTGGAGAGAGGCTCCCAAAAGGGGAGTTTCAATTTTCTTCTTTAGAAAAAAATGTAGTTTATAAAAATACAATTGGAAGAATGGAATAGGGCACAATTCAAAATATTATTAAGGAGAAAAAAACTAGAAGATGAATTAAAAAAATTGAATGAAAAATTATAAAAGATGGAGTGTTGTGGTTTATTTTGGAAAAATAAAAAGATCTGAGTGGAAAATATATGGAGTTACTAACAAGGGTCAGTGCAGGTCAAAACTAGGCTCTTAAGCAGCAATACAAGTACAAGAAAAAATAATATATATTTTTGTACAACTTTCAATATAAGTAGAGGAAACATGCAAAGATGTGCCACGGTTTTTGTAATTTTTTAAAGTAAATAATTAGTTATGAATTCCCGCAGTAGCTAGGTTGACGATGGGAAGACGTGTAACTGAGGACGAGGCTCAGGAAATTCATGCTTGGCTAGTGTGGTTAATCTGTGCAGAGTGGGGAGAATGAAAATTAAATGCGGGTGTTTATTCGTGCCTTTGATATGTAGGAAGGACCGACCAAGGGCGATACATTAATGGAGTACGTTTACGGTGGTCAGGAGTCACGCCATTTCACACGGATTATGGGTGTTTTTGGTGCTATAAACATAGCTTATGAAATTTTTTAGCACCATCACTTCTCTGCTTCATGCTATCATGGAGACACCTATGTGTCTACGTGCAACACACAAGTTATGGGATTTTTATGGGTGCATCTCATATAATAGACTAAAATTTGCATTCACAGACTAGGATCCATTGGTGCTGGGGACAACTCAACTGTTATTGGAAAGCAATTATATGAAGACTACCAAATGCTAAGTACTGCATGCATGCTGACATAGTGTCGAGGTTTATGGCTACTCTTTTGGACTTGGAAGTCCCCAAGGTTGTCACCTTGTTAATGGCCTATAAATTATTGATGGGGAACTTGCTTGGAGGTGTAGAAGAAACAATTATCATTGCAGAATTAGGCATGGGGATCCCTCGTCCAAGAGATATGCACAGGGCTCTCATACGAAGAGTGTTCATGTGAAAACATATCCCTTTCTTTTGGACCTGAAATGGGAGGCTTTGGAAGAAAACAGGTGGCATACAAGGTGTGGGCTCATATTTCTACAGAATCACCTATATCTGGAGCTGATGGGTGAGGTTGACTAGACACGAGTACTTGGTCGCTGAAGGAATCAAGTTTGAAGATTGATTTGGAATTCTCAATCTTTTACTAGTTTTGGGTGTTCTGGTTACAGTGTGAGCTCACTGGGCTTCGTTTTGGTAGGTCTGTTAGTAGCAACGGTATATGGTGTTGGTGTAGTTTCAGTATTTTGGGTCAGGGTGGAAATGTCATAACATGCGATGTAACGGTGTTGTAGTCTGTATGGGAGTGTTTGTGTGGCGATCAGGGGTAAAGTATCAAAAGTTCATGTTTGTAGCTCATACTGACTGTGCGAGTGACACTTGGTGTCTATACAGAATGTAACCCCTTTTTTTTATAAGTAATATAATCTTTATATTTACGCACCGGAAAAAAAATAAGTTATGAATTTTTTATTAAATTTATTTAAAAATATTAAAACTTGTTTGTCTGACCATTATAATTTGGTCAAAAGATTATGAAATTCAATTTTTATTTTTTTTATCTTATAATATAGGAAGCATAAAATGTGTCACATTTTTTACTTCAAAAAATGGTTTTTTAAACAATTATAGATATTTTTTAATCAACTTATCAATCAAGACTTTAGTCTTGATTCTAGGGAAAAAGAGGTATTGAAAGGACCCGAAACCATCAAGTTTTGAAGGGACCCAGAACCCAAACTAGGACAATCAAGCTTCCCAAATAAAAAGATAATAGCACCCAATAGCGAAACTGTGACACCAAAAAGTGTAGCCTTTGACACTTTTCACTCATTTGGACCCTTGCCTATGGGTTTCAGACTTTTTTCAGTCTTTTTTTACCTCTTTCCAAGCCTTGTGCCAAAGTGTTGTAAGGTGTTGTAAAACATTTTCATGCTTTCTTAGGCTTGTCATCACTTAATTAACCCTTTATTATGCTATAATGACCCCTTAATACACATACACATTTTATCTTAGTGTGTTTTCATGAGACAATCTTGACAAGCAATAATAATAACACTTTTATCCTTGAAAACTAATCAAAATTTCCCAGGTGGACTAGGTCTCCACCTTGGGCGGCCTAGTCCCATGTGGCATAAAATTCAATTTTAACTTAAAATTCTTTCGGGATATTGTCTCTAAAACCCTAAGGTTGGCCTGTACGGTGTTATTTCAGGAAAATTAGGGTACAACTTGTATAATTAAACTTCAAAAACCATATTTTCTCATTGGAGACCCTCATTATACACAACTCACTCAATCTTCTCAAGCACTCATCCACCACTCTTCTCAAGAAAACTAGGGTTTCACATTCTAGGTCAACAAGAGATCTTGCTGAAGCACTCAAGGGTTGAATCCTCCATTGCTACAACACAAGATCATTCATCATGAAAAGGTATTGAGTCAACCATTCCATATTTCATGCTTTATTATGTTGTCTCCTCATTTGATTTGATTATCTACAAAAGGGCTTGACCAAGGCAAGCCCCCATACTCTAACAATCAACATTTCTTCTTCCTGCTTTATGTGTTTTCAGATTTAGGTATCTTCGAAGCTTGGAAATCATTGAAGAGTGTATTGAAAGATTTTTGAAGAAACCTCCTTATGGGCTAGGGAAAAAAATCCATTAAAAGTCTCTTACAGGTCGAGAATCATAGTTTCAGATCTAGGTACCTCAAGAAGCAGAAAGTGCAAACTGAGACCTCCAGATCCCACTTTAAAACTTACCAAAAGGATGAAAGGGACTAGGTCATCATTAGTGGTGGAATAGTCCCACCATACATGTATTATTTTTATTTATATACATCTATGTACCCATTTGGCAGAAACGAGTGTCAAGAGACTTTCTCAGAAAGAGGACTAGCTGGCCCATAATAGCGTAAGTGTCCTTCTCAACTTCTACATCAGTTTTTCTAGGGTTCCAGAACTTCAAGCCATCCCTCTCCAACCTCTAGGTGCATGTATTCCTTTCCCTTCATTTTTGTTACAGTTTGTTTACATTTCTTAGGCCATTTACATATCATAGTGTGTTTTCTAGCATAGTTTCATTTCCTAGGTTTTTAATTAGCATTTAATTTCTTTTATCCATTTACAACACTTAGACTATTTCATTTAGACACATTCACACACAATGCATCCCCTATCTTTGAATGAACACCCAAAATGCATATCATTAAGTGGAAAGAGAGTCATTTCCTAATTAAGAGCTCTTAGGTGAAAAACCTTAGGGGCCTAGTAAGGTGAATCCTCTTTCCCTTCTTGTATATCTTTTTGGTGGTTAATTTTGGTGAATGTGACATACTTACACCCTTCCTTTCTAGTTTAGATTCCTTCATTGTCTTAGGTTTGCATTGCATTACATTTTGTATTGTTCAAATTACTTCCTAGGGTTTCAAAATTTGTATTAATGAAAAGTGCATATAGGTTGCATTTGTGCATATTAAAATAATAAAAATTCCTTAAATTTTGCATTTTAATTTTAGGTCTGCATCACCCCATATAGAAACCACCTGAATCCCTCAAAATATTTTGTAAAATCTAAAAAAATCACCAGGTGGACTAGGTCGCCACTCTGGGCGACCTAGTCCCCTCAGGCTTTTGAAACTACCCTTTATAGAGCTGGAAACCCTATTTTTTATGCTTTTTCTTTGTGTCATTACCTATCTGTATCATTGGGTTGTATTTCTATAGCATGCATTTTATTAAATCTAGCATAAATTAGCCCATTTCATGCATTGTAAATTTTCAATTTTTCATTTCCAACACCTTATTTTCAGATCATTGCATAATATAATCAGTAAATTACATTGTTTGAAATATGAAAATTACATTTCATTCTAAGCCTTTGTATTTCATTTTAATTTTACATAGATTTTGTTACATTTTAACTAGCATTCATGGTACTTGTGGATAACGTTAAGCTATTTTCATTTGCTGCATTAAATCCTAGATCATTTAAATCTGATTTTGTAGAAAACAACAAAAACACTTTAACAACATCACATGCACCCACTCAAAAACTTAGAGATAGTGAGCCCTTTATTTTTGATGACCTGGACATGCTAGGTGAATCCCTTAAGGACTTCATCTCTTCTAGATCATCCACTAAAGCTTTGACCGATGAGGATACACACATTGATAATCATGATAATCATTACTGTTCTTCTCCTGGTATCTCTCCCATTGGTGATGAAGGTATCTTAGTGAAAGAAGACAAAAATATTGAGGATCAAGATGGTCTTGCTTGTCTTCCTCATCCTCCCTCTCTTTTGCAAAAAATTCAATAACAAAATGAAAACATCATCCCCTTAGCTAGTCTCTATAACCATGACCCTCAAACTTGTCCTTCTCCTAATACCCCTCCTCAACGCCAAGAGGATAGGTCGATGTTAGAAGATACACCTATTACAAGTCATGGGACTCTTGAACCTCTTGTCGCCCATGCTACCACCCTTTGGGATAACCTATTTGACCATCATAGTGTCCTCTCTCTTGATGCCTCCTATCCTTGTGAGGCGACATGTGATGAATCTCTTCCAAGCTCTCCTACTAGGGTAGGTTGTATGGAACAAGCAAATGAGACCTTTGAAAATCAAATAGAACCTTCCCCTCACCCTCCCACCATTGTTAACCCCATCATTGATCATTCAAGTACTTGTAATGAAGTCATTTTAGAAGAATCAATCCTGTAATGTCATGAATATGAGGCTTGTAGTTATCCTAACATTTCTCCTCCTAGGGTGGATATCATGATGCAAGACAAGGATAACATTGACTCTCCTTCCCAAGGGGATGTTAATATTATTGAAACTCAACTCATCCTTTCTCCTCCAACCAAACCTAAACCTGCATTTACCCTCTACCCAACTCAACATATTGTGTTGCAGGAATCGAGTCAAGATACTGTTGCTGATACACATTACACTTGCAACAATCTATGATCCCAACCATCAACTCCAACCTTCTTACCTTCATCTCCTCCCATTCTTCCTATTACCCCTCGCTTAAATTCATTCCTTAGGGAGTATGACCTTGTTGACCAACTAAGGAATACTCCCACTAAGATATATTTATGGGACCTTATTCAAGCCTCCCCTCACTATCACAACATGATGCAAGAAGCCTTACAACAAATTCCTATCCCTTATAATGTGCAAATAAATGGCATTGCATCTATGATTAAAGGCTTGAATGCTAACATTGTTTTCCATGAAAGTGAACTCCCTCCTTTGGATGTGCAAAACAAAGCTAAAGCCTTCATGATCATATCTCAATACAAAAACATAGGGATCAAGTGAACCCTTATTGATAATGGCTTTGATATTAATGTGTGTAGCATCAATCTCTTGGATAGGCTCCACATCGATAAATCAACCATCCAACCTTCCTCCTTGTCTATCAATAGATTTGACAGTGTTAGATAGAAGCCGCTTGGTGTTATCACTTTTCCTCTTATATTTGGAGTGGCCACATTAGATACATTAATTCATGTTATGCCTAATGATGTTTCATCTAACGCCATCTTAGGCAGGCCATGGATTCATGCAATGAATGGTGTGCCTTCCACTCTTCATCACAAGATGAAGTACATCTATAACAACAAAGTGTACACACTTGATACTGATCTTGAACCTTACAATGTCCTACAACTTGAGAAAAAACCTTCCAAACCTTTCACCACTTCTACACCTACCAAACAAGTGGAACCCGTACAACCAAAGTCCTTAGACAATGATTGGGGTTCCTTAACCTTCACACCTCCTTTACTAGGAGAACCTAAGATCATAAAAAAAGAATCTAAAAAGGGAAACACATTCTTGCTAACACAAGACTTAGTCAATCCTTCACAAAAATCCACCTCAACTACTTTAGTCACCAAAGTAAACAACGAACCCTCACCCGATCCAAAAGTGCTGAAAAAGCTCTATGGAAAAGGTTATGAGTTCAGTAAGAAACTTGGCTATATTGGAAAAGGTTGTGGTGCCAATGAACAAGGTATCCACAACCCTATCGAGCCTCCTACATAAAAATCTAATCATGGTCTTGGATTTTGTTCTTTCATCGAGATCATCAAACCTTCCTCCAGCACCAACCTATCCCAACCTACCCTTCTAACCCAACTTTAGAAAGTGATTCTTTGCAACCCACAAAAGACTCTTTGCTTAATGACAATGTCATATCGCAACCTACTCTTGATTCATATTTTACACACTCCTCTAAAGGAGTATACAAAGTATCACAATCTCAAGTGCCTTGCGTAGGTATGACATCCTATCTTAAGAATGACCTTTCCTTATCAGCAACCAAAGGATCACCTTCCACCTATAATCAAGAAGGTATCTTGTTGAACCTCCTCGAAGATCACTTGATCTCTCTTCCTCCCCAAACTCAAAAGAAATGTTCTAACAAACATTCCTTTTGTGCTTACCACCGAGTTCATGGTCATCACACTAATGAGTGTAAGGCCTTGAGTAGCAAAATCCAACATCTCAAGGATTTTGATGTTCTCCCTTCTATGAGGGAACCTCATTCCTCTGATTGATACCAATTTTAACTTAACCATACATTCCCTCCATCCTTTTGACTCACTCTTGTCCTACACTAAGCGGGGGCAAGAGGTTAGTTAGCCCTTTCCCTTGTATGCCATTTTTTCATTGTCTCTTTCAACTTATCGTTAACCTTTCATGAAAATATAAGAGCAAGCTTGGGATGTGGACAAAATGTCTTAAAGATGACTCAAATGTGACATACTCCCCTCTTCATGATGTAGGTAACTCAAAAACATATGAATCGGCATAGGGCTTTTCGAACAAGCTCTCATTTCCTCCTCTTCTTCTACTATAAAAAAATTTCTCACAGAATGGTGTGTAGAAATTCCTTTAAAGTGGGGGCATACATCACCACTCACATTTCATTATGTGATCTTCTTTTCTTGTGATTCCCTATCTTGGAAACATTAGGTACAATGTTGTTCATAATCAGACATTTCTTTTTTCCTCTTTTACATACAAGATGAGCCCTTGCCTCTCTTGGATCCAATATGAGTACATTTGCACTTTTCCTCTCTTGGCAACATTACACATAATGTTCCCTAGGTTGAGATATTGCATGAAAAAAATCAAAATCATTTTGAACAAAATCATTTCAAAAATCACTTTCTTTTGTGGTACCATATCAAAGTTACCAGGAGGCATAACTTTGGCATGGTTTAAGCGGGAAGCCCAACAAGCGGTATGAATTTCCCCATAGCCACCTTTGTGAGTACATACCAACTGTGTGTATGTTTCTCACATTTTGGGACAACTCACACTATGGACAACCTGATGTTCTTTGGCCCCAAAGTGAGTGCACCTTTTCACCTTTCCCACTTCTCTTCACTTTAGTTCTTGTCATTGCATGATCATGTATCTCATTTTGATGCATATCATTCACCCTTGAATGTTTCCCTTGAAATTCCTATCTTTTTGACTTAGAATCTCGAGTCCATGGGGGCTTGACCACCTTCTTCACCTTTCCCATTCTTCTCCTTTATCATTCTTCGCCGTCTCCATTGGGATACTTTAGTGTGAGTTTGAAGCAATTTCATGCTCTCACTAAAGTGGGCGCTAAATGTGTTACCAAAAAGTGTAGCCTTTGACACTTTTGACTCATTTGGACCCTTGCCTATGGATTTCAGACCTTTTTCAGCCTCTTTTTATGCTTTTCCAAGCCTTGTGCCAAAGTGTTGTAAGGTGTTGTAAAAAAATTTCATGCTTTCCTAGGCTTTCATCACTTAATTAACCCTTTCTTATGCTATAATGACCCCTTAATACACATTTACATTCTATCTTAGTATGTTTTCATGAGACAATCCTGACAAGCAATAATAATAACACTTTAATTCCCAAAAACTAATCAAAATTTCCCAAGTGGATTAGGTCACCACCTTTGGTGACCTAGTCCCATGTGGCATAAAATTCAATTTTAAGTTAAAATTATTTCGAGATAGTGTCTCTAAAACCCTAAGGTCAACATGTATGGTGTTATTTTAGAAAAATAGGGCACAACTTGTATAAATAAGCTTCAAAAACCCTATTTACTCATTGGACACCCTCATTATACACAAATCACTCAATCTTCTCAAGCATGCATCCACCACTCTTCTAAAGCAGTCTAAGGTTTCACATTCTATGTCAACAAGACATCTTGCTGAAGCACTTAAGGGCTAAATCCTCCATTGCTGCAACACAAGATTATTCATCATGGCAAGGTATTGAATCTACCATTCCATATTTCATGATTTATTATCTCATCTCTTCATTTTATTTGATTATCTATAGTGGCTTGACCAAGCCAAGCCCCCATACTCTAACAATAAACATTTCTTCTTCCTCCTTTGTGTGTTTGTGTATTTCCGTATCTTGAAAGCTTGGAAATCATTGAAGAGTGGATTTAAATCTTGTTGAAGACACCTCCTTGTGGGCTAGGGAAAAACATCCATTAAAAGTCTCTTACAAGTCGAGAATCAAAGTTTCAGATTTGGGTACCTCAAGAAGCAGAAAATGCAAACGGACACCTCTAGATCCCACTTTTAGACTTCTCGAAAGGCTAAAAGGGATTAGGTCGCCATTAGTGGTGACCTAGTCCCAACATACATAAATTTTTTGGATTTTTATAGATTTGAGTACCCATTTGGCAGAAACGGGTCTTGACAGATTTTCTCAAAAAGAGGACTAGATCGCCCAGAATGGAAAAAATTCTCTAACAATAAAAAACACCGAAGAACACTATAGAAGGTGCACACGAAACCTGAAAAAGAAATGGCATAAAGAACTCCTCACTCGAGTAGCCAAGCTGCACCACCACATGGACCAATGACCGAACTCAGGCTGCAAACCATAGGAATAGTCATGAATGTCCACCTACCATTTGGAAGCCACAACTTGGTTAGCAAAGAAAACACCAAGAAAGGAAGCCTCGAAGGAGTGATCAGAAGAAAGCACCTGATCACCCACTCCCATCGCTAAGGAGAGCCAAAAAAAAGGCCACAAAATAGAGACACAACCCAAAGAATCAACCACACCCACCCGTAGATAGCAAGGGGGGACTCCACAAGTCACTAGAAGAAAACCAACCAATAGGGAAGGCCACAGGTAGAACCAACAATAGGGACTAGAGAGAACAAAGTGCCCCCAACAACAACACAAGTCAGCATGAGAGAAGCCACACCAATCGAGCCACGTGAGGCCAACATCTTCAACTGGGTTGAAACCACAACTAATGACTCCATCAACTTCTTTAACCCGACCATTAGGAAAGTGAACAAGATAAGGAGAAAGATCCTTCCACGACACCTTAGAACCTTTGAAACAAACACCCACCACAGCAAAATAAATCCTCTGACATGCCTAGGACACAAAGCCATAGGTTCGAAAAGGACAAAGGGGACCTCAATGGACCACCGAGGCCATCCACTTCATCACCATCACAAGATTTAAAATTGGCGTTCTTGCCCACCCCGCTCTACCCAGACTACTCCATCTTTTGTAGATTAAGATTCAATCATGACGTTAGTTAGAATGTATGTAGAAAATAAATAATAATTATCTATTTAATTCCAAATTAAATGCATATCTTATATTTTTAGAAAGATGACAATTTTATCAATGAACCCTTTTTGTTTCATAAAATTTAGATAAAAAAAGTCATTAGTCACTTTTTTGCCATATTGCTATGTTTTGGATCCCCATGATCTTGCACTCACCCACAAGAGAAGAAATATTTAGAATGTTAGTTAAAAGATGAGGATAAAAATATTAAATTATTCCATAATACAACTAAAGTGTTCCTCTTATAAGAAGTAGAAGAAATAAATGAGGAAGAAATCAGCTAGTTTAAAAAAAATTAAATGATAGAAATGAAATATATGGGATTATTAGAGAAGATATCTTGAACAATATTCAAAGTAAAATAAGCTCACTCTAGAATGAAAGGTTGATGCATTTGATCTTAGTGGAGGAAGTTAAAAAAATCCACTTTCTCGATGGGCCCAAAAAAAGCCCCATGACTTGATGGTTTCATAGCCATTTTCTTTCTTTTTTTTGGGAAGTCACAGTAAGACCTATTCAAGGTAGTGGAAGAAACGTTGAGAAAAATACAATGATGAATGATATAAATAATACATTTCTAGGCTAAACCCCTAAGAAAAATAAAATGGAAAGCTTTGATGAATTCAAGCCAATATATTTATACAATAAAATATGAAATATAATAAGTAAAGTAATGGGAAATAAAATAAAATAAATTCTCTTGGAGATAATTTCAAAGGAACAATGTGGATTTGTCTTAAAAATATCAATAGTGGAAGGTATAATAGTGGTTGTAGAATCCCATAAATGACTAATACATTTTCATCTTATCACTGCATCATTAACGTTATCATTTATTCGATCTATAATTAATTAATTAATTTTTAATTGTTTAATTAAGCTAACCCCTTTCATCCATAATAATTAAATAGTTTATAATTATTTAATTATCTTAATCTTTTTCATCATATCTATATTAATTAAATATTTTTTTAATCTTTGATTAATTTATCATTTTTCCTCCAACATTAATCAAATTAAATTTAACTTTCGACCTCTATAATTAAATTATTTTCAAAAAGTATTTAATTAGCTAACAGTCCTCTTTTAAGTAAATTACAATAATTTGTTGAAATTAAATATTTTCTTCTAAAATTAATAAATAAAAATTTCATTATTTCTTCCACTATCATTTTAAATTAAATAAATTTATTTGTTTAATTCATTTAGTTTTCCCTCCATCAAATTCAAATTATAGGTCTTACCCTATTTTTAATTTTCTTATTCAATGATTTTTTTAATTAATCTCCACCATTGATAAAATATCAAGTGAAGCATATAAATACAAATATTCCATTCATTCATATCCCCTATCACATTATTTTTGATTAAAAAAATAGGTAAGGGCCTTAATCACATAAGTTTAGAACAACCTATGATTAAGCAAAGAAATAGAAAGATGGAACACATTGTTAGCAACATGAGCATGGCGGTGTATGGTGTTGTCATTGATGTCAACCCATTGTCATATTGATGATGTATCAATATGAATATAGTCTGATGAAGACCAAGTGTTTTTGTGGAAATTGGCTAAGTCCTAGACTGAGATAGTGTATTTTCAAGGTAATAGAGGAATGATTTTGTGGTCTAAACTGTTCCACATTGCATTATCTTATCATTCAGTTTTGAGGTAATAATGTTATGTATTGAAGGATTCTATATCCAAATTTTTAGGGTTTTATGCTTTGTATAGCTAAATATATTAATGACACAATATCAGACTAAGTAGTAACAGAGTTATAGTTGTGGAAATTTCTTGTTGGAATGCTCTGCATTCCACTGCAAATGATCATTTTGTATTTTAGGAATTGCTTGGATATGTCAGATGTGTGTGTATCCCAAGTTACAAGTAGTTTGGTGATTTGTGTGTAAGGTTTTGGATGAACAACTGGTTCATTTAGTTTGTTTTGTATGATGTCACCCTAAGTGTTTTGGGGTCATGAGGAATTGAATGTTGTATGGAGTGAAATTGGAAAAGTATTTATAGGTCATCAAACTATTTTGGCGAAGAAAACACTTTGATTATATCTGGTTGACATGTATGTTGGAGTTTTGAGTGGATATTTTTTGGGGTCACACATTTCATTCTATTAGGCTGAACTAGTTGTTGGTATGAATATATATATATATATATATATATATGTGTATGTATGTATAGAGAAGGAAAATTAGTGTGTGTGTGTAGAGAGAAAAACATAAGGTGATAGTGGTAATATTTTCCATGTGCAATAAAGTGATAGTGAAGAATGAAGTGTGTAAAGTCAATTTTCTGAGCAAAACAATGAACTGTGTCTTCAACATATGTTAGATGCATTATAAATAATTCAAACTCTATCTGTGAGCCATTTTCATATGTCCATTTGTAATTCAATAAGAAGTGATCTTCCTTGGTCAATGAACCCTCCTATTTTCTAGATAGTGAATCCTAGGTGATCCCACAATACTAGTTTACAATTTTTGGCCAAACTAGACACTGAACTAATTTTTTTTAACTAAATCTTCACTTTCAGGAACCTATAGCAACTAAATCGTGAAGAATTTAAAGATGATGCAAACTAGTGATTTGTGTCATTTTTTCTATAGATTCTAAATATATATTTTTTAATTATTTTTATTCAGATTGCATTTCATTTTCCATCTTCAAAGTTAGTTTTTATCAATAAACACCATTTTTAAGGAGTGATGCTCATCATATGCAACATAATTATTTTCTATGAAGGATTAAATTCTATTTTTTTCGAATTTAGATTTGTAACTATGATATCTAATAATTTCATTTGGTTTCATAGTGTTTCATTAATTTTGTTTTCCTTAATCAAGTTTTGAAGTCAAACTAGTTACAATTTAGACATAGGTGGACCGTATACAACATAATTTTTTTTGTATGTATCCAAATTAATTTTTTTTTTTTTAACTAGATCAAGGAAATCAATACCTAGCTAGAAAATATTTTTTTGAATTTTATTTTGATAATTTATTATTTTTCCACATGTTCAAAACAAACAGCTTGATTTTCGATGAAAAACCTATTTTTAATCAAACTAAAAAAAAATACATAATAAAACCAAAAAATATTTTAAATTTATATATGATGGATAGCTCATTTTGAGGACTACCATCATCAAGTTGGGATTGTGAATTCTACTCCATTTTCATCCTCAAATTGAGCTTTGAAGTGAAAATTTCTGGAAAAAATTGGTTCAAGAGGGGGAGAAGGGGGAAAAGGGGAGTTCACTCAAACCCCTCTTCAAACGAACCCCCCTCAACCTTTCAAATGAAGGGGGGTTCAAGCAAACCCCCCTTTTTAAAAAAATTCTTTGTTTTCAATTTGGGAAACATGCAAAATGATGGACCCATCATTTAAGACGGTTTGCTTGAAGCCCCCCTTCAAGCAAACCCCCTTTAGGTTCACGTGGACTCTAAGTTAATTTGAACTCCCCAAAACCCAAAATTTTCTTCATGGAGGTGTTTTTTACAATTTTCCTTCCTCAATGGAACTATAAACTAGTTTTGTGGGATCACCCTCCTTAGATAGTGAGTCATTTAAGATATGATCTATTTTAACTAGCTATGATATATAGAGAGTTAATCCTCAGAGTGGTTTTCCCCTCTCAAGGGTTTTTCACGTAAAATATGGTGTTTTTCTATTGATTGTTGTGGTGCATGATTTATTTGTTTCTTTCCATTTGTACAATTTTAATGAGATTATTTGTAATACACTTTTATGTTATTGAATTTTAAGGAATATTTATTTACCCCTCCCCCCTCTTTGTATTCCAAGTGTTCAATAATTGGTATCAGAGCAAGGTTCCTTCAATTTTCTTAATAGTTGAGGTAGATCTTGGAGATTGAATGCATGACAACTAGGAAGTATCCCATATCTTTAGAAGAAATTATAATAGATCATGGATTTATTGAAGTAGACTATGAAGGTGATATGGAAGGAGAACTCAAATCTACACTTGATGACCCGGATAAAGAAAAATGTGAGAATAGTGATCTGAAAGAAAATATTAAGGAAACAAATGAGTGTATCAAGAAGTTAAGAAATCAAGACAATAAAATTATTTAGATTAACTCAAGGAAACAAATGAGAAACTCAAACAATCAAAGGAGACAATTACTAATATGAAAGTGGAGGTTGAAGAAGGAAAAAGAGTTGAATACTACTTGAATGCCAAATTGAAAGATAAGTTTGTAGAATGTTCAAGTCTCAAAGAAGAGATTGTGTCTCTAAGGAAAGATCTAGAGAAAGCAAAGAGTCACTTGAAGATAAATTCAAGAAGAGCTCCACATTGCTTGATGATGTGCTTACTAGTCAAAAATTTCATAAGGATAAAGAAGGATTAGGGTTTGAGAAAGGAGAAAGCTCACAGGAAAATGAGACTCTAAACAATGTTGAGAAGAAGAATAATGAAGAAAGGGAGACTGGAGATAAGAAGAGAAATATCAAACATGACCAAGACTAAAAGAAAGATTTCATGATATCTCCTCTCAGACAACCAACCACATAAAGGTATTCATATTTTAAAGGTCACTATCATTCTCGCTATAGATTTGGTCATATAGATGTAGAATGTAAAAGCAGGATGAATCAAAATTTTCAATCATGTTCTAATCAATGTTATGCATGCAATAGGTTCAGTCATAAGGCTAGTGAATGCAAAAGATAGATGATGAATGGTTACAATAATGGCATTGTGTTTCAATAATTCCATGATTACTACAAATCATGCAATGGGTTTTAGCATAAGGCTTCTGAATGAAAATCTAAAATGAAATGTATATTTTCTCCGTAAGGTGTCATATACTATAAATATAATAAACTAGGACACATAGCTAAGTTTTGCAGAGGAAAGAATGTGAAACCCTTTGTTCCACAAAATAAGACTGGTCCAATTGAATAAAATAGGATGAACAAGATGTAGAAGAAAAAAAATGAGAGAATGATCTGAAGAATGAATCTCTGCCAAATTCTAGTGTAGACATTTCCTCCAAAAACTAGATACGAAGCATTGGCTCAAGGGGAGTTTTAATAGAAAACTTTCCAGAGCCCTACCAAATATTATATGTCAATGTCTTCAACATACTAGTTTATGAATTGGTTGAAATGCTTGATCCATTAGTGAAATGCCTGGTGAGAAATATCTTGATGCAAAGATTTATAGAGTATTTAGAAGTTCCTATGATGATACATATAATTCTTGATAGTAATTTGACCTAACCATTTTTTGTTGCATTTAATGCATATTTTGGGTCATAGGTAAAGTGTTTAAAGTTTGTTTTCCATATTATAAAAGCATTTACATTTGAGAAATTAAAAGAGGAGAGTAGAGAAAATGTAATCTAAAGCATTCTAGAGTGCTGAATGAAACACTACCAACCAAATTTCATAAGGTATTTTCAAACTCTTGCAAACCCTAATTTAGAGAAGTTCATAATGTTTACTCCTCATGTTGATGTGGCTGAGAGGCCAAGACCTAAGTTCAAGAAGCACCCACACAAATTAATGGAAATAGATAAAGAAGGTGCATTATCTAGGGTTCCTATAAATGTGTTGCACATAGAAGATGTGCAAATTTACATTCATTCGAAGATGGATGAATATATTCAATTAAAGTTGTCGAAGTTTAGGGAAAATGTGTTGACTGGAGATGATTTCCAGTTAAAAATAGAGTATTCCAACTTGTTAGAGAAGAAATTGGATATTTGGATAGAGCTTCCAAAATTTTACTTTGAAGATGAATAGGTGAATTCTGTTCTAAGCATGATACATAATGAATTTATGTGGTTGGAAATGATGCATATGATTAACAAAGAAGCAATAAAGGTTTTTATGGGTTTGAGCTCCACACGACCTATTCCAATAATGAATGCCATAAATAATGAAGTGGTGATGAAGCTTATCAGAGCCAATTTTGACAAGTGTGCCCTTATAGTGGATGATATCAAAGATCTGAATGCTAAATATGCATCAGTGGTGATTACTTACAAGATTCTCTACACAAATAGAGAAGGATTTTCCACTGCAACCATGATTCACACAAGATATCAAATTGTGAAACAAGGTAAAGAATTTGATCTTTGTGGGATCTTGTGATTACAATTGTTAGAAAAATTTCAAAGGACAAAGAAGAAAAGGTGCCCTTTTTTGTATGATACTCTCATTTTTTTATTTTTTATTTTTACTTTCTCAATGAATTTCCCAAAGTGAAGAATCTAGTATGGAAACACAATATCCCTATAGGTGTTCAAATTATGGATCATTTTGGGAGATTTCCTAATAGTAAGTCTCGCGATTCAATGTTATGGGGATTTTTGAAACCATTTCAAGCATAGATGCAAGAAAGAGAAATATTTTTGGATAAAGTTGTGAAAAAGTATAAGAATAAAATAACATTTATGGTTATCAAAGATAACTACTACATGGAAGAATTTAAACCTAGGAATTTTTGGGTTCTAGAGCTATTTTACGAGGAGTTGAATCTAATTAGATTGGCCTTATAGAGGTTGTATTGGGCAAGCTTAGAGATCCAAAAATTGGAATGTTTGGTACATATGTAGAAATAACGAAGAAAGAGAACCTAGAAAAGAAAAATAAGGATATTGAAGAAAAGGTTGCAAAGATGAAAGCTAAGTTACAAAGGGGTGATCCCACAATGCTGGTTTACAATTTCTGGGAGATTTTGATTTTTACTGAAATCACATATTTTTAGAAAAATATAATGTTTTAAGCCTTAAAAAGTTATATTTTAAGGATTCCAATTGAAGAGGGTTTGATCAAACGACCTTAGATCAAACCCCCTTGGATATAACCCCACTAGTTTTAAACCATACCTATAACAAAGTCTCTTTTACACCTATCAAAATGTTGATAAAAAACCACTTTTGATTTACCTTTTGGGGGATGAAATGAATTCATTTAAAATTTATTTTTTATAAGTATGTAGTCCTTATTATAAGATTCCCAATAAGGGAAATTTTAAATAATTTTAATTTTATTAAATTATATTTATTTTTTATTTTTTGTGAATTTAGGTTTTTCACAAAAAATCAAGCTCTTTGTTCTGCACATTGGAAAAATAGTATATTATCAATTTTTTTTTTGAAAAGTATTAGTGCACTAGATATTGAAATCCTTCATCTAAAAAAATAAAATTGAATATCGATACATACATTTTTTTTGATCTTGTATACAATCCACCTATGTTTGAATTGTAATTGGTTTGACTTCGAAACTTGATTAAGGAAAAAAATATTCAAAAAAGCACTATGAAACCAAATGAAAGTGCTAGATATCTTAGTTAAAAATCTAAATTAAAAAAAAAAAAATTATCCTTCATGGAAAAAAGTTATGTTGTATATGGTGAGAATCACTCCTTAAAAATGGTGTTTACTGAAAAAACTAGTTTTTGAAGGAGATAAATAAGAAATGCAATTTGATTCCAAAAATATAGTTTTTTTTTTTTTTAGAATCTACAGAAAAAAGTCACAAATCACTAGTTTGCATCATCTTCAAATTCCTCATGATTTAGCTGCTATAGGTGCCTAAAGGTGAAGATTTAGTTAGAAAAAAATAGTTCAATATCCAGTTTGGCTGAAAATTGTAAACCAGTATTGTGGGATCACCCAAAGGGATTTTGATACCCCAATGGACCCTACAATAGAGTTTAAGGGCACATGTCCTCCTTCATAGAATATACTGAGATAAACAAGGTCAAAGAGGAACTTAGCCTGTACATCTGTTGTTTCAGTATCCTCCAAAACAAAAGAAATAGGTGGCTCTAAGAAGATAGAAACATCTAGACTCCTTGACATAAAAAACACTCCAAAGAGAAGAAAGAAGGAAGAGAAAAAGGGATAAGTATATTAGTTCGAAAGATGAAGAAGAGTTAGAGGAATATTTTAAATTGGTCTTCAAAATTAAGTCAAAAGTCTCTTCAGAAGAGATTAGTACAAAAATAGGAAAGGGGAAAGAGGAGACCCATCTAGTTTGTGGCAATAGTCCCATGAAGCTTGATGCACTATTTATTGCTATAGAAGAGTTTGGAATTCTAAAGGATACAACTAAAATGTATCCAAATGCTAATAATTCATATAAGAAAAGAATTAAAGAGGATATTTCCAAATACATGGTGACTTTTAATGTTGGCCTAGGTGAGATAGTGCATGAATTGTCGAATGAGCTTAAAGAAGTATTAAGTGAAAGAAGAGAAGAGGCAGTTGTAGAAGATCCAAAGATGAAATGTTTTTCCTTGGAGAATATTGGCTCCTCATTAGCTCATGAGGAAAAATTTAAGTTTACTCAATTGCAAAAAATAATAATAAAATAATAAATAAGTTGAGGGGAAAAATAATAAAATCAATTGAAAGACTTCTTAAAGAATTGGGAGCCTCTTTGGGTATTGAAGATGAAATTTAGAAAGATTCATCCCTCTTAGAAAGCAATGAGCCAATCAAAGAGAAACATGAGCATGAGAATAAGAAAGAAGAAATTATGACAAAGAACACCCCTCCAAATGGGAAAACAACTGCGAAGTAGAGAAAAGTAGATGAATAAGAATTGACAAAGAAGACAAAAGATCAAAAGGAATAAACTATATCTCCTTCAAAATTTGAAAATATTGTAAAAACATGTTTTGGTAGTAGAGAGAAGGAGAGAAATGATCAACATGTAGAAGATAGCACAAAAACAGGATATGAATCCTCCACACCCTTTGGAGATTCATTATAGATATTTTGGATATGCAAGTGCATTTCCAACTAGCGTTTTCTACATAATTGCTACAAATTCCAATGCAACAAGGTCAAGTGGACATGGAAAAAAATTCCCCTCTCCATAAGTTGTAGACTGGTGATTTTTTTCATGCCTCAACAAGAAAGGATATGTTGAAAACTCATCAAAAATACATAGAGTTCATCAATGAAGCTATCAAAGTTTTGCAAGAAAGCAATCTTGGAGTATCCATTAATACTTCTTTGGCAGGTGTACAATAGTTGAAGTTACTACTAGATTATTTTGAGTAATATGCAAGTATGGGAGAGAAGAAAAAGAAGTAGGAAAGCGATTGAATGATAAGAGGCTAACTAATGCCTTAGATAAATGTATTACTGCACATACCAAGTTGCAAGGCAACTTGGAGAATGTTTAAAAGAGTTTGGAGGAATCCAAACTATTATTCATATTTTGTTTGAAATGGCTATTATCTACAAAATTATAAAGGATTATATGGATTCAATTGTGTTCCAAATTGCTCAAGGCTCACGTGTGTATGATCTAGTGAATGATGGGGATGGAATAACTAGAGTGATCATTGAAAATATACAAAATTCCATTCTTTTTGAACTAAAAGAAAAAAAGAGAGAAAATCATAATGCAATACAAGGTATGTGTAGGATCATGATGCGCCAAAAAGTGGCGATATGTAAGTGATATGATGGCCCATGTGGTTGACAACTTCTTTTTACCCAAAATTGATGAAACAAAAAGTGTTTTTAAAGTAGATTCTTAGCTTTCCACCAATATAAATTATGATTTACTTTGAATTTAAAAAATAATTTTTATTTATTTTTTATTTGAATTATGACTAAAGTCCTGATTGATAGGTTGATTGAAAAACATCTATAGATTTCAAACGATATCACATTTTTTGAATCCAAAACATGCATCACATTCTATGCTTCACATAATATAGAATTAAAGAAAATGAATTTCATGAAGTTTTGACCAAGTTAAGGTGGTCAGGCATATGAGATTTTATATTTTTTAAAATTTGTCAAAAAAAATCATAATTAATTATTTACTTAGAAACAAATTAAAAAAAAACATGCATCACATTGGGACATGAGTCCTTTACTTATATCTAAAATATTATAAAAAATATTATTTTATTTTGGTTAGGGTGGTCAGACAAACACCTAATTCTTATTTTTTCCTTGAAATTTAAGTATTACTACATTGAAATTTCAAAATTTCATCAAATAGATTTAAAAAAAAAAAAACCTAGTAGTTTAGAAACTACATTCAATTTGCTACATATTCTATTCTTAAATATTTTTGAAATAATATAGACAACTTATTCAAATTTTTACGTCAAGCTACCTAACTCTAATTTTTTGAATTTTCATCACCAATTAAGGGCCTATTTTTTCCATGATGATCCTACACATACCCTACAATCAGCTCTAAAATATAGTAATTCTAAGGCTTACATCTTTAACTGAAGCTTTTTTCAATGAAGAAAAAGTTGTTGAAAAGACAATAGTTCCTATTTCTTTGAAGGAAGGACAAGATCTGTATGTATAGTTAGAAAAATAAATCTACATGCTTTCTTATGCCAAGAAGGATTGAGAGGTCGCCAACAAGGATTGGGAGACACACCTTGCAAAATTAAATGCAACATCATCCAATTAAGGTGTGCATTTCTTTTTTAATTGTATATGTATTTTTTGATCTCAATGCACATTTTTGGAGTTAGTAGATGGTGTTGTTGTATTTTTTTTTTAGAGTGATGGTCCATAACATAGTCAAGGGGAGCTATTCTCATGTAGATATATTAGTAAGGGTATGTAATGTAGATTTACTACCCTTTTCCCTTGATGTTAAAAGGGGGTAAAGCAAAGAAGTGTGTTTCCAATAATGACAAAGGGGAAGATTATTGGCAACATGAGCATGATGGTGTATGGTTTTATCATTTATGTCAAACCATTGTAGAGTTGATGGTGTATTAGTATGAATATAGTTTGAAGAAGACCAATATTTTTAAGGAAAATTGGCTATGTCCCAGACTAAGATAGTGTATTTTCAAAGTAATAGAAAAACAATTTTATGGTTCACACTATTTTTCATTGCATTTTCTTGTCATGTGGTTTTGAGGTAATAATGGTATTTATTTAAGGAGTCCATATCTAGATTTTTAGGGTTTTATGTCTTACACAGCTAAAGATATTAGTGACAGAGTATCATTTTAAGTAGTGACAAAGTTACAGTTGTAGAGTTCTTCTTGGGATGCTCCACATTCCACCATAAATGATCATTGTGTTTTTTGTATTTTAGGAAGTGCTTGGAGATGTCAAATGTGTGTGTATCCAAATTTTCAAGTGGTTTGGTGATCTACGTGTGAAGTTTTGGATGAACATTTGGTTCATTTAGTTGTTGCTTTATTAGTTTGTTTATGCAATGTCAACATAAGGGTTTTGGGGTCATGTGGGACTGAATGGTGCATGGAAAGGAATAATGGGATTATCTATAGGTCATTCCACCCCATTTATGTGAATAAAATGTTTTGGCTATTTTCACAAGGCAAGTATGATATATTTTTGAGCTGATGGGTTTTGGGGTCATGTGTTTCATCCAATTAGGTTAACCTTATTCTTGGTATGAATAATTGTGGAAGATACATATATATATATATATATACAATTTGTGTGTGTGTGTAGAGAGAATAGCATAAGGTGATAGTAGAAATATTATTCATGCACATAAGAGTGACAATGAGGGATGAAGTGTGTAATGTCATTTTTCTGAGACGAACAAGGAACTGTGCCTTCAACATATGTTAGATGCATTGTAAATAGTTCAAATTCTTGTCGTGAGCCATTTTTTTATGTCCATTTTTATTTAAAAAATAATTGATCTTCCTTGGGTAGTGATCCCTCCTATTTTCCAGATAGTGAGTTCTTGGACTATGAGTCCTTTAAGTTGCGATCTATTATAACTGATTATGATATGTATAGTGAGTTAATCCTCACCGTGGTTTTTTTCCTCTCAAGGTTTTTCCACATAAAATATAGTGTTCTTCTATTGATTGTTGTGGTACATGATTTATTTATTTCTTTCCATTTTTGTAAGTTTAATGAGATTCTTTGTAATAAAATTTTAAGTTATTGAATTTCAGGGAATATTGATTCAGCCCCCTCTCAATATTCAAGGTGTCCAACACACATTTCTAACAAAAAAAAAAAATGGAATGGATTCCCAACATAAAAAAAATGTGCAAGAGAAAAATTAAAAAGAGGAAACAAACCAAAAAACCAAACTAATAGATGAGAATGTAGTTCATGAGGTGAGAGTCCAAGGACTCCTCCCAATCCTCCTTTTCCAAAAGCACCTTATCATTTTTTTCCTCCTCTTTTTGGTTATCTTTCCCTTTAGCTATTTATACTTCTATTTGTTTATTTTAGAATGACCCGAAACCATAGCCATGACAACCTTCTTCATCGGTAAGAATTTTTGAGTTTTGAACTTGGGGAAATTTCCATGTGTTTCATCTTGTCTTGATTGTTGTTGGTGCTCAATTTATTTTCCATCTCCTTTACCTTGGATTATAGTTTCTTAAGTTTTGTGTTATCCTTACATCCACTATCTTGGTCCTCATTAGGAATAGGTTTATTTTCCATATTTTTTTTCATCTCGTGCACATACCTAAGAGAAGGAGGAGCCATAGTTTTCATTTCCATCACCATAATTTCCTCAAGTTTGTCCTATTCGTTATCCTCAGCCAATTCTTCCTCCTTTTCCTATCTATCATCCTCCTCCTCTTTGTATTTCTCCTTCTTATCCTATTTAGATCTATTCCTAAAATATTCTTTATCAAAATCATCATTCTATTTAGGAAGGAATTCCTCATCATTGTTATGTTCCTCCTTTGAGTCCTCCAAAATTATTTCACCTTTAGTTACTTTAGGATTCTCCACAACCAAGGTGTGAACTAGCCTCATGAATTTTTAACATTCCAACACATTAATGTCACTATAAATGATCCCCACATTGTCTGATTCTCCACTATCCACATCAGAGATTTCAATCAAACCCCCAACCATAGGGGGAAGAGGGATAATGGGGCCTTTAATTCTTTTTCTAGTCTTCATCTATCTTATCCACTTGCATTCTTGGGTCCAAAATATTACTTTTTATGGAAGGGATAACCAATAATAAACTATGCTAGGGGTGCAAGTGTTAACCCCTTCAAAATATTTTCCCTTTTTACCATGCCCTACTTTACACACAAAGCTATGGTTAGACTTATTATGAGAAATAGGAGAGGGGGTATATTTTTTGTTCTCCAAGAGTTTAATTTTTACATTAATCTTGGCTAGGGGGTTAAGGGTAGGATTCATAAAGAGATGGTACTTGTAAAGCTATTGATTCTCTACTATAGGGGGTAAGCAACATCAATGATACAAGTCTCTAGGGATGAAAATAGGTATAAACATAAGTTAAATTTTCTACGATGTCTTATATTATTTAGGATGAGGAATTTTTTGTCATGGACGGTCTTAAATCTACCATCAAGATTAAGGTACTTCATAATATGTAAAATTACAAGGGCCCATAGAGCTAACAACTTATCTCTACTAAACCATTTTGGAATTAAAATTTTTTATCCTCACAAAACAAAGAAGACACTAATAAACCTATTATACTCTTCATTCATTTTCTTTTCCATGGGTAAAAGCAAGAATTTGTGTCTACGAAGAGGGGAAGTTTTAGACAAAAAAAATCCCACAAGAAACATGTATGCATTATCATAAAAATATGTATGCATTATGCTTTGGGTACCTGAGCCTAAAAAAATTGTTTATGCGTTAGGCTTCGAGCACACACTAAAAAATGTGTACATATTATATAATGTGTATATGTTTTATAACATGTATGTGCCATTTATTTAAAAAATTAAACACCTTTTATAAACAAATATGCATTATAAAACAATATGTGTTGTAATGTGTACGTGTTTGATAATGCATACACATTTTTTTTTATAACGTGTATGCGTTTCTAAAAGGTATTTAATTTTTTAAATGAATAAATAATGTGTATGCAATTTTCAAAATTTTAAATTACCAAACCACATATTGCCTCAGTTTTAGGCTTAGGAAAATCTTGGCAACCCGACCTTTAGCCTTTGACCTAAAACTAAAAAACTAAGGCAGGTTCAAGAGAAATGTCCAACTTTGGCAATATAGTTGATGGACTTCTTTTCTGAATTAATATATGAAATTAAAACCCATTATAGAAAACGATATATAGTTTCCAAATATATAATTTTTGTTAAGATTGGATTATGTTTTCTATATTTTAATTAATTTCTAAGAAAACTAGTGCACAAACTTGAAATATTAGGCTTGTTTTGATTTTTAATAAAAAAAAATTGGTTAAATTTTTTGCAAAAAAATTATATGACATCAGTCTTTAGAAAATTCTCTACACAATGAAAAAATGTCAAAGAATGTTTAGTTTCGGTCCAATTATGATGTTCGTATAGTTTGATTTTTTAAAACAACAATTACAACCAACAAAAATTCAATATAAAAAAAATATTTAAAAAAAACTACAAAAGAATATCCTCATCAATATTCATGTTGTTACATATCTTTTCACAAAATGAATTAGAAAATAACTTTTATTTAGGTCAAAAACTGGTGTTCATACATGTGCATGGTATGGTAAAAAAAAATTACATTTAAAAAGTGGTTTTTATACATGCCTATCAAAATTTAATTTCTATTATCTCAGTATTTGAATAAATTATATATTTGGAAACTATATTCAAAATACTAAAATTCATAATATTGATTTGTTTTAAAATTCATTGTGTAAGTGCTTCAAATTTTTAGTCCAAGTGTGACAAATTCTGAAAAGCAACAAAAACAATTCCACTTTTTAAGCTTTTTGTGGACCCAACTTCTTGCATCATCCCCCACCTTTATCCCCTCATAGGTCAAACAAGTATCCTTTCTAATCAAGTCATTAGATATTTTTAATCAAGTACCTCTATTATTGGCTTCTCTCTACAACCAAAAATTGAAAATTTTAGAGGTGAGATTTTCGTTATACCCTTTCATGACCTAAAAGAAAGGAGTGCATCCCCTATTATCAAAAAAGTTCCATAGATCCACATTTATTTAAGGTATTTTGAGATATAGGATTAGTTCTCAGATGTAGTGCACCTTTAATATCAATTCAGTCGAGCACCATAATAAGCCTATATAAATAATAGTGAGTGTAACATAAGATACTCAAAAAATAGTCCAGGACCATGATGGTGTATTAGTATGAATATTGTTTGAACAAGACCACATGTTTTTGGGAAAATTGGCTAAGTCCTAGATTGAGATAGTGTATGTTTAATGTAACATAGGAAAAATTTTGTAATAACAGGAAAAGTAGGCTTTTTCTTGCTTGCTTGAATAATTGACCTTAAAGCTAAATTAATGGTGTCTTAGAGTGGTGTTGTAATATGTTGTACACATTCAAAATATTCTAGGACCTTTATTTAACTAAAACATGCCTAAATTGGTCCTTTGAAAAGGTGTTGTAAAGTGTTTTAAATAAATTTCACACTTATCTAGGTTGTCTTCATTCATTGTTTTTAATTGCAGTTAATAGCCCTCTTTTAATTCAAATTTAGGCCTTAATTTTGACATCTACCGAGGATCTCTCTCGACATTAAATATCAAATTATTTCATTTGGAAAAATTGTTCCTCGTAAGTTGGGCCATGATCCATTCACTCTTAATGGTGAATGGGTCCTCTCTTTATAGGACGCCCCTTTTTCTAGTGATTTGGAATGGGTTTTTGGCCTTCTTTTAGCTCCCCGAAGCTTTGTCCTAGAAACTTAGCCAAGACCCATTTTCCTTTGAAGGAAAATGGGTCCTCCCTTAATGAGACCTTAATTTTTTAATTCCATTATGACAAGAATTTAATTATCTTTCTTTCCAGATCTGGTGTTGGCCTTAGTTCTTTGAATTTCGAGGTTAATCTCCTAATTTAGTATAAATAAGAGGTTAATTCACATTGTTTCTCCTAGCAATTCTGTGTGATTTCATGAGATCAAAAACAAGAGAATTAGAGAATTTCAAGAGCATTCTACGAGGCATTACAAGGTAGATTTCAAGTGTTTATTGTAATATTTCAGGGTCTTATCATCATGTCAAGGGTTTAATGCATCCATGTGTGTTGAGCTAAGAAGTGAATAATGCATTGCAGATTCATTTACAAGCATTATCTTACATCCAAGATGTATATTATTCATTGAAAGTACATGTTAGTATGCAGATTTTCTTCGCAAGACAACATCCAAGGTGACATCATTTGAATTATTGCACTTTCATGCTTCATTTCATCATTTGGTTTAATTAACTACAAGATGTTTGACTAATGAAAATCCCCATTCAGTAACAAATCAACAAGTTTTCTTGCCCTTGAATGTGTTATTACAAAATTATAGGTTGAAGATCAAGTGGAGCAAGATTTGGAAAAGTTGTCAAAGTTGCAAAGGTTGTCATTCAAAGTGCAAGATCATAGAAAGATCTCTACAAAATTACATATAGGATTCTAGAACTTGATAACTGGGAATTCAAGATTACAAAGATCAAGGTATAGGAACATAAAATAAGTTTTTTGAAACCCTAAAAGGACCCGTTTGCCACTAAAGGTGAATGGGTCCATAACTCAAAAACAACTTTCTGGCCAAGTACATAGCTTTTTATGCTCTTAAGAAGTTCCTCATAGTTTCTATAATAGTTAGGTACCATTTATAGTTGTTATTAGCATCATATTTTGCATAATTTGAAGTGAAATTGGTTTGAAAAATAAGTGATCTATCTTGTTCATATATTTGGACATATATCAACTTTTCCTACATTTCATTTTTGGTGAACGTGACTCATTCAACATTGCAATATTCTATTTTTTAAATTCTCTCATTGTATATTAAGTTAATATATTGCATTCATTTCATTTATATTTGCATTGAATTAGGGTTCCTTCATTTGCATTGAAATCTTATGTATCATATATGGTTTAGATTTACATTGTTTTGCACTTCCGAAATCTAAAAATTACAAAAACAATTCAATAATTTTGCATCTCATTTAGATCTCATTCAACTATATTTGAAAATAAAAACAAAATTGCATTTCACCTAGAGGTATTTTATTCCATCTTTCTATTGCAATTTTGCATTGAAATTCTAGAAAATTTGAATATGCATTTCACTGTCGACAACCTATAACGGAGATAAATCTGAGAACTTGCAAATCATTAAAAAATAGTTTAAAAGGTCTGATCTGCACCTTTTGGCATCTGAAAAGACATCAAAATTCAGTTTTTATTCCATAGAAAAATCCCAAAAAAAACTAACCAAGACCCATTTCTTCTTATTGGCGAATGAGTCCTAGTTAGCTATAGATCTAGAATTTCAAGACTTTGAAATCTTAGTTTTTAGATTGTTTTTGCTGAATTTATCTTGTTGTTTCAGTTTCAAGACTTGTGTCTCATCAAATTCTTTGCATTTATTTTAAATTTCTTCATTTTAGTGTGTTGTTAAAAATTCAAAATTGCATCAAAAAATTTCATTTTCAGCTTATTGCATTGTGTAATCAAATAATTGCCTTGTTTACAATCTAAAAACTACATTTACATATTTCATTGCATTGAATTAGATTAATTTTAACAAATTTTAGTATCCATATTTTACAAACTTGCAAAGAAAAAGTTATTCAATAAGTATGTTAGTCACTCATTCAATACATTTCCTAGTTATGAGAGTCTCTTAGTGCAAGATAGTGAAATTTTTGACACTTTCCTTAAATCTACCCCCCTCCTATCTTTCCTATTTTTTGGAATGATGTGATAGAAGATGATACAAACATAGATAACCATGATGATCATAGTTGTTCTTCTCTTGATACCTCTTATTTTAGTGATGAAGGTATCTTGGAAAAAGAAGATATAATCGTTGAGAATCATGAAGATCTTGTTTGTCCTTCTCCTCCTCCACTTTCAGAAGATATCATGACACAAGACAATGAGATCATTAACAAAAATTTACCTAGTCTCCATTTATCTCTCAACACCTCCCCTACTTGTGAGAATGATTTAGTGAAAGATGAAATAATCTTGGACAATCATGAAAATCACATTAATGAGGACATGTTGGTGTTAAGAGATCCAATGATTGAGAGCTATTTCAATCCTACATCTCCTACTTGGTAAGACATTATAGGGCATAGGGATGTAGTTGTAGATAACCATGACAATCAAGTTTACATTTTTCCTAATATCTCTTCTATATACAAAGAAGATAGTTTAGTGTTAGAAGATACATTAATTGAGAGTGATGATAATATTGCTTCTCCCTTTCCTAATACGCCTACCTTTTTTGAATATCTATTTGAAGAAGAAATTCCAAACATTAGTAACCATGAAGCTCATAGTTCTTCTCTTGAGGCCTCCCCCATTTGTGATGAACCTACTTCACAAAATCTAATCATGGAATGTGATGAACCTCTTGAAAGCTCTCCCACTAGGGTAGATATCATGGCACAAGAGAATGAGACCTTATAAAATAAGGATACAATCATGGTCAATATATCTCCTATTTATGACAAAGATAATTTTGTGTTAGAAGATCCAATTGATGAGAGTTGTGAGAGTCTTGTTTTCCTCTCTTCACCTAGGAAAAACATTATCGAACAAGATAATTCCATCATTGATAAGCAAGAAAATTCAATCCTTGATCACTCCCTTACTTGTGATAAAGACATTTTAGAAGAATCAAACAATTAATTTCATGAACATGTAGTTTGTTGCTCTCCTAAAAACTCTCCTACTAGGGAAGATATCATGATGTAAGAAAATGAGAACATTGACACATGTCTTTCAAACAATAGTGATGTGACTTAGATGAAGATGATGAAGTGACATTAGACCACCCTTGATAAAGACATCATGAAAATAAATACAAGTGTGTTGAGGTTATGAACATTAGAGCTTTTTCGAGTCCTCTAATTATGAAACCACCTAAGCCTTAACTTATCATTCACCCACCCTGACAACAACCAAAAGTTAAAAAGAAACCCCTTCTCATCTTAGAACAACCTAAAAGGAAACTCAATAATGATAATGCGGATCACAACAACCGAGTTACAATGACATTGCTCACATATATAACAAGTTGTATACAATTAAGACCAATCCTAAACCCCAAAGTTGTTTTGGTTATTTTCCTTTGATAGAAATCAAACCATCAAACAAGTCTTCACTTAATATCAACACTATTACAAAAGATTCTTCCAAGACAAGATTAACTTTGGTGCATCCTAAACTGATAGATACTAAATGTGGGAACATTTCATTAGACATGCATAATCAATAACAATAGTTGTAGGATCCTAGCATACTCACTATTGCATGTTTTACATTCATTACAAATCATTTCATTTTTGCAAGGAGCAGAATACCATCATCCATCCTTAGCTCACCCTTGTCCTACATTCAGTGGGGGCAAGGGGTTAGGTAGCCTTGTCTTTGTATGTACTTTGTTGACTGTCTCTTTTGGCTAGTTGATCGCCTTCCATGTATATGTAAGAGCAATCTTGGGGATGTGGATGACATTGCTTAAGTTGGCTCATATGTGACATACTTGTCTTTTTGGGTTTAGCATTGTGTTTGTGGGGGAAACCCTTCCTATTTCATGACATAGCTTGCTTCGAAAACATATGAATTGGCATATATTTTTCTAAGGAATGTGCTCATGTCTTATGACAAAAACATTGGCTACTTTAAAGAAATTTCTCATTGTGATGGTGTAACAACCTAATTAAAGTGGAGGAATACAATGATGACATCTTTTGGAAAATTTCATGGTGTGATTTTTCTTTCTTCTTGTGACTTGTCCTCTTCTTGGTGTTTTCATTGGGTTTTATGTCATCCAAGAGTGTATGATCTTATTTCGTGGCATGATACAAATGAGGCATCCCATGGGTAGTAATATGACACTTTGGCTTGTCCTCCCTTGGAGACATTAGGAAAAATGCTCCCTAACACGAAGAATATTACACAAAAAAAGTGAAATACCCTTCTACAAAAAATTTATATGACATTCAAAAAAATTTACAAAATAATTTTCTTTTTGGTGCCTTATCAAATTTGTGAGGAGGATAACTTCAATATGATATGAGAGGCTAATTTGATTCTCTCATTTTCCACCTTGTTGGGATAACTCACCTAGTGGAAAAATTGAGGTTGCACTACCCTAGAGTAAGCATACATATTTTGGGCCAATTCACCCCATAGACGACCTGAAGTTCCATGACCCCAGAGTCAATAGTGTGTGTTATGGACAAACAAAGACTGCCTCAGATTGTGTTGAGTCAATTGTGCTTGATCCTTTGTATTTGTTTATCTTTCTTCACCTTTGACATGGAATAATCATGTATATGTGTAATTTTTGCATACTTAAGTTTCTTGGATGTATAATTTAGTGTGAGTTTGACATGGGGTCATCCTCTCGAACTAAAGTGGGGACAAAATGTAGTAACAAAAAAAGTAGCCTTTTCCTTGCTTGCTTGAATAATTGACATTAAAGCTGAATTAATGGTGTCTTGGAGTGGTGTTGAAATTTTTGGTACACATTCACACTCTTCTAGGACCTTTAATTAACTAAAACATGCCTAAATTGGTCCTTTCCAGAGGTGTTGTAAAGTGTTTTAACATAATTTAATGCTTTTCTAGGACTTATCTACTTAATTAAGCCTAATGGGTCCCTTTTCAATAAAAATATACATAATGTATGCTTATTTAGGTGTTGTGAAGTGTTTTAAAGTACTTTCACACTTATGTAGGTGGTATTAATTCATTGTGGTTAATTAGAGCTATTAACCCCCTTTTAATTTAAATTTCGGCCTTAATTTTGACACCTCCTAAGGATATCTCCCAACAATCATAGATTAAATATCAAATTATTTCATTGGGAAAAATGTGTTATTGGTATGTTGAGCTAGGACCCATTCACCCTTAATGGAGAATGGGTCCTCTCTTAATGGACCCCTCTTTGTCTAGTGATATGAAATGCATTTTTGGCCTTCTTCCAGCTCCCTAAAACTTGGTCCTAGAAACTTAGCCAATACCCATTCGCTTTTGGTGGCGAATGGGTCCTCCCTTAATGAGAACCCAATTTTTTAATTCCAAATTATAGCAATAATTTAATTATCTTTATTTTTAGATCTGGTGTTGGCCTTAGTTATTTGAATTCAAGTTTAATCTCCTTATTTAGTATAAATAAGGGGTTAATTCACATTGTTTCCCTAGAAATTTGGTGTGAATTCATGAGATAAAAAGTAAGAGCTTTAGAGCATTTCAAGAGAATTATACAAGGCATTACAAGGTAAATTTCAAGCGTTTATTACAGCAATTCAAGGTCTTATGATCATGTCAATGGTTTAATGCATGCATGTGTGTTGAGATAAGAAGTGAATTTTGCATTGAGGATTCATTTATGAGAATCATATTACATCCAAGATCTATATTATTCATGGCCACTACATGTTAGTATGTAGATTTTCTTCACAAGACAACATCCAAGGTGACATCATTTACATTATTGCACATTCATGCTTCATTTCATCATTTGGTTTAATTACCTACAAGGGGTTTGATTGAGGAAAACCTCCACTCACTAAAAAGTCAACATGTTTTCTTGACCTTTGAATGTGTTATTGC
Source organism: Sequoiadendron giganteum (assembly GCA_007115665.2). Classification (NCBI taxonomy): domain Eukaryota; kingdom Viridiplantae; phylum Streptophyta; class Pinopsida; order Cupressales; family Cupressaceae; genus Sequoiadendron; species Sequoiadendron giganteum. The sequence continues at coordinate 455,765,433 of CM021100.1, read as the reverse complement.
AGATTTACAGGTTGAAGATCAAGTAGAGCAAGATTTGGAGCAAAATTTTCAAACTTGCAAAGTTACAAAAGTTGTCATTCAAAGTGCAAGATCATGAAAAGAGCTCTATAGAATTGCATAAAGGCCTCTAGAAGTTGATAAACGAGAATTCAAGAGTGCATACATCCAAGTACAATATCATGTTCAAATAGTTTTTTGAAACTCTAAAAGGACCCATCCACCATAGAAAGAGAATGAGTCCTCCATAGGTCAAAAACAGTTTTTTGGCCAAGTACACAACTTTTGATGCTCTAAAAACATTCCTCATAGTTGTTATAACAGTTAAGTTGCATTTCTAGTTGTTATTAGCATCATATTTTGTATAATTTGAAGTGAAATTGGTTTGAAAAAGAAGTGATCTATCTTGTTCATACATTTGGACATAGATCCACTTTTCCTACATTTCAAGTTTTATGGTTCACACTGTTCTACATTAGATTATCTTATTGTGTGGTTTCAAGGTAATAATGGTATGTATTGAAGGAGTCCAAATCCAAATTTCTAGGGTTTTATATCTTCCATAGGTAAACATATTAATGACAAAGTATCAAAACTAAGTAGTGAAAGAGTTACAATTACAAAGTTCTTGTTAGAATTCTCTACATTCCACCATGGATGATCATTGTGTTTTACAGATTTTAGGAAGTTCTTGGAGATGTTAGATGTGTATGTATCCCAAGTTTTAATTGGTTTGGTGATCCATGTGTCAAGTTTTTGATGAATAATTTGTTCATTCAGTTGTTGCTTTATAGTTTGTTTGTATGGTGTGAACCTAAGAGTTTTGGGGTTATGTGGAACTGAATGGTGTATGGAGAGGAAACATGGGAGTATCTATAGGTCATGTCAACCTATTTTGGTGAAGAAAACACCTTGGTTATTTCTAGAAGGAATATATGTTGGAGATTTGAGCTGACAGGTTTTTGGGGTCACACATTCCATCCAATTAGGCTAACCTACTTGCTAGTATGAATAATTGTGATATATATATATATATATATATATATATATGTATGTATACAAAAAAAAAAATTGTGTGTGTATATAGAGAGAAGTGAATAACGTGATAGTGGTAATCTTGTGCATGTACAATAGAGTGACAGTGAAGGATGAATTGTGTAAAGTTGGTTTTATTAGCAGAACAAGGAATTGTGTCTTTGTCATATGTTGGATGCATTATAAACTATTTAAACTCTAGCTGTGAGCCATTTTTTATGTCCATTTTTAGTTCAAGAAGAAGTGATCTTCCTTGGGTAGTGATTCCTATTATTTTATAGATAGTGAGTCCTTTAAGTTGCGATCTATTATAACTAGTTATGATATATAGTGAGTTAATCCTCACAATGGTTTTCCCCTCTCAAGGGTTTTCCACGTAAAATCTGGTGTTCTTCTATTGATTGTTGTGGTGCATGCTTTATTTATTTATTTTCATTTGTACAAGTTTAATGAGATGATTTGTAATGCACATTTAAGTTATTGAATTTTAGGGAATATTGATTCACTCCCCCCCCTCTCAGTATTTTGAGTGTTCAATAATTTGTATCAGAGATTGAACACATGAAAACTAAGAAGTATCTCATATCTTCAAAAGAACTTATAATGGAAGGATTTACTAAAGTAGACTATAAAATTGATATTGAAGAAGAAATCAGATCTACTCTTAATGAATTGGATAAAGAAGAATGTGAGAATAGAGATATGAAATAAAGTCTGAAGGAAGAAAATGAGTGTATCAAGAAGTTGAGGAATTGATTCAAAAATGTTAAAGATTAAATTAAGAAAAAAAATTAGCAACTCAAACAATCAAAAGAGATAAAGAGAGATAGTAAGATAAATATAGAGAATAGAAGAGATATATAGCTTTAGATATGGCGAGAGATATAAAGAGATAAAGAGAGATAGTAAGATAGAGGGATATAAAGTGAATATTGTTGAAAGTTTAAGGAGATTTTTATTGATGATGTTGTTTCAACAACACGAGCATTAATGGATCTTAACAACATGATACAAGTTTTTTCATTGACATGTCAACACTATTGTGGATCAGTTTAGGTAATCCCAATAGGTCTTTTAGATGTTCAGGAATTCATTTGTGCAAGCTGTTTTGTTATGAAAATCTCAGTTGTGTGAAAATATGACTATTAGACCTAGCAGTTCAGTGTTATTATGCATCAATTTTTGGGTCTGGACCCCTCCACAAAGGAATGCTTCAATATATAATTATAATATTAATTTGGTGGATGTTACATGCATCTAAATCCAATATTTCATCTTGAATAGACATACAAGTTTAGAGAAAAGAGTAACAAAGTTTATCCTGATATATTATACTCATCTTTTATACAGTGTATCTATGTGGGAGATTTCACACTTCTTCACAAATGTATTTTTGGATTTTGGGTACCAAAGTTACGTTTCTTGATGTCATTTGAGCTTGAATTATAGATGGTATCTAGTTTTGGTGTCCACATGTCTAGATGTGGATATATAGATGAAGGTTTTATTTTTAGGTCTTACTTGGAGCTGACCTAACATGCTTTATGTTGTGTGAAGGATGAACAAGTATTTTTATCTTATGTGGGATCTATTATAGTTCCATATTGACCTATCTTAAGATGTTTTCAGATTTGAATTTTGGTGTGTGTTATGGATGATAATTTTTTGAGCTCACAAGTTATATTTTGTGTGTTACATTTAATTACGCCAACCTAGTTGATGTTCTACTAGATGTACATATATATGCTAGAATTTTTTTGGAATTTTCAATATAGATGTGACACATAATGTGTGTTATGGAAATTTGAGCAAAGCAGTGCAAAGTTCAAGATCAAAGTTGTGTGAATGAAGAGCAAGGAAAAGTGCTGAATTAGAATCAATGCAAATATTGTTATTGTATTCTTGCATATTGTAGATGCAATTGTAACAGTTCAAAATAGGCTATAAGCCACCATCTCTCTTCTATATTTTTCTTTGTGGACAGTGAGTCCACCTATGGGTAAGCGCAAGAAGTTGGGTCCATGAAGAGGGGATGTTTCGGCCCAAAAAAAATTTCTCGCACAAAATGCATACACGTTTTCAAAAAAAGCATAGATGTTATGGATTGAATACCTGATCCTAAATCCATATCGCATACACGTTACGATTCAGGGACATTAACCTAAAATGCGTACGCGTTATGAAGTGTGTACGTGTTATGAAATGCATACGCATTCATAGCGTGTACGCATTTTGGAACACATACGCATTCATAGTGTGTACGCATTTCGGAACGCGTACGCATTTCGGAACACATACGCATTTCATTCATAGTGCGTATGTGTTTTGGAACACATACATGTTCATAGTGCGTACACATTTTGGAATGCATATGCGTTTCTAAAAACTATTTAATTTTTTAAATAAGCGGCTGTGAAAATCATTTTCACAGTCGAGTTTTGTGGGCCAAAAGGAGAAGCAGATCGCGTATGCATTTTGGAGGGCTGGATTTTTCCAGATTTTCACTGTCATGTCCTCCCATCGACACACCTGACTTCAGCGACCTCCAGGCTGGTTGAATTCTACAATATTTTTGCATTATATTTGCTATTTAGTTATTTTTGTTTTATAATTGCTATTTAGTTATTTTTGTTTAGTTTGTTTTAATTTAATATTTTATAGTTTTTAAACTGCATTTAATTAACCAAAAACATCAACGAAACAAACAACATAAAATTCTAAATCGAAAACCAAAAAAAAAAACCTAAATTTGACACATTTAATTTTGAAATTTGAAAACCCAAAACCATAGGTTCTAAAAAACTAATTTACCTAGACCGTTAATCCTTGGACCTAAACCCTAGAAAACGTAAACTAAAACCTTAGAAAACGTAAACTAGAACCCTAGAAAACATAAACTAAAACCCTAGAAAACATAAAGTAAAACCCTATTTGTAGTTTAAAATTAGCTTAAAGCTAGGGTACAATTAGGGTTTGGCTTAAACTTTAATATATATTATAGTTAGATTTCAAAATTACAATTAGGGTTATGATTAGGTTTACTTGTTTACTATTAAAGAATTCAATTACCTGCTTCTAGGGTTCAATTAAATTTGGAGTTCAATTAGGGTTAAAAATTCATTCTAGGGTTAGGGTTCTAAGATAAATATTTAGGTAAAGGTTGAGGTTAGGGTTTGTATTCAACTAGGTTTAGAGTTAGGGTTATATTTTTATTAGGGTTAGGGTTAGGATTATGAAATTATGAATTAAAATTTAAGATCAAGGTTAAGGTTGGAGTTAGAATTAGCCTGTCCAATTGGTGTAGGGTTCTAGGGTTGAGGTCAAAGTTAAATTAAGAGTCTAGGGTTAAATGGGTGTAATTTTGGTGAGAGTTAAACATTCAATCAATATTTAATTAGGGTTACGATTAAAAGGTTTATATGCATTTAGGGTTAGTGTTCAACTAAGGTTATGATACCCGATTTAATTACAATTAGGGTTCAAGTTATAATTAGGGTCTATGGTTCAAGGTATAATTAGCCCATCTATGGTTCAAGTTAGAATTAGTGTGATAGAAATTCTAATATAAGGCAACATATCCCTAGATGAAATCATATTTAAAAAAATTCCTCATCTATATCCATTAAATTTTTTATCTTAATCTTGAAAAATAAATCTATTAGCAATGTCTTCTTGAACTAAATTCTCCAATTTTGCATCTCTAACAATTGTTTTTCTAATCTATTATTTAACATGTTCGTTTTCAACTTCTTCTTCTATGTGTTCTTGAAATTTTTCTTAAACATATTCAAGTTGTTTATATGAACATATCCAATATGTTCAACTTTTTCTTAAACTAGAACACAACTTAAGAGGATGCAACAAATTCATTTACAAATACATATGCACACATGCATACAATTTAAATCAATATATATATATTAAAAATTCCTTGAAAAAAATATATCATGTGCATATATATTGGGCCCATTACACCCTAAATCATAGAGAATTTCCCTCAATTTTTTTTGATGTTTGTAAAGGTTGTTCTATTCTAGGGTTTTGTTGTCATTAAAATCCATACTCTAGTAGTTTTTTAGTTTTGAAACTATGTATTTGAGCCAATATCCCCGTACTTAGGTACCTAAGTTTTTTGATGGTTTCATAAGAATTTAAAAATCGTGAATACTAGTGGAAATTTTTAAAACACATAGGGTTTTAGTCTTATTTCTTCAATTTATATTTCTCACAATCTTAGTTTTCAAAGAGTTTATTTACAAGCTTATATAACAATGGGGTCTTTAGGTGTGATGAACTAAGTATATTTTTAGTAGTGATAATTGTGAGGTATCACAAGGCAATGCATTTCCCTCAATTTGTTATAACAACCATAGACTTTTAGTCATAACATATTGAATTTTCATTTCCATCACTCTTGATTCAACATAATCTAGGTCAATTGTTACCATTTTGTCAAAGGGGGTCCTAGAACATCAACTTATAGATTTTCCTTCATTATTATGACTCAAATTTTTTTTTAAATCAAGAAATTAAAATGTATAAATCTAAATTCTATAATTGATGAAGGATTGGGTTGCAAGTTCTTGGATTTGACCCTACTAAATTGGTAGTTCCGCTTCCTTATTTCTTGCATAATTATTACTTTTAATCACTATAATTTTAATTTATTTACATCCTTTAGTTTCATACTATACTATTTTTTAATAATTTATTATTAAAATAATATAATTCTCATACCTTTTATGTCTCTCATATGAACAATATTTTGTCTTCTATGCTAACTCCTATTATCATTTCCCCTTTTCAAATACCATGATTCCTATGTTTGTATTATTATATGTTTAAATGTATCCTTATAACCAATTTTTTTAATTTCTAGATCTTAATGGTTATTTTTATTCTAATATACATATATAGTTCAAAATCCCCAAATCTTGAAATAGATGTCTACAACCTTATATGTATACATCACGAGCCATATAATCCTATCTATCAACCCTAAACCATAAAACCTAGATATCTTTCAGACTTTATGTAAAATCCAAACCATACATAATCACATATCATTAATCAAGAAAACCCTAGACATTAAACCCTACATTCTAAAATATGAACACAAACCCGTACCCAAAACTCAAATTGTAAACCACAAACTTGAAATTTTCAAAACTTGTACAAACTTAAATATAAACTTTAATGTGTACATGCTATGGATTTTTAATGAACATTATGGATTTTTTAATGTTATAAATCAAATTGTCTTCAAATGAATTGTATTTTGAATTTGTGCACGTTCAATGTGATTTTTAAATAGTTATTTCAAATTATGTGCATTATTTAATTAGTTTGTTGATATATATTTTTTAATTGTTTAACATGTTGCAGTTGCCATTTGGTTGTACATTCACATGGATCCACTATTTGGCATAGATGATTTTATGCCTGAACCACAAATTCTTGTAGATCCCATAGATCCAAACCCACCACCACAAGAAAACCCCATGCCTCCAAACCCTCCATCTCCTAACCCCCCACCCCCTATAGTAGACAAGGATCAGTTGAGAGAAATAATTAGGGAAAATCTTATGGTGATTCAAGGAAATATAGATCTGATAAAAAATGAGCCTAGAATTCCCCCCCATCTCTCATAGTTTGCATCTACAATGCAAACTATTATCGATTCTATTAGATCTATTGATGCAGACCTAGATAGGTTCAATCAATGGAGAGAAGAGAGGAGACAATTCTATGCAGATGGGTTGTCTTATAAAGAAATTAATGAGCTTAAAATTACCAAACAAGCCATGTGTCGGTATTTTTTTAACCCCCAAACTAGCCAACTAATTCCACCCACAAAAAAATGAATTTCAATTTTATGGTGTAGGCACCCCCAGATAACTTAATATTTTTGGGATAGATGGTGGATGGTGTTTGATACTCCACCACATGGAAATTCTAAGGTGCCCCTATACTTTTTGAGAAAGTTATGGGCAGAGTTTGAGTTGGGTTTAAAACCCAACTATTTTGATATGAGGTCATTTCAGGGAGTTGGGCGTGGCATGCCCCAACATAGATTATGAGCACGTGTTGCTCCTCAGTGACGCACTCCAATTTCTCCTATTATTCCTCCTCCTTCTCTTGGTGTTATCATTGCATTTCAGTAGTAGACCATGCTATTGACATTAGGAGCATTGAGTTCACTTTCAAGATATCTCACTCATTAGACTTCACACGTGGTGACTGAAGTGGTCAATAAAGAGAACGGAGGCTCGAGCAATAGGAATAATCAGGCATCCACTTCAGGTGACCCACATGCTTCTGAGATAGAGTCATTTATGGATTTACTATATTCTAAGCATCATCTTACACAGGTATGTTCATCTTTTGAACTTAATTCTTTTTTTGGAATGTGCAAAATTCATGTTTAAATAATAACATCAAATTATACATATAATACAATATTAATTCAATACGTGTTTGGTGTAGAAGCATGATCAGACAATGTCTGAAACTAAAAATGATCATGTCTATATGTCGAGTGTTGTAGATATGGGCTCACCTTTTGGTCAGTTACTTAAACCAATATATATTAAATTTAGTTTGTGTGGATATATATCTAATTTATTTTGAATGTTTAAACATGATGTGTGATTGATATATATTATATCTAGATGCAGGGAGGTCAAATGAGCATGCCTAGTGCTGACCAACCACAAGTTGTGGTGAGCACTCCTAAGTCATCATCACCTCAGGTGCGTTCTTTCAAAAAATTTGTTAAGTTTGAATTAAATACACATCATAGATCTAATTTAATTTTTACATTTACATACACATGCGTGAATGATCTATAGAAATTGTTGTACATCTATATGTAGGGATTTCATGAGATACCCATTGTAGGTGCACCTGAGACATCCTCAACATTTATGCATGGGCAATCTCAGGTGTGTGATCTTGAGGTCATATCATTCGAGGTTGTAAACTTTACTAAATATCCTAAACAATTTATACATTTACATACACATGCATGAATGATCTATACAAATTATTGTGCATCTATATGCATGAATTTCATGAGATACCCATTGCAGGTGCACCTGAGACATCGTCAGCATTTATGCATGGGCAATCTCAGGTGCATGATATTGAGGTCATATCATTCGAGGTTGTAAAATTTACTAAATATCCTAAACAATTTTTACGGATCTTTTGGGTAAGTGCACCAAGATGGTTCCCAAAAAGGGGACTTAAGTGGACAGTTTTTTTGTCAAATCAAGAAATACTGACCTTGGATGTGAAATTGAGGATACTTAGACTCAAAATTTTTAGATGGAACAAAAAGAAGGATTCTATTGCTCCGAGTCTACTTTCTAAACTACTAATTTATTTTGAAAATGATTGAGATTAAGGGGTTAAAACAAGGGACGTACACAAATTGGTGTTGTTTTTGTTAGAAAAACATAACATAGCAACTCTTGTACGACCCTCATACGATGAACTTTTTTTTAGTATTTTTAAATCACAATGGTCAGAAGTTACCTAATAGTATGTAGTTGATGCACAATTTTTCTGATAATTTTTTAATGAATATTTGATTTTTTACTAATTTACGAAGTGGACATATCCTGAAAATAGAATTTTGGCCGTGCTACCCCTACACATTTTGGAAACTAATTGATTTGTCTTCTTTTTTAATTTTTTAATTTTGTAGAATGGAGTCTAGTTTCTAAAAATGTAATTTATTTGAAAAATTGATGAATGGTTAATTTATAATAGAAAAAATACCAAACACTGCTTTTTGGCAAAAAAAAGACATACAGATAAAATAAATTATGGATGAAAGACTTAAAATTTTCAAAAAGTGAAAAAAATTACATCGTTGGATAGCTAAGAGATAACCCAACATTACCCATGTGCTTGATTTTTTCGATATTCAACCACGTGCAATCCTGACGGTGAGCACAAACTCGATTATGAGAAATATGGTGGATTTTTTAAAAACACATCTCTGGTCATTGGGAATTCCCTCCAAACCTTTGGGTTGGAATTCCAAGGCAATACCAAGTTTAAAGTTCGGTAATTCTCAAAGCAAGATATAACACGAGCGCACTATAACAAGAGCGTGTTATAACATGCTCATGTTATATCTCACTTTGACATGGTTTTTGCTTCTGCGGGGAACATGTCTACTAACCCATAATGTGAGCGCGTTATGTCTTACTTTATGTTAAATGAAAATATATTAATGTATGCTGATATATTTTTATGTACATGTATGTATGTATGCTTTTATGGACGTAAGATTATATGTACAAATGTATTATGCTTGTATGTATGCATTTATGTATGTCTTTAGACAAAGGGAGAATTTAGAGAGAGTCTAGAGAGATGGAAAGGGGGTCGAAGTGAGAGTTTAAGAGAGAGGGAGTGGGAGAGAAGGGGTTGGATTGAGGGGGACTTAGCTAGGTAGGTGGGAGGGATAGAGGGAGGGAGAGACAGAGAGGGGGGGTGGGAGGGATAGAGGGAGGGAGAGAGAGAGAGGGGGGGTCAGAGAGAGAGAATTGATGGAGAGGGAGAGAGAGAGAGGGGGTGGGAGAGAGAGAATTGAGGGAGAGGAGAGAGAGAGAGACAAAGAGAAAGAGAGGGTTATGTAGGTAGGGTGCGAAAGGGAGAGACTTGAGAGTGTGAGAGGGAGAGACTTGAGAGTGTGAGGGGGGTGAGAGGGAGAGACTTGAGAGATAGGTAGTGAGAGGGAGTGTGAGAGAGAGGGAGTGAGAGAGGGTGGTAGGGATTGATTGAACGAGAGGTACGCAGAAAGAGGGAGATGGTAGATAGAGACAATTAGAGAGGGTGGGAGGGAGGGAAGGAGGGAGAGGTGAGATGTATAGATAGAGAGAAAGTGATAGGGGTTGAGGGTATAGGTTTGAGGGATTAGGATGGAGGACCTATAGGGTTGATGGTTTCTAGGGTAGTAGGGTTTAAGGTTTGAGGGTTGATGGAATAGGTTTGATGGTAGAGGGTATTTGGTTGAGGGTATAGGGTAGAAGGTTTAAGGTTTAAGCATTTAGGGTTGAAGGGTTTCGGGTTTAGGGTTAAGGGTTTACTTGGTTGAGGGTAGAGGGTTTAGGGTATAGTTTTGAGGGTATATGGTTGAACGATTAGGTGCAGGGTCGAATGTAAGGGGTAGAGGTTAGGGCTTAAGGATTGAGGATTAAGGGATTAAGGGTTGAGGGTTGAGAATTGAGCATTGAGTGTTTAATGTATAGGGTAAAGGGTAGAGGGTTTAAGGGTTGAGGGTTTAAGGTATAAGGTCAAGGGATTAGGGTTGAGGGTCCAATATATAGGGTAGAGGTTATAGGGGTTGAGAGATTAAGGGTTGAGGGATTAGGGTTTAGAGATTAAGGGTTGAGGGATTAGGGTTTAGGGTAGAGAGTATTGGGTTGATGGTAGATGTTAGAGGGTAGAGGGTAAAGGGTTTAACAATTTAGGGTTTAAGGGGTTAGGGTTGAGGGTCGAGGGTTTAGGGTTGAGTGTTCAAGGGTTTAAGAGTTGAGGGTTTAAGGGTCAAGAGGGTTGAGGGATTAGGGTAGAGAGTTTA
>CM021100.1:455674812-455754703 GCA_007115665.2 Sequoiadendron giganteum | reverse complement strand
TTGTAGGATCATCCAATCATAAAGAATGTTCATAAAACCATAATCTACATCATAAAAACTACATCATTATCATATAAATCATACATTGCAGTATAAATATGCATCATCATTATAGGTTCATATCAAGTGCATATATCATCATCCATAAGAATGCATAATCATAAACAACATAGCATATAGAAACAAAAATGCATACATAACCATTCATCATAGCATAATCAAAGGCACATGCATATCAAATCACTATTGCATATCATAATCTTATAAATTTCCATGGGTACAAAGATATCAAATGTCTGGAAAAGATATATAAAATTCAATGAAGGGGTGTATACATAATCATCACTGAGGGGTATTTGGATGAGGATCATGACTATTGTTTCCTCTGGAGGTGGTGGGTCTTGTCAAATCCCTGATGTCTGAAGCACCTAGCTCTCATCTAACATGGTGTCCTACACTCTTTGTAACACTCCTGGTCTCACTACATGAGTGGGTATGTGATCCAGTGCCTGAATGCATTTAGGCTATCCTCTTCTCATGGGGTATTGCCTCAAAGTATATCATCCTGTAATACTTCGCTTGGCAGGCAATCTCCAGTCCCTCTACAATAACCTCTCCAATGGAGGTACTCTCAATTGATTTTAGAAGTCTCTGTGCTACTCCCTCTTCCTGTATACATGGCTCTCTGAATTTTTCCCGCTCTATAGTAAGTTGGGCTATCTGTGGGTCAGGAGGTGGTGGTTGTGCAATCTGCACCTATAGCTAGCTAATAGTAGCTTGCGCTTGTGCTAGTCAGCTCTGAAGAGCCTGGATCTCTCCCTAAAGAATTTCAATCTATCCTTGTGAGGGAGCCTTGATAGTAATATGTGTCGCTGATGTACTGGGTTGCTCCACCACTCTACTTGTACGAGGTCGAGTCCTGAATGGTACATCAAATAAATATCTTTACCTGCTACCCCCACCACCTCTGTCATCCCCATCATCATCATCATCATTCAAGTTATCCTCTTCCTCCTCATGAATATCAATGGCCACCCCACCTATGTCCTCCTCCCCTCCATGTGGCTTCTTTGCCTATACCTATTCCTATGCCTATGCCTATGCCCCCACCTCTCCCTATGCTTGTGGCTCCCACCGTGCCTGCTGTAAAATTGGTCCACCTAATAGTGGGGCAAGATCATCTACACTGGTTAATCTAGGGAATGGATGCATATAGAAATATGCAGCATAATCATCAGTCATGTGTGCATCTATCACCTCTAGATGGATCACTCAAAACTCTAGTTGTAGATCAATGTATTTTTATCTCACTACCTCAAGAGTAATGAAGGGATCCCACTTTGCAACATCCTCGCGGTGTCTGGCATAATGAGCCACACCTTGTGGCATCATCTAAACTTGCCTATACTTCCTAAGTACTCGCATAACCATAAAACGCTCAATAATGAAGGGGGTCCGACCAATAAAGTATATCGATATGCCATAATAGGGATACTCTATGTCATCCTCATCGCAAGCCTCACAGTTAATATATGGTGTCCAGATGACTATATCCATGTCATCTAGCACACACCACCAATACTCTAACTTTCCCAACATAGGCTGAACAAGGGGACCTGTATATGCATACACATATAGATAGGTGAGTGAGCGATCTCTCCATACAATAGGGCGGGTAATGGCGATGTGCTCCCATGCCCAAATATGTAGTAGTGTCACTCTAGAACATATACTCTTCCCATCTATATATACCACCTAATGGAGATCATGGTATAGATGGGAAAGCATGCAATATCTCCATGCATATCTAGTTTGATGAAGGATCATGTCCTCCAATATCTAATCCTAGCCTACTGATAGTCCCTTTGACCTGTGATTAGGACAAAGGAATCCACCAATGAAACCTGCCAAAACTGATGGAAGTGGGGCATAACCCTCTACCATATCTCTCCATGCAATCTCATACCTACCAGCATGAGGATCCTGAAAGACTCGTCACAAGTCATCTGGACCTCTGATCTCCTTATGATCATAGATCACAAGTGTGCCAACCACAGGGATAACTAAAATCTTGTACACATCCTCAAGTGTAACATTGATCTCTCCAGTCGACAAGTGGAAAGCATTATGCTCACTATGCCATCTCTTGACAAATACAGTCAATAGTGCCCTATTGACCCTATACTGAGGGATCTGGAGAAGGGAACCTAACCCACATCTAACAATGACCCCAATCTTTGGCTAGGTCAATCTAGGAATCATCTCTCATGTGCGGGGAAACTTCTCTTTGATCTCGAGGATTTTAAAATCCTCCTATAACACTGAAATATTAATTAATTAGATCATCAACAAGGAATATCAAGATATCAAGAAAATCATGTCAATCAAGCAAGTGAATAATATCAACATCAACAATATATCATTACTATTTGTTCTTCAAGAAGGAAGGCACATTTCTCAAACTCTACTATTTGTTTTTCATCAAGCATGGAAACAAATTTAATAGCCAATTGGCTTGACATCAACATCATTACTATTTTCTTTTCAAATCATGAAAGAAGATTTATTAGAATGATCATCTTACTATTTGTTTTCAAGCACAAAGACAAATTTATCAAATCATCATTGAAATCAAGTTAATCTATCCTTGATACTATTCAAAATCATCAAATCAGTTGTCTAATACAACAACAATCATCAAGAAAACATCACATCAATCTAAAAATTGCAAATTCAGCAAAAAATCATGGATGCGCTACAATAGTCTTTCAATGTGCTAAATCAGTCAATGCGCTACTTTATTCATGGATGCACTAAAACAAATATTCTAAGCACTAAATCATCTATGTGCTATTCTATCAGGGGTATGCATAAATCTATCTATTCTATGTGTTGTTCTAGCCTATGCGCTAATTGAGCATCATATGCGTGTGGTTTTCATATGTGCGCTAATCTATCTATCCTATGTGATATTCTAGCCTAGTCGCTAAATTTTTCATCTATGCGCTAGATTTCATGCGCTAATCTATAGGTCACGTGCATGCTAAATCCAAATCCTATGCGTTAAAACAAAATTTTGAAAAAATAAAAAAGTGAAAAATTCATGCAAAATTTCAACAAAAATTACAGAGGATCATCCCATCTTGTCAGAGGTCCGTACACTACTGGTCTCTAATGATGGTGAGCTCACTCGAATCAGTGGTGCTCATAGTGGATCAACATCTCGAAGTTCTCTCTTAGAGCTCTAAAAATCACCAAAGGCTATTATTCAAATGACAATGACTATTTACCTTTTCTACCTTTTAAGGGGGTAAAAAAAGGTAGGTTATTTTTATTTTTACCATACGAAGCACTATCTTGAGAGATAAATCATGATTTCTCTTCAAAAATCATTTCAAATCTTTCAATCATCATCAGTATCATTCAACAACGCTCTTTATCTCTCGAGGGGTCATATAACATCATCAGTCATTCAAAGTCAAGGGCAAAATTTTCGAAATCAGAATTTTTCTTTGAAGCAATGCGTAATACACATCACTTCAAAGAGGGGAAAAATGTATACATCTAAAAATGGTCATAGTTAATCAAACCTATTAACTAATTAAATATGAATTATTTAATTAATATTCTAAAAAGTGACCTACATATAGATACATTTAATTATTTATTTATATCATTCATTTTTCTAGTTCTTCTAGTTTAATTAAATAAATAACTTTATTTAATTATTATTTTCTTCTTAATTAAGTTAAATAAATTTTATAATTTATTTATATTAATTATCATGATTCTAAATTTAAATTTTCAAATAATGGAATACTCTTCTAACTCATCCTTCACTCCATATTTTAAATTAAATATTGTAAATATTTAATTATACATATTTTTCATCTCACATAATTAAATAATATAGATATTTAATTACACACCTTTTTCACCCCTCACATAATTATATATTATAAATATTTAATTACATACCTTTTCATCCCTCACATAATTAATTTTGGAAGCTTCTAAAATCCAAGTTGCATGTAATTAAATAGATTTATTTAATTAATTAGGAATTATCCTCAACTTTCAACCAATTTTCATAAATGAAATGACAAATGGGAATTTGTATCCATTTTTTAATGAGGATGGTTTTGTGGGTTGAAAACATTCCTCCATTATTCTCTCAACCTTCCACCTTTCTCTAAACCTCTAGAATCTCTCACCGTTCATCTTGATGGGTTTGAATTTGACCGTTGATCTTTGCCAACTAGATTCTTACCTCCAAAAATCTATAAATACAACCCTTTGGTGAGTTAAATTCATCCTATATTTTTTGAATTTAGCGCAGTTACTATAGTTGCATTCGAATCAGCATTCAAGAATAGCATCTCAAGTTCATAGTTTCATATCATAGCTTAAATCATTTAGCAATGGACATACTTGTTGCATTAACTCATTCTCTAAGTTGTCATTCTACCAAAGCTCCTGCATACACCAACTTAGAGCTAGTAACTTACAGGAGATCCTTGGAGCGAGAGGAAAATGGAATGCTTTTAAAGGAGTTGTTGTTTAGATTTTGTTTATCTTTTAATTAGTTTCCTTTCATTTAATGTTTCATTGCTATGTTATTTGAACTTATTAGTTTTTTCCAAATATTCTCACACACACTAATATCTTTGACCAAGAAGGCTTGAAATATTGGAATCTAATATGTAATGAGTACAAGTTTCCTAACTCAAATTGGAGGACACACTCCATCATAAGGGAGGCATGTAAGGATATTCCAAAAAATGAAAACCATGAGGTTGAATCTGATCAATATAAGGAATTTAGATGGAGTGATGGCTCCAAGCTCACTAGGTTGAGTGCAAAAAAAGTGTACAACACTCTCACCAACCAAGTTGAAATCTACAACCACTTAAACAAAACCTGGGAAACAAATCTAAATAGTTAAGAAAGGGAAAAAGTGTTCAAAAATACTTGGACAAGTGTACTCGAGCCAAAAATGGCCAATTTTTGTTGGCTCTTGTTTCTACAAAGGCTGCCAATTAAATACAAGACAAAAGATATTGAGATCTTTAAATTATGCAAAGTGCCAGAGTCTATAAAACACATTTTCTTTGACTGTTTTTTCACAAGGGCAGTATGGAATTTTTTTTGCATATACAATGTATATGGGATAAAAATAATAAATTAAGAATGGACATAATTATTTAGTTGTTTTCAAATAATATTGGAAAAATACTAATGTTTTTTTGGATTATTGTTTCAACTGAAATCCTTTGGTTTATTTGGAAAAAGAGGAATGAGGAAAAATTTAGCGGGATCAAGCATGCACTTACTAAATCTTGTAAAAGACTCACACTTTCTAATATTTCCTTGTAGGTGGCTATTATGATCAAGGTGTCCAAGGAATTTTTTTTGAAACTCATTGAAGATGGTATAATTCTAGTTAGTATAAAGGAGGTCAACTTTGCACATGATTGGCAATATAGCACGAAGGTCTTTCTCAAAGCTCTTGAGCTATTCCAGAGGGAATACAATGACAGGTTAAGTAAAGATAGCCATGGGGATGATGCCCCCCAACTAGCCAGTATTAAAGACTTCTCCCAAAAATAAATTGAGACAACAGGTTCACTCTTAAAGCTTAAGGATACAAAATGTAGGGCTAAATCCAACCTCTAAGGGATCGACTGTCCTCCCCCTTGATATGGTTATAGAAAAAGTGGATTTTTAGAACTTTTTTTTGTGATATTTATCACTATGTAAAAGCTAATATATAAAACAAGGGGTTTTTTTTGTTATATAAATTCTTTAGAAAGATGTAAGGGATTGGAGTAGACTATTAGCTAATTTTCTCTTTTTTTAAAAAATATGTGCATGGTGCCGATATAAATTTTTAATCGAGATGTATATTCCTATTCATACGATAATTAATACAAAAAAATGTACCTCATTTTTAATTTAACAACATACTTGCATTATTTAAATTAAAAGACATATCAAAACTAATCAAAATATCAAAAAATATATATATTTGGATTCTCAACTCTAAGCCCTACAAAATGGTATTTTTAAATTTTTTGAAAAAAATGATTGTGACTAAAAATATCATGTTAAAGTGGAAATCTTAAAAAAAAAATGATCCACCAACAAGTATGCCACATAGAAAATTTTGGGTGAAAGTGTTTCAGCCAAAACCCTTTCAACTAAAACACTTTCAATCAAAACTTACATGAAAATTGTGTTGCATTTTAAATCGATAAAGGGAAAAATATTATTTTAATATTTTTGGTGAAAGGGTGTTTCCTAAAACTTTTTGTGCCATGTATAGGCCACATATTTTCAAGTGAAACTATTTGAACCAAAAAAATTAAGGTCAAAACTATTTCACTCGAAACTATTTAGTTGGCCAAAATGTTCACATAGGTTTGTGGATTAACTTTGCAAACATAACATCTTTTTCACATATTCTGAATCTGATATCATATTGTATTCATATTTTGTGGAATAGCATCTATTTTATTATTTTTTTCTTGCATGTGTGGAATTTATTTGGTGTAGTAGATTTGTGATCATTGTTTGATCTTGACTACTCACTTCAACATTGTATCAAAGAGTCAGTGATTCTAATATGGTACCAAATATTTGAATCTAGCAAGATCCTTCCTTTATCTTAGAGAATTTCTACCATCAAATTTTCTATTATGATTTAATTTAATTTTATGATCTTATAAACTATCATATGCTCTTCTCTTACATTTTAATATAATTTGAAGAATAAAAAAGATTTGCAAAGATTTATCAATCCTATATAGCATTTTTATTTGGTGAGATTTGGTGATTGTGGTACTTTTAGTTATTGTGGCAATATTTTTAGCTTCTCATTACATAAAAAAGCTCAAGAAATTTTCTAGAACTCTTCATCCAAGAATTAGATTTTGGAAAACAAGATATGATGGAAAACTAGTTTTGAGCAATATCTAATGGTGCAAATAATTTTGTCATAATATTTGCTACTGCATTTTACACCCTATTAAAATATGATGTAAAAATTTTACTTTCAAGATCATATGATTTTCTCAATTCCTCCAATTTTTACAATTCTTATGGCAATATAAATATCTTTCAAAGCTCTTTAAAGTTACTCATCCATGTTTTTTGAAATTTAGCCCTTGGTATAATTAACTTTTTTTTTTTTATGTTTAAAAACTCTAATTAATTACTTAGATATTTTGGCACCTAAAATCCTTCTATTTGTGTGGGATGGCTTCGTTTGGGCTACTTTATATGTCTATCAAGTATTTTTCCTTAATGGGAATTTTGAGCATAATTTGTAAGCTCTTTCTTATATGTAGACATAATAAGACTAGCACTTGCACCCCAATGAGGTGCAATACTTACGCCGATAGGTTGAACCCACATTATTTGCTACCGTGAAAAGTAGTGGATGGCATGAAGAAAGAAGTGATCTATCTCACCTATCCCTCTCTACCTGTGATTCCCTCCCTCCCCCATTCTCTCTCCCTCTTGCTCTCTCCTTCCCTCTCTATTTCTCTCTATATCACATATCCCTCTCTACCTATCCCTCCCTCCATCCCACCTATTTCTCTCTCACTCTCTCCTTCCCTCTCTGCTTCTCTCTCTCTCTCACTTATTACTCTCTAACTCTCTCTCCTTCCCCCTCTAATTCTCTATATATCCCCTATCCCTCTCTACCTCTCCCTGCCTCCCTCCCTCCCTCTCTCTCTCTCACTATCTTTGTCTCTCTCTTTCTTTCTCTACTTCTTTCTATCCCACTTCTCTCTCCCTCCCTATCTCTATCTCACTTATCCCTCTCTACCTCCCTTCATCCATTTACCCTCCTGTCTCTCTCTCTCTCTCTCTCTTTCTCTATCCTTCCCTCTCTACTTCTTTACCCTCCTCTCCAATTCATTCCAAAAACAACACTTCCTATACAACTTTAGTTTTTCATTTTTTCTATTGTTTTATTGTTTGGATTTTATAACACAAAACAAATATCATGCATTTTGTTCTTTATGACCTCCATACTAACGAATATTGGCCATTCCACAACCTCTAAAACTCTGAAAAAGCTCTACTTTCTTACACTATTAATTTTTCATGATATTCTTTGAAGATCCATACATTTATTGCTGCCAAGAAACTTCTAATGGAGACTAAAATGTATCTGCACCTCTTCCATAGACATTGTACTGAATCAAATTTGGCCTTCGATGACAGGTTGCCAAATTTTTCCCTATTGCATTCTGGGAAAAAATTTATGGCTTTTATAACCCATAATTTTTTGTAGAAAACACCCAACTATTTACAGTTTGGGCATAAATACAACCACAATTTTTTTTTCAATAATAATTTATAAACATTGCTAACACTATATAATTGTGTAACAATGCCATAAAATATAGATGATATGCACATTACATTTATATAGATATTTCAGGTTGGTTAACTTTGAATGCAAGAATACAAAAAAAAATGAGATCATGTTTATGCCTATAATAAATATATTCATATTTAATAATTAATCTCAAATTGATTAACACTATATATATATATATATATATATATATATATTCTTAAATTTATTTATTATTATCAATATATATTATTAAATACATGTTTATTAATTGATTGTTTATTCTTTATATAGATAAAAATAATAAATATCTTAAATTATATAAACTCAAATAATTAAGAAATTTATACTATAAAACTAATCAATATTATATGCAAATAAATATATCAATTAAAGGAACCATAAAAAAACAAAATTAATAAAGAGATTCTAACAATACCTTATTTATTTTTATCTTTGTATAAAATCTTATTTTAAAATAATATAACCCTTTCTAAAGGGAATGGGGAATATATTCCCATTTCCTTTACTTAAGGAATTCTTTTACTTAGTATGACAATTACATCAATAAGTCATTATAAGGGGATTGGTATGTAGCTTACATCAGAATTTTCAGCGCTCATCACATGGCATTAGATTTATGCATTGAAAATTTATTTTATTGATTTTTTATCGATAATGCTTCATCACTTCTAATGGACAAAAAAAATAAAAATTATTTGATAATGTTTCATTACTTCTAATGGACAAACAAAAAAATATTATTTAAAAAAATAGATATAATTCTCTTCGTTATTCATTTAAATGATATTAGCTTCGCTGCCTCTTCCCTTTGTTAACATGCCATTTGATGAG
This sequence comes from Sequoiadendron giganteum, assembly GCA_007115665.2. Lineage (NCBI taxonomy): Eukaryota > Viridiplantae > Streptophyta > Pinopsida > Cupressales > Cupressaceae > Sequoiadendron > Sequoiadendron giganteum. Next base: position 455,745,477 of record CM021100.1, on the reverse strand, counting down.
GTAGAAAATAATAGATCAAATGAGGATCATTCAAATGAACAACGAAACAAAATGTATCATTAGATTCCAATTATTATTTGATGATTATGAACTTAACCTAACCTCAAAAGACTTAATCTCATAAAAAAAATAAAAAATCTAATATACATTATTTGTTCAAAATATCACATTTTTCAAACAAATAACTGCTAAATCTAAAATTCCTCATAAAAACTCTGCATCATTGAATAAAAAACCATATAACATTATCCCTTATATTTAATTTCTGTAAACAATGACCTAATCTATCAATCCTATCTATTATTAATTAATACCCTATTATTATTTATATCCATTTAATTCATCTAAAAAATTTTTGGGAGAAACTAATATGGGCAATCCTACTAAACAACTAAACGTTAGCCATGATTTTTCCAATTGTTGGATAACTCTAAAGAGATGGAAATTAAGTAGTGTGTGTGGCATCTTCATGTTGCCAAACTGATGCATGAGCGCCTCGTTGCATGCCACTTTGGCAGCTATATCATGCTCCAACCTAGATGTGACCATGTGACCAATCGAAAGGGCGGATGACAGAGAATTACACCAGCAGTGCAGAAAACAAGCTTACGGATGTCGCTTGATAAAAGCTCTCTGAAAAATAAATCGGTCGATTGGAGATGGGCCGTGAAGAACGGTGTACGAGCCTCCGATGAAGACTCTCTATTCGGGCCTGTAGATTGGACGACAATACCAAAGAATGATGGGAGACCGATGAGAGGGAGCTGGACGGAGGTGGGTCGAGGTGGAACCAATGGCAAGAAGGTACTGATCGTACAGGTAATTTTTAATCATTTTTAATTTCAACTTTTGATATATATTAAAATTAGTGTAAATATTGATCACTGATTTCAGTAATGTTGGAGCTCTGATACCATGTCAATAATGGCAGAGGAAATGAAAACAATAAAAATAGAGCATGAACAGAGCATGGGCATTACAATGAAACCCACATTAGGCCTGAGACCGGAGGCACCATCTCCCAATCCACATTTATCATAATGTTGTCCATGTACACCTAAGAGAAATTGGTGTCTTTACCGACCTGAAAAATGTTAACCCTGGGCTCAAAGCAAAATGCTAATCTATGCACAAGCGAGACAGACTTGGCCAACTTCAAAAAGGCCTGACAGAAAGGAGTTCTAGGATGCCCGCCATTTAGAACATGATTCCTCTTATCCAAATTAAAAAAGAATGACTCCTCCATTTTTGGATGAACAATATGAAGATACTTGCTGCGACAAAACTTTCCAAAGACACAATCAGGTGAAATGGCAAGTAGATCAAAAGGGTCACTGGATTGGATATCCTTGAATTGGGCCATGAATTCCTGCCTCTACTTTTTGGGATCTAGAATAGCAGGTATTGAATCACTCACATAGAAATTCTCATTCTCGAACCCACCAAAGATTCTCTGACAAACATAGGATTCGAAGGCATATTTCTTGTGAGCCCTCTTTGCATAGCGCACCCCCTCTTTGCATTTCTTGTGAGCTCTTTCTTATATGTAGACATAATAAGATAAAGTGTAAAACTATTGTACATTATTTTAAGTATTTTTCACATAAGGTTGTTCCATATTTTGTATTCATGCTAGTTTATAAAGTTCAATGGGTAGTTGTGTAGTTCCTTAGTTATTTTCCCTCACACATTTTTCAGGTAACTCTCCTTCCACAACAACAATGAATCCTCATAATTCCTTCCTCATGTATGTGTACCTTCTCCTAGAAAACATTTTTTTAGTTGTAAGTACACTCTTATGCACTTTTAGATGTTTTTTCTTCTTGTTCATACACTACATGGTGATACACAATATTTTGGTGGATTTTTCATGCCACTCCCTACTTAAAATATTCTGGGGGTTATTATACTATTGTGTTAATGCTTCTTTGGTTTTTCTTCGAATTGAGATATATATCTAGTGTTTGTTCCTATGTACTAGATAGATGTAAAGGCTAGTTACTCCTGCATTTTGATCAACATTATTGGAGTCACTGAAAAAGTAACCCTTATACTTTTTCTGGCTTTTTTGGGCCCTCTTTGTGGGCTTAATGTTTTGTTAATTTAGTGTTGTAATGTGGTTGATACATTCACTTTAGGTCTTGGGCTCTTATGAACTAATGGATTTTAATTGTACCATGCTAAAGTGTTGTGAAGTTTTGTAACATACTTTCACACTTTTCTAAGGTCTTATCAACCTAAGAATCCCCTTTCTAATCAAAATAAATCTTATTCTTGCCTTATTTGGAGTGTTGTAAAGTGTTGTAACACACTTTCACACTTCTCTAGCTTGTCATTAATAATTTGGATTTCTTATGCTTTAATTGGCCCCATTTTACATCTACATGCCTCATTTATTACATCTATTCTCAAGGAAAATCTTGACAACAATTAGAAACCAATCATAATTCAGATTTTTTGGCCTAGATTTAGGGATCTGGGACTCATTCGCCACCTTGGTTGAATGACTCCCACCTGGATCATTTTGCCCCAAACATGTTTTTCACGTATTTCTAAGCAGTTTTTGTTTTTGTTCCCATACATTATATCTAATGGGATTCATTTTCCACCTTGGGCGAATGAGTCTCGTGTGCCCCAAAATCAAATTTAATTCAAATTTCAGGCACGATTGTATTCTCCTAGATTTGATGTCGCCTTATAGTGTTGTAAAATGAGTCCCACTGAGTAGTAAAAGTATATTTTCCATTTTTTTCAAATCTCCATCCATCCTTCTCTAGATTCCCATGTGCACACATTTTATTTTGTAATTTTTTGTATTGTTTCATTCACTTTTCTAGGTCATTTAGTCTTAGTTTGCATTAAATTAAGGTTTTGCATTTCATCTAGCATTTCACTATATTTTCCAAGTCTAAAATTGGTGGTGAAACTCTCATTAATTTGTAAATATCTCCTTTGATAGGGTATGTGCAGGATCATCATGGAAAAAAAAGGGCCCTTAAGTGGCAATGAAAATTCAAAAAATCAAAGTTAGGCAAATTGACATAAAAATTTGAATAAGTTATTTATATTATTTCAAAAATATGTAAGAATAAAATTTGTAGACACTTTAATGTAGTTTCTAAACTACTCGGTTTATTTTAAAAAATAAAAATCTATTTGGTGAAAATTTAAAATTTCAATGCAATAGTACTTAAATTTCAGGAAAAAAATAAGAAGTAGGTGTTTGTCTAACCACCCTAACCACAATAATTTAATGATAATATTTTTTTATAATAATTTAGATATAAGTAGAGGACTCATGTCTTGATGTGATGCATATTTTTTTGTAATTTTTTTCTAAGTAAATAATTAATTATGAATTTTTCATTACAACTTAAAAAAAATATAAAACTCGTATGTATGACCACCTTAAGCTGGTCAAAACTTCATGAAATTACATTTTTTATTTTTTTTATCCTATAGAATGTGAAGCATAGAATGTGACACATGTTTCAGATTCAAAAAATGTGATACTTTTTGAAAGCTATAGATTTTTTTCAATTAGCCTATCAATCAAGACTTTAGTCATAATTCAAATAAAAAATGAATAATAATTATTTATTAAATTCAAAGTAAAACATAATTTATATTAGTAGAAAGCTAAGAATCTCCTTTTAAAACCCTTTTCTTTTCATCAAATTTGGGTAAAAAATAAGTTATTAGCCACATGGGCCATCATATCACTTACATATTGCCACTTTTTGGCCCATCATGATCTTGCACATACCTGATAGCCCTACAACAAGATCTCTTTCTCTTTGTCCTTGAGATCTCTAGGGTTATCATTGAATGGAATAGATTGAAAATGGATGTGCTCTATATCCTAAACCATAAATAGAAAATCCGTTTTCATTGTTTCCATTTTGGTGAACCTACATTTAGAACATGATAATTTTAATTTGGAGTGCATCTTCATCCTTGTTTGGCTTGCAATAACATTGCATTAGGATTTATATTATTTAATTTATATTATAGGGTTTCAAATATTTTGTTAGTAAAAGCTCGTTTACCTTACATATTTGCATCTAATTTCTTCCAAAATCATTCAAAATTTACATTTACATCATAGATACAAATCATAAAACACAAAAAGAATAAAATTCAATTAAAAATTTCTAAATTTTTTGAATTTTTTTTTTATTGGGAATCATTCACCACCTTGGGTGGATCACTCCCTTTGCATATTTTACATTGTATTTTCTAGCATTTACAATTCAGTTTTTGAGTTTTTGGTTTTTGTTATGATATTTCAGTTTCAATTTCCAATTTTTTGTTATAAACATTTCATTATTCTTAGCTTATATTGCATCTGCATTCACCTTGCATTTAATAGCCCTTGCATGAGTTTCAGGTGTCCTATTCCTAATATTATAGTGAGATGTATTCAAGACGCACGTCATCCCACAATAGCACAATCATTGTGGATCTTGGGTTGTCTGGCTCTTTTACTCGTAGTATTGACAATAGTACACTAGGTATGGACAATACCCTTAAGAAATATTTTCCTTCAAGTGGAATGCAATTCAAAACAAGGAATGATAGTGTCCAACAAGAAAAAATAATTAAAATCCATGAGTACTTAGAAAACTTACAACACCAAGTGAAAAATGATAACATTTCAACTATTATTATCCCTATTATAGATAACATTCATTGCATGCTTGGAAGTGAAGATTTGATTGACCTTGTGAAAAATATAGTTCAAATAATTGGAAAAAACCTCCCCACAACCACTAGTGGTACCTTACCAAAAAAAAAATGCAACAAGCCAAGGAGGAACTCAAACTACTCCTCCCACAACAATTGCCTCAATAGCTACTTAAACCAATCCTCAAGTCACAACAAAAATGCAACAAATTAGTAATGTGATTCCTTCCTTGGGTATTCCCACTAGCATCCCTAGTTCCTATGTGGTATCACACATTATATCTCCTACCACCTTACCACCTTTAAGAATTGCATTCACTTGTCCTTCAAACACATACAATCCTTCACCACTTTAACTTCCATTTTATAATAAAAATAACGACCCCTCTCATAACTCTACTCTTCCAAACTATTTCATGCCTTCAAAAACCAATTTCCACCATCAATCAAAATTGAAATGGCCCACCTACATATTATATCAGAAGTAGTCCATTGTCCTTGGAGATATTATGAAGACTGATGCCATAAGCTTTAGAGGTGCCTAGATTCTAGAAATGTGAAGGGAAGGGAGATCCTTCTAATCATTTTAATGTCTAAACTACATTATGTAGTTACTTTTTCCTTTATGATAAAATTTTGACAAAACTTTTTCCCACATCTTTAAAAGATACTACCTTGGAATGGTTCTTCTCTTTAGCGAACAACTCAATTATTTCATTCAGTGAAATTTTTGATGCATTTGTGAACCATTTCCAAGTGCACATGAATCTTATGATTACCTTGGATGATTTGATGAGATTTAAGAAAAAAAAGAGAAAAAGATAAATGACTTTATCTCATGATATCAATCACTTTATTCCCAAATGATCAATGTCAAGGTCCCCGACCCTCACCTTCAAAATATGTTCATAGAAAATTTGTAAAGAAAAATTTAGGAAACACTCACCATGATTAAATTCCCATCCTCCATGTACTTGTGTACTTCCCTTCATCATTACCAAATATTTTTTAGTAATCGAGATACAAAGTCCACTCCTAGCCATTTTGAGAATTTTGAGCCCACAAACCAAAATAATTCCCAACCTTTTAGAAAATATAATATAGGGTTCCTTCAATTTGATCACCCTTAACAAACAAATCATAATGCAAATAACCAAGTAGCTACTGTAAGAGCCATGACACCCTTTATGTATGGGGACCAAACAAGACAATTTACTCCCTTACCCAATACCCTTCATAACACAATATCCCAACTTATAGAACAACAAATGATTACCTTACCTCTTGTCAAAACACCTGATCCTCATAATTCTTTACCCTAAAGCTTTACATAAAATTCTTATTGCCACTATCATTGACAAAATTTACATGACACGGAATAATGTAAGCATCTTAAACATCTTATGCAAGACCTCATTGATTTCGGTCATCTTTCCATTCAAGGTGTTAGTGATCAAAGAAATAAGTATGTGGCCACTCCTAACCAAACTTTGAAAATCTTCACCAACCCCATGCCAAAACATATTATTTCATTTATCAAAGCCAATGAAACAAAAAACAATGATGTGATGAATTTTGACACGGATGATGATAACAATGATTCTATTAAACATGATCTTATAGATAATGATCCTACAGATGAAATTGTATGGGTGATAGACATCATTCCTCATAAGGGTTGAACTAAAATTCCTTTTCATATTACTTTGTCCTCTAAGGATATACTTAAACATGCACCAGATGGTCCTCTTTACATAGACAATTGTATCTATGGAAATCCCACAAATGGAATACTAATAGATCCCTCTTGTGGAGAGAATGTGATCACTAAGGAATTCTTACATTTTCATGAGCTTTATCAGGATATATATGATAAACCAAAAGATTGGATCAAGACACATAATGGGTTTTAGTGCCCTATGATGGGGTTGATCACCTTTCCATATCAAATAGGACAAAAAATATTACATGTCTCATTCAGAATCATCCCACACTCGAACTGATTTAATGTGAAGCTAGGCTACCCATGGCTTCAGTCCATGAAATTTTTCCCTTCAGTTTTGCATAAACACATAAAGTTTATCTCTAACAATGAAATATTCACCTTCTATCATAGTGGCTTTAACCCTTTGTCCTCCGAAGGAAAATTTTCCTCAGATTATTTTTGGCCCGAGCCTATGGAACCTATAAAACCAAGAGAAGACTTATTTTTCTTGTTCTATCAAAATTTCAAGGAAAATAATATAGCAGAACTATCCCTCTAAATTATTTCGGCACTCACCACTGAGCCTACGATCCTTGTAGAAACCATGATTGAACCTAAAGAAACTCCAAAACACCAAGACCAACCTAAGACAAAACCTTCACCTCCATCCTAAAAATTACCAAAAGATAATGAAAATAACCCCATCACGCCTCCTAGAATAAAACAAGTATACAAAGTCAAAGAGAAAGTGGCCAAACAACCTCTTGTGGTTACTTTTGTTCCTCCCCTTGGGGAAGAAAAGAAACCTATTGTTGATCAACCCACCCCTACACAAACACAACTTGAAAAAATCTAAAAGGAATAGAGGTGATAGAAAGCATGGGCATAGATGTTGTGCCCTTGCTCACAAGTTGCATGAAGAATTAAATAAAGAAAATCAAGATCCAAACTTGACAGAAGCAATGCTTGATGACTCTACCCCCACCCTAAAATAAATAAATCAAATACAACCACAAAAAGAGTTGAAATTTTCCATGGACATTATTATTCAACCTTTTGTTGTGATTATCTTGGATGATGATGACGAGGTGACTATAATTGATGAAGAGGTGGATAATGAATTGAATTCATTTTTTCATCTTTCATGAACTTCTAGATGAAAAACCTTCTACAAAGAATGTTGAACTTAGTGCTTCTACTAGTTCACCACTTTCTCTTATCCCTTTGGCTAGTTTCTCACCTTCGATATATAATGAACATGATTGGGATGTGAATGATTTTCTCATAGGTTGACTCGCATGTGCCTTACTAGTCTTTTGCATTATTATTTTTTATTTTCTTTTGTCTGATTGCATGTGTGTGATGTGATCCCCTATCACATTTTTTTTAATGTGCTCTCTCTTTGTGACATTCCTCTATTTGTACCTTCATTCTTCTCTATGCCATGCACCTTTTTTCTTTATTTTCTTTTTCTTGTTTTTCCTTTTGGGGATTATGCAAGGCATTAAGACAATCCTATCTCTTCCATGTTGACCCAAAATAATTTTTCTTTGTTTTCACTCTTTTTGTGTCATTCTTCCAATTCTATGTGTATTTCTGGGATGATGATAGTTCCTTGGTCTCTAAAAAAATTGCATCAAGAACATACTAAGCCCAAATCCATAGATCCCTTATTTGTTTTGTGTTTTCCTTTGTGGGGAAACCCCTCCCTTTTTGTTTTCTTTTACATGATGCAACCTCATTTGGAAACATATGACTTGGTGTATATGAGTGAATTTGCACCCCTTAGGAAAATTCCCCTTTTACCCTTCCTCACTTTAGAAAACTAGATCCAAAGGTAAAAATCTACCTAAGCCCGCTACTTTCATTCCACTTGGCACTTGTTTTGAGATTTGATAAATAAATTACTATTGGGATGCCCACACAGCATTGAAACATTCATGCAGTGCACTTATCTCCCTAGAAGATTCCCACAATTGGAGCCTGCAGAGGCATTACACTTCTCATTGAGAGTCAAATTGTAACACCCCCTTTAGATGGCTAACCTGAATATGGCCATTTTCTTCACTCTTTCCTTCATATCCACTATCCATTCATTCATTTCAAGGCTAGATGACCTCTCTTCGAAACACACAAGCTCTAATAATTTACTTCAAGCATTCAAGCAGCATTCTTACACTTCGTACCAACAATTCCATCACTATATCAATTTAGTAGACCAAGTGTAGAACAACACCATTACAGAAGAGGCTTGAGTTCCTCTCTTTTTCTCCCCCATTAGCCTTGAGTGCACTTGGTGGAGGTGGTGGAGATATCATGCAGCTAGCTAGAAAAAAAATCTTTTTGGTGAGATCATTCTCATCATCCTAGCATTGATCTACTTATTTTATCGTATTAGCATATATACTTTATTCATGTCTTAGTGTTACTTTGGAATTTTGAGCATAGTTAGCTAGGTCGTTAGTTTGTTCTTTCAAATCCAACCTTTTTATTTTTTCTCCTTTGTCTATATGGATTCCAGAGCTCCTGAGAGATACCAGTATGTCATGTTGTCATCCCAAAACTATGCTTCTTTCCTCTAATAAAGAGCTATATGAGATACAACATTGACTCCAAAAACTGAATCACCTAGCCTCCTTTCAAGTTGCGGGTTCATAGAGTGATCAAAGGACCTTATATTTCTAGTCATTCTCATCCTACACTTCCTACCATTCCCTTAAGCTGAGGTAAGTTAGCGCAGCCTGTTGCTCTCGGCCCTCTGTGACCTCGGCCTTGATGTGGTTGGTCCCCCTCTCTTAAATTTTTGGAGAACTCGAGGTGAACCATTTTGGTTTTGTTTTACAATACTAAAATTCCCTTTCCTCGCATCCTAGAAGCATTATAGGTGAGAGTGTTTAGAGGCTTTTTCCTTACAACCCAACCTACCACCCCTAATAGGCATTGTTGGAAGGTTTTGAAGGTGTTGCATAACGAAACCTAAATTGGGTAATGACCTTATGCTATAACCTTTAGGAGGCTTTATGTAAGTATTTTTTAGTGTGTGTGATGGCCTCTTTCTTAAATCAACCTATTCCCCACCATGCAACCTATGAGTAGTAGTAAAGATATAACCTTCACTTCACAGGACCTACCGATGGGATTTAATAGGGAACCGTCTCCTATCTACATTCTTGTGAGGATAAATGGAAATGCTCTAGCAGGTGTTTTGATTGATTCAACTTCTCAAGTAAACATTATAACTCAGGAGATAATTTTAATCAAATTCCTAGACAAATATGGATATGATGTGCCTGTGAGTACCATTTGCATGCATGGTAGAATTTTTGTACCTCCTATAGGTAGTATTATCTTATCAATCCTCATTGGACCTAGCTCTGTGAGCCCTATGTTTGACATCATCCTGAGGTCTGAACTCTTCAAAGTGAAGCTAGGTATCCACTGGCTGGTAACTATGAATGTAGTTCCCTCAGTTGTACAAAGTGTTTGAAATTCACCCATGAGGGTTTGGTACATGTTGTCCATGACACCGGTTATAAACCATCAGTTGCATGTGACAACTATACGTTAGATTACTATTGACCTCCACATGTTGGTACTCTCTCCCATGAAGGACCTCTTGTATCAAAAATATCAAAATTACAAGAAAGGGTGTCCCAAGATGAAAGTGAGATACCTTCCTTTTCCTTTTTTATTTCACATAGGGCTTGCATGAAAGCTAATTGTGATACCACCAAGACACGTACAAGAGAAGAAGATAAGTAGTCTTGAGATCCTCCTTCTTACTCTTCCATTATTTAGCTTGAAACTTCCTCTTTCTCTAGTAGGGAACCATCTAATCTTTCCTCATGTTTGCAAGAGAATCCTATGGTGCTCACTTGGCAAAGGACCAAGCATCCCACATTTGAGCTTCCTGTCCTACCCACAGAGCCTAGGCCCCTTCGGTATGATAGGTAGAAATCCTCTCATGGGGAATCCTCTATGTCCTAGCCTTAGCAGCCTCCTACCACCCCTACTTATAAAGTATTGAATTGGAAGAGGCCCACTATCGAGGTGTTGGAGCTGACTTCCCCTACTATTTTTAAACTTGTCCAGATAGCTCCTATTCCCATCTAGAAGTTTTTCCCTACACTAGAAACAGTTGCGGAGGACTCTCCTATGGCTGAATAGGAGCCTTCTATTCCTTCACAACCTTCGGCCTCTAATTCTAAGATTCATACAAACTGCCTTGTGCATGAATGCAAGCACCAACAAAAGGCTCTCTTAGCTTAGTCAGTCGCCTCACAAAGGAAGAGGATACAACCGCCCTCGTATTAGGGCCTTATTTCATGTCCTCCTCTCTCCGCCCCTATGTTTCCATTCAAACCAACTCTGTATTGCTTTTGGATTCTATTGTGAGTGTAAATGCCCCTAACCATAGAAATGCATAGGTATTCATTGCTCCTTCGATGGAGCCACCTTTTTTGATATCCATTATGGATGCCCCACTTTTCTCAAAGCTCATAAATATGATTAACACTTCGGTTGTATCTACTATGGTTCTTTCCTCCTCCTCTCTATCTACCATTCTTGTCTCATCTATGGGGATTTCACCTACTGTAATGAAGAAGGAGGTAGAGAGTGTTCCTCCCAACAATGGAGGATGTAAGATGATCCCACCTTATTTGAATGGTTGCCCTATGCTAACTTTTTTTCCCTAGTAGCAGAACCATTCCCAGCCTCTCCTAAGTTTGTCATTGCTCCTAAATCACTCAGTGAGATTAGCAGTGAACCTTAGGTGCAATATTCTCCATATAATGTGAAACACGGGACTCCTATTAACTGCATGTTTAACTTAGTGGATGAAATTCTAACCTTACGAGTGTTATTTGTGAGGTTGTCGAACTTAGACCCACAAGAGTTGAGTGACGAAGACTTTACACGTCCTTCTTCCTTTGCCCTTGTTGTAGGAGGGTCAGAACCTCCTCCCCTTAACATTCCACCACTGTAGGATCATCCTCCTTCTCCCTATGATGATCTAGAGTTGTAATTTGATGACCTCCTAATTTATCAATGTTAGGAGGATGCCTCTTCTTGATCTTTATATTAGATGTGTGTGTGTTGTGATGTGTTTCCCCCATAATCATGCTATGTGTCCCTGGATGACCCTCATCACCCTTGTTGGTGCTTGGATATAGGCATGGTGGTTTTTTTGTAAACCTTTTTCTATTTGTATCATCATTATTCCATGCTTTTTATTGACTTTCAACAAATTCGGTATGATGCAAAGCATCGGGAGCATTTAGGCTTCCTTCCATCTTGACCCAACATTTTTTCTTTTTACTTTGTCTTACTATGAGTTCTTCACACAACCTGATATAGTAATGGGTTGATGAAAGTTCATTTACATACTATTATTACACATATATATTTATGAGCAGCTTTGACCTCGACATATCAATCTACCCCTGTGTCCTTTGTTCATGTTCTCTTTTCTTTCTCTTTATCTTTCTCTCTTCCTTTCTTGAGTTGTCCCTTTTATACGTGACAATGCCACCTTTGCACCACTTTGATCCTCATAAAATGAATTTTTTGTCAATGAATATTTTCTCAAGTATCTTCACACACTTCTTTGTAAGAATTGCATTCTCAACTTGAAACCCTAACAAAACACGTTTCCTTCATGAAAAATTCATAAAGTAAGGACTTGTGAACCTTCCTCCAAAGTGGGAACATCTTTGATCTTCCTCTTGAGTGGGGGAATATTATTTTTTTCAAATTACTTGATGAAGTAAACATATTTCAGAAGGATTCCTTGATGATGAATTAATTTGAGAAAGAAGGTACCAGCTTTCAAACCACACCTCCCTTGAGTGGACCCTCTCTTTTCATGTCAAGTTCATGAGGGACCACTTTGACAAATTTTTATCTCAAGAAAATTCTATGGTGTATAATTCAGGGCACCTCAACTAGACCTATTTCCTATCTTTGTGTCTAGCTTAGGGGAAGCTTGACTAGACCCTTTTCAAATCCTTGTGTCTAGCTTGGGGTCACCCTAACTAGACCTATATTTTCAAACAATGTGTCCCTTGAATGGATCCCTCTCCCTTTTGAAGGGTTCTGAAGGGACCCCTTTGAAAGTATTCCAACTTGATGACAATCTGCGTGAGTGTCCACTTACTTTCTTGTGTGGTTGCTTCCTGGCATGTTCTTTCTACAAGTAAACATGTCAATTTGTAGGTATGCCTATGAATATTCTTTTTGACTCTATCTATTCCACTTTTCTCAGGTTCCCTCCTATGAGAGTTCTTGGGGGGTACCTTCCTTGTAGGTATGTAGGTCTGTAAGGCACTTTTCTCAATTTCCTTCATGTGAGAGTTCTTGGAGGATACATTATTTGTAGGTGTATGGACCTATAAGGTGCTTTTTCCTTCAACTTTATAGTTGTCCAGAGCTATGAAGTCCTTTTCTTGTCCTACACTTTCAGGTTCGCCAAATTGTGGTTTACTTCCTTGATGGTTCAAGTGTACTTTTCTAACCCTACTACCTCTCTAATCTACTTTATTGAATCACTCATTAGTATTTGTGTTCGGTAAAGTGGGGGTGAAACATATAGGAACAAATTTCAACCCCTTAGGAAAATTCTCCTTTTACCCTTCCTCACTTTAGAAAACCAAATCCGAAGGTGAAAATCCACCTAAGCCTGTTGCCTTTGTTCAACTTGGCACTTTTTTTTAGTGTCAATAAAGGAGTTATTGTCAAGGACACCCACGTGGCATACAAACATCTATGTGGCATACTTATTTCCTTAGTAGATTCCCATGGTTCAATCCTACAGAGGTGTTACACTTCTCATTAGAAGTCAAATTGTAACACCCCCTTTGGTTGACTAAACTGAATATGGTTGTTCACTTCACTCTTTCCTTCATATCCACTATTCATTCATTATTTCAAGGATAGATGATCTCTACTAGCAACACACAAGCTCTAAGAATTCACTTCAATAATTCAAGAAAAATTCTTGCATTCCATAGCAGTAATTCCATGACTTCATAAATTCAATAGAGAAAGAGTAGAACAACACAATTACAATAGAGGCTTGAGTTCCTCTCATTTTTTCCCCCATTAGACTAGAGTTCTCTTGGTGGAGGTGGTGGAGATATCATGGAGCTAGATAGAAAACAAGATTGTTGGTGACATCATTATCATCACCCCAGCATTGATCTACTAACTTTATCATATTCGCATATACTTTATTTATGTCTTAGTGTTAGTTTGGCCTTTTAAACATGGTTAGCTAGGACATTAGCCTACTCTTTTGAATACAACCTTTTCTTTTTTGTCCTCTGGTCGTACAAATTCCAGCACACCTAAGAGTTGCCAGCATACCATACTATCATCCCAAATTGATGCTTTCATCCTTTAACAAAGAGCTATCTGAGATAAATGTTGACTCTGAAAGCTGACTCGCTTAGCCTCATTTCATGTTTTAGGTCTGCATATTGATCAGAGGACCTTATAGCTCTCATCATTCTCATTCCACACTTCCTAACATTCCTTTAAGTTGAGGTAAGTTAGGTTAGCCTTCTGCTCTTGGCCCTCCATGACCTAGGGCCTTAACATGGTTGGTCCCCCTCTCTTACACTTGGCATAGGGCTTTCCAAGTTAGCTCTCATGTCTTCTTTATTGTTAGCATCTATCATTTTCTACTTTAAAGTTATTTCTCATAGCATGTTGTTTAGAGGTTTCTTTAAAGTGAGGGCATACATTGGTATTATTCTTTTGTATTTTCCTTTTTCATGGTTCATGGTACAGTCTTTTTATTACATATGATGAATTTTCAGATTTGTGGATGACTTTGAGTGTGATGTACTTCAAGAGCATGATCTCTCTTAGCATATTAAATCCCTCTTAGTGGTTTGATGTGACACACTGCATCCCCTAAGTTGTGAATATTATATTCTTTGATTGGTCATCTCTTTTGACACATTAGGGACAATGTTCCCTAAATTAAATAATCGCATGAACTAAGAAAGACTCCTTTGAACATTCCTTATTTTTCATTTTTTGTCATATCGCCACATTAGATAACACATCTTTCATGCCTATGGAGCCATGTTTTTTTTTCATGAGTTTCAAGCATATGAATTTTTTCTTGTCTCATGAAGCTCGAAGATCATTTTGTTTGGCACCTTATTAAATTTATTAGGACGTATAACTTTGGTATGGTTTGAGGAAGAAGATTGATTTAGTCATGACTTTCCCCATAGCCACTTGTGTTTGTGTGAGTACATACAAACCATGAGTGTATGTTTCTCACCTTTTTGGACTTCTCACCCGACATACATCCAATATTTTCATTGCCACTAATTTATTATACATTTTTCAGATAAACAGCCTATATCTTATTCACATCAGGATGGAGAAAAGGTCTAAACTTGATTTGACTCCCTTTTATCTTTTACCTTTTCTCTCTTTCATCTTTGACAATGCGTGCATGTGCTTTATTGTTGCTCTTATATCCTTTACACATGCTCTATTATGCCTATGTTGGTTTGCTATGGGATCTTTATCTGGTGGGCTTGATCATCCCTGATGATCATTATTGTCCTATCTTACTAACATTTGTACACTTGAACCCCTCTTGATGGGCATTGGTCTACTTTAGTGTGAGTTTGAAGCAAGTTCATCCTCTCACTAAAGTGGGGGCTAGATGGAGTCACTAAAAAGGTAATCCTTCTATATTTTCTAGCTTTTTTAGGCCCTCCTTGTGAGTTAGGCTTAATATTTCCTTGATTTAGTGTTGTAATGTGGTTGACACATTCACATTAGGTCTTAGGCCCTTTGAACTAATGGATTTAAATGGTACTGTGCTAAAATGTTGGGAATTTTTGTAAAAAACTTTCACAATTTTACAAGATCTTATCAACATAACAAACCTATTTTTAATCAAAATAAATCTTAATCTTTCCTTATTTGGAATGTTATAAAGTTTTGTAACACACTTTCACACTTCTCTTAGATTTCCATTAATAATTGGGTTTTCTTATGCTTTAATTGGCCCTATTTTTCAACCACAAGCCTCATTTATTGCATCTCCTCGAGGATAATCCCAAGACCAATCATTAATTAATAATAGTTTACATTTTTTTAGCTTGTGTGGCCCAAATTTAGTGATTTGGGACTCATTCACCACCTTGGGCGAATGAGTCCAACCTAGATCCTTTGGCGCCAAACCAGTTTTTCACACATTTCTAAGCACATTTGGTTTTTGGTCCCATACATTATGTTTGATGTGAATCATTCACCAACTTGGGAAAATGAGTCTCGTGTGGCCCAAAATGAAATTTAATTCAAATTTCTCACTATATTTTATTCTCCTAGATTTGATATTAACTTGTAGTTTTGTGATTTCAATAATTCTTACATAATTGAGTATATAAATACAAGGCTCCTTCACTCATTTACACCTAAGAATTTTGTGAGATCATTCTTGATAGAAAATTGAGTTCACAAGCATCCTGAAGCGCATTCAAGAGCATTCGAGGGAAAATTATCAAGCATTTTAGAGAACCATTCAAGTATCAATCATCATGTCAAGGATTTCATATGTCATGCTTTTTATTGTGCTAACAATTCTGATGTAGGGTTTATGATTCAAGCAAGTGTTTCAATCAAGATCAACATCATTCAAGCAAGAGTCAAGGACCACATCTATTTCAGCCATTTGAAGATTATTTGTAACACTTTACTATTAGGGTTTGCTGATTTTTAACATTATCTTGTGTTTATAGAGCCAAACCCCTATCCACTAACCCAACAACATTTCCCCCTCTCCTTTGTGTGTGATTTATAGGTCTAGATTTTAGATTTCTTAAGGAACAAGATTGGAGAAAAGTTCTCAAGAACTCAAAGTTGTCATTTACTTGCCATCAAGCCTTGGAGAATCTTAGAGAAGCCCTACAGGTTCCAAATCAGAGATTGAGATCCAAAAACTAATCAAGAAGGATAAACAAGACAAAGAAGAGAAGTATTACCATTTGAAGTTGCAGAAAAGGCCAACTAGACTTATTTGACACTTTTGGTGAATGAGTCCTAGGTCCTGTCAGTTTTTAGGAGTTTGCAGATTCAGATCCCCTTTTGTTTGAAACTTGTTCCCACATAGTTTTCCAAAAACTAGATTGTTCCGCCCAGCTTGTCAAATGAGTCCTAATTAGTAGTAAAAGAAGATTTTCCAATGTTTCAGATCACCATCCAGCCTTCTATGGATTCCGAGTTGCACACATTTTTTTTTGCAGTTTTCTATATTGTTTCATTTACTTTTCTAGATCATTCAATCTTAGTTAGCATTGAATTAGAGTTTTTTCTTTCATCTAGAATTTAATTATCTTTTCTAATTCTAAAATTGATGGTGAACCCCTCATTAATCTCTAAACATCCCCGAGGACAACCCTAATGAAATAGCTCTTTCTCTATTGCATTAAAATCTCTACTAGAATAGCTTGAAAGTGGGTGTTCTCTATCTCCTAAACCATAAATATCAAATCCTTTTTTATTGGTTTCATTTTGGTGAACCTATTTAGAACATCATTATTCTGATTTGGATTGCATCTTCATCCTATATTTGTCTTGCATTAACATTGCATTAGGATTTGCATCAGTTAATTTACATTCTAGGGTTTCAAATCTTGCATTAGTGAAAGTTCATTTAGCTTGCATTTTTGCATCTAATTTCATTGAAAATAATTTAAAATTTATGCTTTCATCTTAGATATAGATTATAAAACATAAAAAGCATAAAATTCAATTGAGAATTCTTTTTTTTTTGAAAAAATCATTATTGGGACTCATTTTCCACCTTGGGAAAATCAGTCCCTTTGCATATTTTGTATTGCATTTTCTAGCATTTACTGTTCAATTTTTTATTTTTTGTTTGTTGTTACTACATTTCTATTTCAGCTTCTAGAATTTCTATTACAAGCATTTCATTGTTCTTAGCTTACATTGCATTTGCATTCACCTTATATTTAGTAGCCCTTGGATGAGTATTTGGTGTCCTATTTCTAATGCTATAGTGAGACAAAGTTTGACACTCATGTCATCCCAAAATAGCATAATTGTTGTGGATCTTGGGTTGTCTAGCACTTTCACTCCTAGTATTAACACTAGTACACTAGGTATGGAAAATACCCTTAAGAACACTTTTACTTCAAGTAGTATGCAATTTGAAACAAGAAATGATAGTGTCCCGCAAGAAAACATAATTAAAATCCATGAGGTGTGAGCAAACTGACAATACCAAGTGCAAAATGACAACATTTCAACTACAACTATCCCTACTATAGATAACATTCCTTGTAGGTTTGGAAGTTAGGATGGGCTTGAACTTGTGAAAAACATAAAACAAATCATTGGAAAACACCTCCCCCCAACCACTAGTGGTCCCTTACCAAAAAATAATGTCCCAAGCTAAGAAGGAAATCAAAGTCCTCCTCCCACAACAATTGCCTCAATACCTAATTATACCAATCCTCAAGTCACAACAATAATTCAAAAAACTAATAATGTGATTCATTCCTTGAATATTCCTACTAACATCCCTAGTTCCTATGTGGTATCACACATTATATTTGTTGAGATGCACGAGAGCTCTTCGGTAGGTCTTTCGGAGCGCCAAACCACATTAAAATTTTCCATAATTCAAAAACCAACATAAAGAGTGATCTCCTAGATCCACAAGATCTGAAACCAAATATCAAAGGACTGCAAAGCCAAAACATTTCCCCCGGTTCATAACCAGATAACATTGACAAACCAGTTCACATACTAGTGAACATATCTTCTTCTCTCCATCAAACCAAAAGCTAAAATTCTAAATATACAAGCCATTGTGGCTCATGAGCACACCTACAAAACCATTTAGGCATAAGTTCAACACAAAGGAAATGTGGACCACAATACCGGATCATGCACAAAACTCACTTCAACTCAACTTTCATTATTTATCAAATTTTCTCAAAAGAACTTTGGCAACAACTCAACCTGTACAATGTTGACATCAATGAAAAAATTAATGAAAACACCACCAAACACATCCATATGTGCAACAGTATCTCTTAAAACCTTACCACCTATAAGCATTCCATTCACTTCTCCTTCAAAAACATACACTCCTTCACGACTTTCACTTCCATCTATTAATACAAAAAATGGCCCTCTCATAACTCAACTCTTCCAAACTATTTCATGCCTTCAAAAATAGATTTCCACCATCAATCAAAACCAAAATGGCCCACCTACATATTATGTTAGAAGCAGTCCATTTTCCTTGGATCTATTATGAAATCTTATGCCACAAGGTGTAGAGGTGCCTAGATTTGAGAAATACAGAGGGAAGGGAGATCCTTCTAATGATGTTACTTCTTATACTACATTGTGTAGTGACTTTGTCCTTGACGATAAAATTTTGGAAAAAAAATTCTTAGGTCCTTAAAAGATACTTCCTTGGAATGGTTCTCTTCCTTATTGAACAACTCAATCAGATCATTCGATGAACTTGTTGGTGCATATTTAAACCATTTTCAAGTGCACATGACTCCTAACATGACCTTGGTGGATTTGATGAGATGTAAGCAAAAAGAAGAAGAAAATATAATTGACTTTATCTCACGGTATTAATAACTTTATTCCCAAATCGATGTCAAGGTCCCCCACCCTCACCTTCAAAAGATGTTCCTAGAAAATTTGCAAAGAAAAATTCAAAACAAGCTCACCATGATGAAATTCCCATCCTTCATGCACTTGTGTACTACCCTCTGTGATTACCAAAGATATTCTCTTAGTTAGGAATAATATTGGTCAACCAAAGGCCAATGTATGTCCCTTTTGGCAACATGGAATGGGGTTCAAGGAAGTGCCACATTTTTTATAAAAAACCATATTTTTCTATACCAGAAGCAGATTTTTTTTAAAACAAAGCATTTTCTTATATCATCTTTTAGGATGAATATAATGAATTAGGTAAATTAGGGCCAAACTAGCAATGCAGAATAGAATCTAAAAGTTTCAAGAAAGGCTACCAAAATGAAGAACTACATCTGAAAAAAGATCATAGACACAATTTTCCATAATAAAAATGATATCAAACTTGTTAGACAGGGTGTGGGTGCCCTATAGTTGAGGTGCAAGATTTCACAAATTTAAAATTATAGAATTTAACTATAGTTTCTAAGGATTTGACATTCCATGAGTTCAAGTTTGAAAGTGAAGAAATTTCTTGAAATACATAAAAAGCTCATTTTGTTATGTAAAGCACACACATGCATAAAGTTTATCTTTTAAAATTAATTAAATAATTTTTAAATGATAATTTCCAAAATCTAAAATTATTTGACTAACTGAATTTATATTTTAAATTTTTTTGAAAAGGAAAAAATAGGTTTTACAGGTACCTGAAACCACAAAGTTAAAACACCAAAGGATCGAGCAAAACAAGTCCAGACAAACAGACAGCTATCCCAAAAAGGAAACGACAGCACAAAGAGACAATAGGGTCCAATAAAAGGACGCCAAAAAGCCAGAAACAAACACTACCGCACTACTCCAAGGTGTTCATCAACTCCTCGGTCTCCTTTTCAACATCCTTCATATCCTGTAACCCCTGCTTGAGAATTAGAACCATATGTGAAGAAATCGGGGTCTTCGTCTTCATATTAGCCCAAGTGCAACTCAAAATCCCATCAACAGCAGATCTACTGCAACCTCTGTCCGCATCCAAATCCACGACCAGCGAGCCCTTTTGATTTTTTTCGAGCTTTTCCACCATAGCATTGATGATAATGGTGTTATGCCTGGCATTTTTGTGATTATTCTCCATAGTGGCCCTAATATTTTGGCCAATCTTGGACAAAATACACTCAAGCCTGGTCAATCTTTCCTCCTGCGAATGCTGTCTTTTCCTTGGTAAGGGGGTTTCCTTTCCTTCATTCTCATTACGACTCTAGCTAATCTTCTGCTCCAAATCCAAGACTCTGTTGCTGAGATCTCTATTATGACCTTTCAAATCCCAGACTTCCTTTTGGGTCCACTTGAGAATAGTGAAAATGCCATCCATAATTTTTTCCGCCACACTCACAATATCCTCAGTTATGAGCTTATTTAGGGCAGAATTAATTTCATCCTGATTAGGGGAATCATTAGGGGTATTCCCAAAACCACCAGCCGTAGGGGCACCAGGGGCCGACTCTTTACTGACCATAGGTTTATCAGAAAGATTTTCCATAGAATTCCCAGAGTACGAGACTAATTTCATAATTGAGGTACCTTTAAAACCAGAGACCAAACCTGGGGTAGGGTAGCCAGGAGACGGCTGGGGATTAAGACAAGGCAACGAGGCAAAACCCGGGATAGGGCAATCATGTGAAGGCTGCAGATTAGGACATGAAGGTGAAGCAAAATCCATAAGGTCATTCCGACAAGACAGGGACTGGTGATCACTGGTATTAGGACCAACAGGGGCACAAGAAGGATGGGCCATGGGGTCGTTCACCTTGCTACTTTCAGTATCCTCATCATCCAAATCCCCAATATCAACAATTTTAGGCAAAGCAGGTAAATTTTGAAAATGCTCGTAGATGAGCCTGACAAGACCGGGGTGAATAATAGAATTCCTCCTAGGGTTTCTTTCAACTTCATCAAGGCAATTCTTCAAAGAAGAGAATAAGTAAAAAGGAAAAGAGATACAAACCTTGTGACGGAAATGGTTCAGAATGGCAAAGTGATAACCATACGCCCTAGTGAAGTGCCCGTCAACAATGATATACTCAATTATTACTCTTAAAACTTTCCTCCAGATCAATTTAATGGACTCCACATCAAAGTAGCTATTGGCAACCTTAACCAACTTAACTTTCTTCTTGTCTTTTTTAGGAAATCTTATGACCACTTCATTAGAGAACTGACGGTCCCGATAAAATTTCACTCCCTCAGTCGAAAGACCAGTAATCTCAATGATAATTTCCTCATTCAACTTAACATTCCTACCAAACAACACAATCTCACCATTTTTCCAATTTTTGGCAAAATAGTCCAGTATCCTCTCGTCAGAACCATGGAGCTTTTCCAGAAACGGGACTAAACCTCCCTTTTCAATTCTTTCCCAGGCTTTAGCATTCTTTCTATGCTCTTGAAAGCAGCTCAGCTCCACACGTTTTCTCTTTCCCCCCATCTTCAAAGCTCTGTTATACCACACCCTACAGTTGCTTTGGGTCCTGTTTAAGCATATTTTATCAAACACCCAGAAAGCATGCCGAAGACTCTTCTTGAAAAAGAAAATGATGTCAGTCCCATCAAATCTAATGAAATCGATGTACCTAATCTTTATCCTCTTCATTATGACGAAGACAAGCTTCTCTTCCATGCAATGAATCATAATAAATTAGCACTTTCACCTCAGAATGGAGGTAGTCATTCTTCCTCCATGTGTTTTCCCCGCTCCACTTAACCCCTTCATTGGCGAAGTAATCAGCCACCTTTTTGGCTTCTCTGTAGGCATGGGACACTTTCACTTTATCGAATTTACTTAATAAGATTATTGTATCTTCGATCCACTTTTTAATGGTCCACGAGGGAGGGGTAAGCCCAAGAATGCAATTTATTATATTCATTGAATCACCCTCCAACCAAAGACATTTATATTTTAAATGTTGAAAGATAACACTCTTTGAGATTTTGAAATGAAAAACATTCTGCATATTTTTATTTTTTAAAGTTTTTACTAAAATGTGCATGCACTTTAACCAATGAAAATAACCTAATATTTCTTTCATATTTCACTATGAAATACTTTAGATATAATCCTTAAACAAGGGAAATCAAATATGAAATTATCTAATTAAATTCATATTATTTTTCAAAAGAATTTAAAACAATTTCACTCACCAAGTTTGAATGAACAAAGAGTGGAAATTATGAATTTTTAAAATAAAACCAATAGAAATTAATATAACTTTCCTCAAATAACCTATGTTTTGAATATATTTTTAGAATGTGCCATAAAAATTAAAAAATTGAAAGTGCAAGATATCTTGGGTTTACCAAAATATAGATTAAAAGAATTCTAGAATCAACCATATTAACTAGGATCAACATCTTTTCACTTTGACTCCATATGCAAGCACATACCAACTAGGGTTGATGATTTGCTAGCTACCACTAGGGAGATCCAATCTCTTAAGGTTTGGTCATTTTTAGTTGCAAAGTTGACAAATGTTATGTGTGTTTTAACAAGATTACTGGACATGAACCTTAGATCTAAAAATATAATTATTGCACACATAGAAATAAAAAAGTGGCATAATGGTTGTAGATATGGAAAATGGATACTAGGAAGAACTTGTGACTAGAAATCAGGCCTAAATTTTAGGGGCAGGGATGGTACTACCCCTTTTTTGGAGATGCTAATTTTTAGATATATGATAACTCCAAGTGGTAGGTTATATTCTACTCTAATTTCTTATGATCTCATATAGATAAAACTTTCAAACTTAATCTATACACATGGAAAGAGGAGGAAAGGTCATGTTGTATAGGGACTTGCCAAATCAAAACCTTGGTTTGGTGTTTCCGCCTCCACACACAACTAATGATGATGATCAAGAGGGAATTCCCTACGTTGGGTGGAGAAAAAAATAATAATTGATTGATATTAAAAAATCATGAATAGTAGTGTTGGTATGAAATATTTTTCAAATTGATGTCCACACCATGTGTTGTCAACAAAGGTTATTTGATGGATGCTTGAATGGATTGAAGACCTCTAATACATTACTCCATAAAACATAATAGGTTGTTATACCTAACATGAAGAGCATAACTTATACATCTTTATAATAATGAAATGATTGATAGTAGTAGCTTCTTGTTCATAATGGCTTCCTTCTTTCTAATGTATTGCATATATGACCTTGATTGATTAAAGTGTTATAAAATGCTTCTCAATTTTTCCTTGAATTTCCTTGACTATTTTTTAGGATACTCAATTGATATTCAACTTGCATTCTAATTTTAAATGGTGAAAAATACATATATTTATATGCATTTTTTATTTCAAACAAAATTAATTATCAAAACCCAAAAAATAATTTAAATTTGTAAATGTTAACTATCGACACAAATATATTTTAAAGTTGACCAAAACAAGCTAGACAAGGGTGGTATCAACCTAGTCTAGACCTATTTTGGGACTCTTGTTGTCATTAAATGAATATTGAATATTAGCTCCCAATTTTATTTTCATTTCTTGAAAGTAATCACAAAACGAGAAATTTAAGAGCATAATTTGGTCAAATCACATGGTGGGGCTAAAACTAGTGTTAAATTGTCAGGGGTGATAATTTATGACTCTAAATTAATTAATAAAGAGGTATGTATAAACATATGTATGTGCGTCGATACATATAGACACACATATGTACACATGTATAAATGTATCATTATGTATCATAGATTGATTTTAATTGATTTGGAAATGCAAGTCGTTTAAGTTGATTATATCCTAAA
The DNA here is from genome assembly GCA_007115665.2 of Sequoiadendron giganteum. NCBI lineage: Eukaryota > Viridiplantae > Streptophyta > Pinopsida > Cupressales > Cupressaceae > Sequoiadendron > Sequoiadendron giganteum. Next base: position 455,721,551 of record CM021100.1, on the reverse strand, counting down.
GACTTTCTATTATTATTACAATAGTACTAATAATATGTTTTATGGTAATTTATAATTGAATATAAGATTGTGTTCATATAAATTAATACTTAAGAAATTGTTAATCTATATTATGGTACTTGAATTTCTCATCAAATGATAGTGTAATCCTTAAAAATTGATGTTAATGGATGCAACACAAAAATGAAAGAACTAAAACTAATCAAGGTCATGGAGGGACATGATTTTTTTCTTGCATAAACGTCAAGAATATAAAATCTTATTATTGGAAGTGGCAACTATACATCTTTCTAGAACTCTCTAAATCTGAATACTTGAAGTTTTCAAATTTGTGTATTTGAAAAAATTATTGAAATCGATGAACCAAAATTATTTAACCAATTGTAAGTGAATCCTCATTAGATGCATTATATTTCACGTGACTAAATATTCTTTTATAAAAAAACAAATCTCAACAAAAAAAGTGAATTATTGATCAATAGAGAAAATCATAACTTAATCTATATATAATATTGATTAAGAGGATGGTTGAAGGTTTTTTTCTCCCTCCAATTAATATATATTTAAAAAAGAAGTTATATAAAATTCTTTATCTGGAATATGTAAATATTCTAAAAAACACACTTGTAGACCATAATTAAACCAACGCCTTGTACCCTTCACTACTCCTGTATGGTGGAGATAGGGTTTAAATTCGTTTGAGGTAACCCTACACAATGAGCTCTTTATCATCGATGAGGGAGATCTATTAAAATACCTTTCCAATAGTCGGCTATTGCAACGAGTGTTTCGCCAAAACAAAAATGCTACGAAATGACGTCGAGGTGATGACAGACCATTAAACAAATTCTAGGAAAAAATGATAATGGTGCTTTTTTTATTGATTGTCAGTATTTTATTATCGGGAATTCAGTAAGATAAGAACACGTACGTTTATTAGGTTGGGATTATCCTTTTAGTTTAGAGCTAAGATGAAAGGTAGTCAAAAAGTAATATTATGATAATGGTAGCGTTGTGTTTATCTCAACGTTATTGCTTAAAATTGAGTACGACTTTTATGAGTTGGGCTGCCCTAAGCAGCTTACAGACCCAGAGCTTAATCATCAAAAACTTCCTAACGCACGGAAAAGCAAGATTGATGTTGACCATTATCGTCATCTGCAGTAGGTCGAGATTAATAACCACAGCAGAAGACGTTTGAATTCGGTAAGATAATTATTGTAAGCCAGAAATTTAAAACTCTTGATAAGAATCAACCAGAGTGTCGTGGGAATCTCTCTATGACACTCACGTCAACTGTAGGAAGGATGAATTAGAAAGCAAATCATGGAATGCATCGTATGGCTGTTAATTTTCTTCACAGGGGATAACCCAGCCGATCGATTCATCTCATCCTATTCCATTTGATTTTCTATGTGTAGAAGCCTATACATGCCCATCAAATCATAATGATACTTATGTTATACAACCTCTTCCAAGATGTATTTCAGAATGCCTAATGCTACAAAACTATTTCAATCACTATGAATAGCCTAAGTATTAACTAAAGTACTACTCACTAACTGAAAGTGATTAAGCCAAATTCTGATAGGATATTTTTAGAGCATTCTTCTCACTTGCTAAATCTAGATGGACCAAATGCACTACGGAATTTCATGTGTTAAAATTTCTAGTTCATTAATTAGGATACCAAATACAATTTAAAAACCCTTCTATGAATACAATAAAAAAGCCTTATATGCAAGCCTCTTTTCAGTCTAAATACAATGCATATCAGAGTGAAAATCCTATTTTGCAAAAACCTTATTCTAAAGCATATATCACAACATGGAAACAACTTAACTTTAACCCATTTATAATTTTTGTGTAAAAGTTTTATAATTGAGGTAAAAATTAGGGCACAAACACCTTGAAAAATCCTTTGTAGTGTAATATTTAAGACACTATAAGTACCATGGAAGCAACAAGGTGTATCTCATCTACTATAAAAAGAATTAAAATATATATCAATTAGTCCATAGCATACAATAAAGGTCAATTTGATTTTTAATGTCTTAAAAATAATTCTTGGTGTGAATATTATAGAGATAATACAAATATACTAAATGTTATTTGACATTTTCTCAAAGAAGCATGTAGTCAATAGATAACATATAAAAGGTATTTTACATCATGAGGATATTATACAAAGAGATGAATTGTATGAGAAGAGTTGTTTCAACACAAAAATGAAGTCCTCAGTAGTTTGCATAACACAATTATGATAGAAGTCAATATTAGAGGACAAGCTAATAAAGATGGAAACATTTGGTTTCCAAGGTGCATACAATGCTTATTATCCTAATTTGTTGATCCAAATTTGAAGATTTACATTTGTTGAAATTGTCTATAAGAATCTTGTATATGCAATGATTATATCTCTTAGTTCTAAATGTAGTGTAGAAAAATGTATCCCTCAACATTTTCACACTTGTTTGGTCCCTTGTGAACTAAATGGAATTAACTGTGCCTTATTTAGGGTGTTTTAAAGTGTTATCATACACTTTCACACTAATCTAGGGTTTTATTAATTAATTGGACTTATTTATGCTTTAATTGGCCTTATTTTGCATCCAAGAACCTTAATTAATGCATATTTATGAGGATAATCCGGACATATATGAAGTGACCAATCAGAAATTAATGATTTTAGATTGTATGGAAAATATTTAGTGATCTAGAGTTTACATTAAATTAAGAATATCTTGAAAGATGTATCCCAAGCTTAGCCTAATGGGACTCATATGCCCCAACTAGAATAGGAGTCCTACTTAGCTTAAACCTAAATCAAAATAAAATTCTTGGTAGGATTTTATTCTCCTAGATCTAATGTTGGCTTGTAGTGTAATTTTTTGAAATTTGACATAAACAAGTATAAATACTATTTCACTTATTTGTACCTAACAAGATTACAATTCATCAAGTTATCATAAGAAAAATTATAAGAGCATTGGTGAGCATTCAAGATTAATTATCAAGTATTCTAGAGCATTATTCAAGTATCTGACATCATGTCAAAGTCATCATGCATCATTTTTTTTTTTGAGCTAACATTTGTGATGTAGGGTTTTATAATTCAAGCAAGAAAACATTCAAGATCCATATCATCCAAGCAAAGAGTCAACATCCACATTCATGTTAGCCATTACTTATAAGATTGCAACATCTTATTCAAAGGTTTGGTGAGTTGCAATATCACTCATTTCTTCATTCTTTATTCATGTATTTTACTTTATTTCATTTCAAGGTTTGATTACCAAAATGGATTTTGACTAAGGAAAACACCTATCAACTAACAAAACAAAAAAATCCCCTCTCTTTGGTGTGTGATTTGAAATCTTATGTTGAAGATACATTGAAGAGAAAGTTTGGAGAAAATTTGTCAAGTTGTCAAAGTTGTCACCTTACTTGCAAGATCACAAAAAGTCACTTACAGACCAAAATTCAGTGTTTCACAACCAGACATCTAGTAGCAAGGAAGCTACAAGAAAGAATTAGAGGATATCAAATTTTTAGAGAAACCTTGATACTAGGACTAAATTGCTACTTATGGCATATGAGTCCTAGGATACCTATTTTTAGAATTTTTCTATAGATCCCAATTTAGCAATTCCCGATTTAGGTTTTGGCCCGAAACCTTAAACTAGGATTAAATCACCCCTACTAGTGTATGAATCCAAGTATGCATAAAAAATTAATATTTCCAAGATTTCAATCCTTCATTCAAGCCTCTTAAGTTTCCTAGTGCACCTTTGTTCTTTCTCGGTCCATTATTCTAATTTCCAGTTCATAATCTAGGTCATATAGTTATATTTTACATATCATTTACATTTATTGTCTTTCCTATCCCTCGCTTGGTGCATAACCCATCTTTAGTCTTTAATCACGCCCTATAATGGCCTTTAGCTGATCCATTTCCCATACTTTATCCTTGGATTGAGATCTCAAGGGTTTCCTTGAGTGAAACTAAGTGAAATAAAGGGGGGCCTTATACTTAGTTCCATCTCCTAAAAGGTGGAGCCTTATTTCCTAAGATTCATTTTGGTGATCTTTATGTGAACCTAGCCTTTAGAACATCTTTATTTCTGATTGGGATTGCATCATGGTCCCGGATCTAGCTTTCATTAACTTTGTATTAGGTTTTGTATTAGTTAATTTGCATCTAGGGTTTAAAAATCTTGCATTAGTCAAAGTGCATATAGGTTGCATTTTTTCATCTTGCATCATTAAATGTTAGTTGAGAACTATAATATCACTTAGCATAGACATCATTCAAATGAGAAAACCTAACACTCACTTAGAATTTTCTGAAATTCATGTCAAAACCAAAATCTAGGACTCATACACCGCTTTGGGTGATTTAGTCCTAGTACAAGTGGTTTTGCTTGGTTTTTGTGTATTCTATGTTGAATTTTTATCAGCATTTAAATCCTTGAAAAACCTTGATTGGGACTCATATTCCCCTCTAGACATTAAAAACTCTATTTATGTGGTTTTTTTTGCTATTGTTACTTATCTATTTCAATTTGCAAAATTTTTGTTACATTCATTTCATTACATCTAGCTTAGTTTCATTCAAAATTAAAAAATAGCATTTATCTTGTGCTCATTAAATTCATATATTACCCCTTGCATGAGATTCACAACTTTGTGTCCTATTGCTAATACTATAGTGAGATGAAGTCTGAGACTCTTATCATCCCACAATAGCATAATCCTAATGGATCTTGGGTTATCTAGCTCTTTCACTACTAATGTTGACACTAGTTCACTAGGTATGGACCATACCCTTAACAACATATTTCCTTCAAGTACTATGACAAATGTTGAAACAATGCTTTCTAGTATTTCACAACAAAACATAATCTAAATCCATGAAGACTTAGCAAACCTACAAAATCAGGTGAGTACTGAAAACATTTCAACCACTACTATCCCTACCATATATAACATACATCACATGATTGAAACTAAAGAAGGAATAAAACTCATGCATAACATAGTTTAGAGTTTTGGAAAACATCTTACGTCAACAACTAGCTCTAATTTACCTTTGAACAATGTCCAAAGTCAAGGAGGAACTCAAATTACTCTTTCCACAACCATTTCCTCTATTCCTACGTATAAAATCCCTCACATTACAACAAAAATGCAACCTACTAGTCATGTCATTCCTTCCTTGGGTATTTCTTCTAGCATTCCAAGTACCTTTTGTGGTATTACATGTCATATCTCCTACCAGTTTACCTCCCATAAGCATTCCATTCACTTGTCCCTCAAACACATATACACCTCCACCATATTCACCTAAATCTCAAAATACAACCAATGACACCATCATAAATCAAATTTCGTAAACAGTTTCATCCCTTCAAAAAAATGTTTCCACTATAAACCAAATTCAAAATGGCCAACCAACATACTATGTCAAAATAAATCCTTTATCTTTCGAGATATAGAGAACGCTGATACCACAAGGTCTAGAGATTCCTAGGTTTGAGAAATATGGGGGAAAGAAGATCCTTCTAACCATGTTTTTGCTTATGTCGCATTATGTAGTGATTTTTTTCTTGAGGATAAGCTCTTGGATAAAGTTTTCCCTAAATCCTTGAAGGATACCACCTTAGAATGGTTTTCCTCATTATCGAATAACTCAATTCATTCATTCAATGAACTTGTTGAGGCATTTATAAAACATTTCCAAGTGCATGTGACTCGTAAGATGATGTTAGTCAATTTGACAAGATGTAAGCAAAATGACAATGAAAAATTTACTGAATTCATTTCACGCTACCAATCATTTTATTCCTAAATTGACATGAATATTCCTAATCCTCAACTTCAATGGGTGTTCATTGATAATTTGTAAACTAAGATACAAGATAAGCTTACCATGATGAATTCTCCTTCCAAGTTCATACACTTGTTTAATGCCCTTTGTGATTATCAAAACTCAATTAGTAGTCATGACAAAAAACCCATCTCTAACTGACATGAAAAAACTGAATTTATAAATCAAAACAATTATCAACCTTTTAGAAAAAAAATAAAGGCTTCCTTCAACTTAATCCTCCTCAACAAACAACTCAACATGTTGATACCCAAGTGGCTGCTATAAGGAAGACAAATCCTTTCACATTTGGGGATCCGACTATAATTTACTCCCTTACTCAATACCCTTTATAAAACAATGTCTAAATGTTTAGAATATAAAATGATCACTTTGCCTCCCGTTAAAACTCTTGATCCTAATAATTATTTACCTCTAAAATTTAGATTGAATGCTTGCTTTCATTATCACCAACAAGATGTACATGATACAGAACATTGTAAGCATCTTAAACATCTTGTACAAGACCTCATTTATTTTGGTTGACTTTCAATTGGAGGTGTTAATGATCAAGGAAATAATTTTGTTTCCCCTCCCAACCAAAACATGGAAATATTTACCAACCCTATGCCAAATTATAACATTTTATTCTTCAAAGCTAGTGAAACTAAAAATAATGATGTGTTGAATGTTGACACAAATGATGATGACATGGATACTGATAAACAAGGTCCTATGGATACTATTGAATAAAATCCTATTGATGATTTGGTTGCATTGATTGAAAATCAACCTTGTAAGGGTTGAACTAAAAATCCCCTTGAAATTTCTTTCTCATCTAAAGTTATAAATAGAAATACACTTGATGGTCCTCTTTGTATAGTCAGTTGAATCAATGACAAGCCCACTGATGGGATATTAATTGATCTCATCTATGGAGAAAATGTGACCACTAAATAATTCTTACTTGTGCATGAATTTTATCAAAAAAACATATTGTAGTGTAAGGAAATGCATACCCTTGCATTTTCACACTTTTTTTGGCCTGCTTTTCTTTATTTATCTTTATTTATATCATAATTGGTCCTATTTTTCATCCACAAGCCTAATAAACTATCTTTTTATGGCTAATCCCAACAAACATGAAAGAATAAATGATAATTTAATGATTTTGGTTGTGTGTTCCTAATTTTTGGGTTGAGACTAAGGTGCTAATCTCAAAAAACTTCAACTTTCTTGATAGTGCAGATTCCTTGTCCTAAACATTATATCCGCTAGTTTAGGCATTGTGTTTTCTCCTTAGGATTGAAGGTTGTAAGAAAAAGAACCAATAGTTGTGAATTAAAAACCACCTCTACACATCCTAAAAAGTATGAACCTTCAAATCAAAACACCTACCCACCTTTTAGAAGACCAAATAAAATTTTCTTTCAACTAAATTCTACCTCCCAACCTACCCAACAAGTTGATACCCAAATAGCTACTATAAAGAAGAGTAATTGTTATATCTTTGGGGATTTGCAAAGACAATTTACTCCCTTACCTGACACACTTCACAATATCATGAGTCAACTATTAAACAATAACATGCTTACCTTACCTCCCCGTCGACCTCTCGACCCTAGCAAGCCCTTATCTCTAAGTGTTAGACACAATGTATATTGTTCTTATCACCAAAAAAAATGACATGATATAGAACATGGAAAACATCTTAAACATTTTGTGCAAGACCTCATTGATTCTAATCATATTCAAATTAGAGGTGTGAATAATAAAGGTAATAAATCTATAACTCCTCCTAACAAAAACTTGAAAATCTTTACCAATCCCATGCCTAACAACAATATTTCCTTTATTAAGGCTAGTGAAACTAAGCTTGATGTGATGAACATTGACATTGATGATGATAACACAAAAAAAATCCTATGGATACTAATGACCACATCCCTATTAGTACAATGATAGGATTAATTTACATCGAGCCTTCTAAACAAAAAACCGTAATGCCCATTGACATTACTTTCTCTTCAAAAGAAACAATCAAACATGTACCTGATGATCCTCTTTTCATAGCCGAAAAAATAATGACAAGCCCACTTTTGGGATTTTAATTGATCTCATCTATGAAGATAATTTGATCATAGAGGAACTCTTATATGTCAATGAACTCACTCAAGATATATATGATAAATTGAAAGAATGGATTAAAATGCATGATGGTTTTTCTCGTACTACAATGGGCTTGATCACCCTCTATTTACAAGTAGGACCGAAGAAATCAAATGTATCATTATCTATCATCTCTGATTCAGATCAGTTTCATGTGAAGCTAGGCTAAAAATGGCTTCACTCCATTAATGTGGTCCCATTTGTTGTCCATAAGTGCTTAAAGTTTCTAGTAGGAAATGAAAGATATACCGTGAACCATAGTGGCATTAGACCCCCATCTTCCCATGGAATTTTTTCCTTAGATTATTTTTTGCCTGAGCCCATGGAACCTATAAGACCCTATGAGGAATTCCTTTTCCTATCCTACCAAAAATTCATAGCCGAGTTATCCCTTGATAATTTTCCTCCACATATGATCAAACCTCCACCCCTTAAAGAAAATGATATTGAGCTTAAAGCCATTCTGACTAAAAAAGAACCATCTAATATCCCTTGCCTATATGCTACAAAAGGACAAGAGAAATCCAAGCAAGTCCTAATCCACCTCCTAAACAAATTTATAAATCCAGAGAGAAAGTGGTTGAACAAACTTCCATGGTTTCTTTTGTTCTTCCCTCAGAAGAAGAAAAGCGACCTATGGTTGAAAAACCTGCTCCTACACAAAAATAAACTTGAAAACTGTAATAAAATGAATTTAAATGCTAGACAGCGTAGGTGTAGATGTCATGCTATTTCTCGAAAGATGAATGAAGAGAACAACATAGAAAATCAAAATTCCAACTTAACAAAAGAAATAAACAATGAGCCTCCTCCATCACCAAAACCAATAGATCCTATGTCTCCAACATAATAAGGACCAACACCTTTTATGGATATTATGATTCATCCTCCTATTGTGGTTAAGTTGGATGATGATGAAGAAATAGCTAAAATTTATGAGAAAGTGCATAATGAACTAAATTTTCTCTTTTCCTCTTCTGTGAGCTTAAATAATAACAACCATGATGATCCTTCTAACCTATGTGATGCACCACATGTTGAACCTGGTAATTCTCCTAGTACAATACTTGGTTTTGTCCCTCTTGACTTGGTGATCTGCATTCCTCATATACTGAAAAATACTAGGATGTGGATGGCCTACTAGATGGTTGAATCACATGTGCTTTACTAGTCTTTTTGCTTTCATTTTTTGTTTCATTTTCTTCCCTTTTAATTGATTGCACATTTGTAATGTTATCCCTCATGATTATTTTTTTATGTTTTCTCTCTCTCTCTTTGTGTGCATTCCTCTATTTGTACCTTCATTCTTCTATATTTTGTAAGTTTTTTCCTTTTCATTTGTCTTTACCTTTCATTTTCATTTTTGTCTTGTGTTTTCCTTTTGAGCATGACACAAGGTGCCGAGACACTCTATGTCTTTTCCATGCTAACCCAAAATATTTTTCATTATCTTTCCCTTTCATTTACATTTTATGTCTTATGTTTTCCTCTTGGGAGTGACATAAGGAATCAAGACACCCTATGTTGCTTCCATGTTGACCCAAAATGTCTCTCTTTGTTTTCGCTCTTTTTTTTTCATTGTTCTAGTTCTATGTGTATTTGGGGAATGGCAATAGTTCCTAGCTCTCTAAGACCATTGCAACAAATACAAATACTAACCCCAAATCCATAGATCCCTTAATTGTTTCTGAGAGGCAACCCTCTTTTCCTTTTTTCTTTTTCGTATTTTTCTACTTTAAAGTAACTTCTCACAACATGGTGTTTAGAAATTTCTTTAAAGTGGGGGCATATATTGGCATTATTTTGGCACTATTTTGGCATGATTTTGTTCGCATTTTCATGTTCATTGATTTTATTTTCTTACTTCATGTGATGTGTTTTCTCTTTGTGGTGACATTGGGAGTAATTTCCTTCAATAGCTTGATCTATCTTAGCATATTACATTCCTCTTACTACTAATGTGACACACTACATTCCCTAATTTGTGAATCTTTTATCCTTTTATTGGTCCTCTCTTGGAGAAATTAGGAACAATGTCCCCTAAGATTAAGACCTTGCATGAACTAATCAAAATCCCTTCGAACATCCCTCTTTCTTATTGTGTTGCATTTTTGTACCTTATTCAAGTCGTGGAGGTATGGTTTTTATATGGCTTCCAGGGGGCTCACCTAGTGGACAACTAGCTTCACTAGCCCTTGTGAGCATACATTTCTATTTTTCCTTATTAAATTCATGGAGGTATGGCTTTGATATGGTTTCCTAGGGCTCACCTAGTGGACAACTAGCTTCACTAGCCCTTGTGGGCATCTATTTTTCTCTTTGTACCTTATTAAAGTCATGGATGTATGGCTTTGATATGGTTTCCTAGGCCTCACCTAGTTGACAACTAGCTTTACTAGCCCTTGTGAGCATGCATTTTTCTCTTTGTACCTTATTAAATTCATGGAAGTATGTCTTTGATATGTTTTCTTGGGGCTCACCTAGTGGACAACTAGCTTCACTAGCCCTTGTGAGCGTGCATTTTTATTTGTCCTTATCATAATCATCAGGGATGACTTTGGTATGGATTTCCTAAGATTCACATAGTGGACAACTAGCTTCACTATCCCTCATGATCATGCTCTTTTGTTTGTATAGTAGACAGTGTGTTCCACTTGTAAAAATTGTTTGGCCAAATAACCTAGACCTAGTCCATAGTGTGTTGCATGGCCAACTAAAGCTTGATCCATTGCATTTTTTTTCCTTCATCCTTTTTTTTATATCTTTGATGGTGTACATTTGTGATCTGTCATAGGATCTTGATGCTAGGGGCTTGGCCAGCCTCTTGGTTATTGTCATCTTATCTTACTAGAATTTGTACATTTGAACCCCTCTTGATTGTGTGATTGAATACTTTAGTGTGAGTTTGAATAAAGTTCATCCTCTCACTAAACTTGGGGCTAAATATAGTATAGGAAAATGCATACCCTTGCATTTTTTACACTAGTTTGGGCCCACCTTTCTTTATTTATGTCTTAATTGGTCTTATTTTGTATCAAAAATCCTAATAATCTATATCTTTTTATGGCTAATCTCGAAAACATCAAAGGATAAATGATAATTCAATGATTCTAGCTATCTGTCCCTAATTTTTGGGTCAGGACTAAGATGCCACCTAGGGAATCTTAGTCCCCCTTAAGTAATTTTTGAGATTTAATTTTGAATCTTGCCGAGATTTAGCCTCATTTAATTAATGATTTAATATGTCATCCTATTGTGGTTTAATTTTGGGATATTAAGCATAGATAAGTATAAATACAAGGTTCTTTCACTCATTCCTCACTTAGCAACTTGAGTATTCGTTCATAATAGAAAATTGGAGTCTACAAGAGCATTCAAGATTAATTCTTCAAGTATTTGGATCCATCATCAAGATTCAAGCATCATATCAAGGATATTCTTGAATCATTTGTGTTTTTGAGCTAACATTTATAATTAGAGGGTTTTGATTAAAGCAAGCAATTCAAATCAATATCTATCAAGCATCCCTTGGATGAAAGATCTATATTCAAGTTAGCCATCTAACACAAATTTATAGATTTCACAAGGGTTTGGTGAGTTTCAACATAGCACTTTGTTCATTCATCATTTCCCTCCTTTATTTCATTTCATTTCAAGATTTAATTACCAACATGGGGTTTGACCAGGTCAAACCCCTATTTAACAACAATCAACAAGTTTAACCACCCTTGCATGTTTGTGTTTTAAAATTTAGGTTGAGCACTTGAAGATCATTTGAAGTGAAAAATTAAAAAGTTGCATAGCAAAGTTGTCATCTTCACAGAAACTCACCTATAGGCCAGATTCAGAAGTTTCAAGACCTAAGATCTCAAAACAAGGAAGTGCAAACATTAAGCCTCAAGATCACATTTAGATATTTTAGAAGTTCAAAATGGGACTAAGACAATAGTAAGGGTGTCTTAGTCCTCCCAATGGTTTTTTTTAGAGATTCTTTTGCATCTTCTTTTGACATCCGCAAATTTTGCATTTCCCTTGAAAATAAGGCAGGGTGATCCCACAAAGCTGGTTTACAATTTCTAGGAGATTCTATTTGTAGACATGCAAAAATAACATCGTGCATCGAATTCTCCTATTAATCAATTAAGACAATTTATTGATTAATTTCCTAAGGTTCATTAAATAAATTATTTATTTAATCCTTATGTTCTTCTCATTTGATTTAATAAATAAAACTGATTTAATCAAATGTCAAATCCCTAAAATCCCCTAAGTTAATTAATCTAAATTAATTAACTTCTAATCATGATTATCATTCTCTAGCTTTTGACTCAACTAGAGTCAAATCAAAACTCTTAACTAACCCACCCACTTGCACCAATAAATCATTTATTTGATTTATTATTTCTTCTAATTACCTTCAAAATGGCATCAAAATGGAATATTCTTCCAATTTGAATCTTCCCCTCGAAAGGGACTTGTCCCTTCCAACAAGGTTTTAAATGCTATTAGCACAAGTCAAACATAGCATTTATTGCACCTTTCATCGCCCGTAAACATGTCATTTCATCCAAATTTGAATTTCAAATTGGCACATTGGCCAAGACTTGCACATTCCTCACCCTCTCACACTTTGACAAGTGGCATCTTGTCAATTGGCTCATGAATGATCCCACATTCATCCAAATCTATGACTCTTCCTAATCTTGAATCTATAAAATGCAAAGAATTACATAAACAACACAACACTTTCTCATTGCAAGGTTACTCTCTTCATTTGAGAATCAATCTTGCTCTTCATCACAACACACTTTGAAGGCATCTAAACTATAGGCAACTTGAGCTCATAGCAACTCCTTGTCTATCTCATTTGGCTTAGAAAGGGACTGGGAAAGGGCTCTCTCACATCTTCATGGAGGGCAACAATCCACCATAGAAGAGGTTGAAATTGAAGGTTGAAATCAAGGTGTTGATATCAAAGTTGAAAGCAAGGTGTTAAAGGTTGAAATCAAGGTTGGCATTGGAGATTGAAATTGAAGGTTGAAGCAAAAACGAAGGCAAAAAGAGTGGAATTGAAGACTTGAAAAGCATTTTTTAATGCTTGTTTTAACAATCTTGGAGCTTCCATTTACTACCCTTTTTTTTTGTTTTTAGCTAACTCACTTTTCAATTTGGGCTTAAAATAAATCAATGATTTGATCTTTTCAAAGTTGGTTAAAATTGAACCTTAGACATTCACTAGATTTCGATTTGGGATTAAAATTGAACAAGGCAACATCACATTTCAATTGGTGCTTTTAAAACGAACTCATCATTGCTTTGAGGAATTTAAAATTGAACATGTGTACTTTGTGTTTTGTAAACTTTTTTGCAAAGTAGTGTCATTTAAAAGGGCGTATGCGCTTCTCTCGCGCTTCACGGCGATCTTGAGAATCAAAAGTCTTTTTGATGACCCTAAGTTGCATTAAATATTGCCTATACACTTCAATTTGGGCATTTTAAAATTGAACAAAACATGCGAGTGTGAGCACGATATATTGCGGAGGTTCTCCCCTTTGTTTTTCAATGAGGGTTGTGTGAACAACGGGATATGTTAGCTTGCTATTGTTTATCTTAGAGGGCCTGCCTTGTGGGAAAAAGTAATCACCCAAGGGAATGACCCAACCGGGAACACGCTAAAGCCAAGCGACTTCCACCCAGGATATAAGTGTGGATATTGGAACAAAGGCCAATATCACGAGGATTATTCCGACGAGATGGATAGCAATGGACTCTCGCCGATGTTGGATAATCCCCCACGAACGGAATGCCCAAATTAGAACCCTTTGTTTAGAAAAAGGACAAAACCTTGTCTATCTTGTTGGTGCAAGAGGTCATGTCCTCTGAAGCCGCCCCACGTAACATGTGGTCTTGTTGTGGAAATGGAAAGTATGCCATGGGAGATTCATGGGTACTAATGCTTGGTTGACCCGAATAAGTGAGTGTCGTGGAGGGGAGCCAGTGTGGTCAAGCATTTTGCCATTCGCACAAGATATGCGCAGCTGGATTTGTCCAAGTGGGAACCCCACAAGGTATTGTCTCATCAAATTACGAGTGTGAAAGTGCTTGGAAAAAACACTTTGTTTGGATTCAAAACATTGAAAAATGAACATTCACAAGAGCCTCAAATTTCAAACACCTTGGAGGAAACAAATATCCTTGACGAATTTAAGCACTCTTGCTTTCCCTAGGGATCATATCCTTAGAGGTTTCTAAGTGCTCGAATTCTACCGTCATTTGTTTTCACTAAGGATAAACCTAGGAAACTTTTTCCCTAATTTCCTTGATTTCCACATAATGGACCTTGTGGAATGAAAACGAAAGTGGGACATTAGACATATAGTTTGAAAACCTAAGGAAGCAAGTGTCTTGGATAAAAAGAACCTCATTTAACCAAGATAAAAGAAAAATTTGATTACACATGTGTTTTCTAACATGATCAAAATCCCAAAATCGAAGTTCAAAAAGCTTAGTGTGAAAGCTAGTGAGGAGCATCTTGAGATCCTGAATTGTTTCAAAGGTTTACTTTCCTCTCATAGGAAATATAGCGTGTTCTTCAGCACTGAGGTTTTGTAAGCAGAAGTGTTATTCTAGGTCAAATCTAGGATCAAATCCAATCACTTTCATCCATCTTCAAACATCAAAATCAATCAAATTTCCATCTCACCAACAACTCTTGGGAACTTTGTAAACATCTTTTATGCTAAACTTTTAGGCGAAATCAAATCACTTTGTTTGACTTAACACAGCTAGTCAAACCATCATCTTATACACGAGTTCTCTCTTGGATAATACAACTTCCTAGGGTTTACGAGTTCATCTTGTTTGGCTTAACACACCTAGCCAAATTATCAAATCATCACCTTGGTTGACTTGACACACTTAGTCAAACTACCATCTTGTAGGAGTTCACTCTTGGATAAAACACAACTTCCTAGAGTTGTACAATTACATTCATCACATTTTGTTTGACTTAACGCATCTAGTCAAACTATCAATCCAACCACAATCAATCAAGTCCTAAAAGTTTAGCATTTCCTTCAAAGTTTCTTTAAGAGTTCCATTCATCCGTATCACTCATCTTTCGTTTATCTCATCATCACTTTGATCCTTCAATTGTCCTATTTCTTCGCTTCTTTGAACCTAAGGTTTAGACCGATCTAAAGGATTAGAGGTTCATCTCTTACATTCTTGAAAATTGATCTTCATTTTATGGTTCAAACTCGATCTCAACACAAGAGGGACATGGAATATAAACTTGATCCATCCGTCATGAGCAATTCAATTCAACCAAACTATCCAAGCCTTGCAATACCATTTGATTTTCAAAGCTTGTACAATGCATACATGCGAGCATTATCTCATACAAACATCAATGGTACAACAAATATGAGCATACCCAATCTCAAGTTTCGAACACCTTTCCCAATGATAGATTTAAATCCAAGTCCAAATCTAAAAATCTATCAACCAAACACTCAATGCGTGAGTTTTCCAAACAACGTCATCCTACCAAATCCATACATACCAAGTGCAACTTTACCAAACATGAACATTTCAAATCCATTCTTGGTAAACTTTGGGGTCGACATGTCTGCAAATCCCCCTAATGTTGTTCAAAATCCTAGCAATATATTGGCAACTCCATATGTTGATTCAAGTCAAGGTAACACCATGCAAAATCAAAGTTACCTAAATCAAGGAAATATGACTCTAGACCACAACAATGTTCAATTTCAATCCATCATGCCAAATCAAAACATCATACCAAATCATCCCATTTTTCCATCGACATCACAAAAATAGATGGAAACCATCCAAGCAACCCCAATAATCAACACCATTTCCATTCCACCACCACCACCACCACCGCCAAAATACAACATGACCAATTCATTCTCCATCATGTTTCAAGTTGCACAAGAAGCTTCCCGCAAAAAGGCACTCCAAACCCAACAAGCTACACAGGTAGTTGCTCAGCAAGCACAAGCGGCTCAAGTAGCCCAACAAGTGCAAGTGCAAGCAGAATTCTACGCACTATTGCAATCAATCCAAGAAGAAGTAGCACAACAAAGAGCCCAACAAAAAGCATTGTTGGCACAAAAACAACATGACGAACAACAAGCGTTGTTGGCTCAGCAGTGAACGTAGGCCTTACTTTCCCAACAAAGCTTGCAACAGATTCCCACCGCAATTGTTGAAAACAATGATCAAGATCTATCCATCAATGAACACATTGAAGATGTTCCCATCTCATTCAATGATCAAATCATCACACCCCAAAAGCCACTTTTCAATCATGATCAAAACTCACCAATGATGTCTAACAATGATCCATTCAAAGGAGGGTTAACATTATTTGATCCTATAATTTGTGATCCTTCAACTTATGAAAATGTTGAAAATGTCTCTACATCACCTAATGAGGTACAAGACATATCTCAAGAATTTGTTCCAAAGCATGATCAACATCTTTCACCAAGGTCTAGCAATGATCCTCTCCAAAACATATGGCCATCCTTTGAACTCATGAAATTTGAGAATATTCCTATGCCTAATGAAGATATCCAAGAAAGAAATCCATTCTTTGAAATTGACCCATGTCAAGAACTTGATCCAAAGCATGTTGAAAGCAATTCTGAAATCACTCAAGATCGAGAATTTGTATCTCCAAGCTACTACAATGATATAATGGACACTCTCCTATCTATACAAGATGTTGCAAATGATGACCATATCCGCATAGCACATACTCTTCCATCTATCCATGAGATTCTTTCTTTGGATGGACCTGTAGATGATCCTCATTTAAAACAAGAGTCTCATACTCTTACTGAGGAACAAGTGTCTCCTACTCTTAACATTTATACACATGGTCAAGATATAGACAAATGCAGAGACATATCAGAAATGGATCATGAAGAAGGCTTGTACATAAGTCATGAATCAGAAACATCCTATGAAGTGAGTCATGAAGAAGACTTTTGTGTAGACATTGAAGCATCAACACTTCTTGAAGAAGCACTATAATCTGATATGTCACAAGATCAAGTTGAAGATATCAATCAGGCATTCATCCCACTTATGGAAGATCCTATCACTTATAAACTTGGATCACTCACCTTTGTAAGGGAAAATCATCTTATCAATGAAAGAGCTATGACATTTGAAGGTCCGCCATAGAGCAGAGAAGGAGAAACACCTTGTTTCCAAGGTAAATCATATCCTATTGCAAATAAGTTTTTTCAACAAATGAATCATCAAGGCAGAGGACTAGGCCTACAGGAACAGGGTATCCTAGAACCAGTGCAGATTTTTGGAAATCCTAAGCGTCAAGACCTTGGTTATTCAACAATCAAGGGATCTCAACATATCAGTAATATTATCACCAAACTGGGGGCAACTTCGTCTCAAGCAAACGTCAACATAGGGAACATGAAGGATCCTTATGATGAAACCAATGCCAATGCTACAACTTGCCACGCCATGAATCTTCATCCACCCATTACCCCATCCATGAATTGGGACCAACATCAAAAGAAAGACTTGAATTAAAGCATGAAGAACGTTATCAAAAAGAAGGAAGCTAAGAAGCATATTGGACAAATCAAGTACATATGGATACCAAAAAATACAAGGAAAAATTATCCCTATCAAACTTCATCAGTCAAAGAAACTATGGGGCAAAATAAAAAAGGGAAATGTATCCATCAAAGATTTTCGCAAAAGCAAAATAAAGCTTCTCAAGCAACGTACAAAGTGTATCAAGTAGTTGGTCCTAATTCCATGCACACTTTCGTATCCACCCACCATTGCTCATCTTCCCATGTTTGGAGAGTCAAAGGTTCCAAACTGACAACCAATCCATCTTTTATACCTAAACACACTCCATCCATGCCTCCACACAGGATATCCAATTCTCACATTGACCATGTATTGGCAGCGACCCTTCATCATAAGGATTAAGAAGGCACTCTATCGCGATGTGCGCACAAAGACAGAGTTAACTCCGGTATCAGCAAAGCAGATCGAGAATCTCAAAAGTTGCATTCAAGTGCACATATCTTGGAAAAGCAACTTTTTCGAATAGGATACTGATGGCACGTTATGATAGAAGCATCAACATCAGCACCACCAGGTGGTTCAGCATCAACTTAAAATCTCTCAGAAAATACAAAAAAAAAAGAAAAATGTCCTAAAAAAATGGTCACCTTGATGAAAACCTGGCAAACAGGCGTCTTGGTGACAACAAAAAAAATCATAAAAATATAAAAATCCAAAGAAATCAGAAAAAGGATTGAAAACAGTAAAGAAAAAAATCGCCCTCCAACGAAAACCATTTCGGTGGCGCTTTGGACAAGTACCATGATGAAAACCTGGCAAACAGGCGTCATGTGTAGAATCAAGCATCTACGTGCTACAGTTCAGGAGAAAGCATCTTATCGCATCCATTATAAGGCCATCATTTGAGCCGTATCATTCATTCACCCATGAACTATTTATCCAACCCATTTTTATCCATCTGCATCCAAGGTCCAAGTTACCTTGATTTTGATAAAATTTTGGAGCACACTTTACACTTGTTTATGGTAAACATCTTGACATGGGTCATTTTCATTGATCCCATCCTATCCAACATTATTTGAGCCTTGAAGCATTATCCGAGTGAGCATTCCTTTGTTCGAATACCCTTATCTTATCGCAAGATAATCCATATCCATTCATCCAAGAATCTACCCATGGTTGTTCAAACATTGCTAGACACTGGGGGTAGATATTTGCATCTTGCTTCAAGAATAAATCTTGATGTATATCATCCAACTTATGAAGTGATCCGAACATTGGAAAATGTGAAATCAACTTGGTCAAATCATTTGTGAACACGAATCCAAGTCACTAGCCCATGGCATATTTTGACGAGAAGACGTTCCTTATCAAGCTTTATCTTTCGTCGAACATCAATCCAAACAATCAATATCAGTTGCATCTAATGTGTACTTCAATGTCACATCAAATCATCAAAGCTATTTTGTTCCAAACCAAGCTTCATCGATCTTGATCAATCGAATCCAATCAATCATCATCTTGTTTGACTTAACACACTTAGTCAAACTATCATCTTGTGCACGAGTTTACTCTAGGATAACACAACTTCCTTGGGTTTACAAGTTCATTATCATCTTGTTTGGCTTAACACACTTAGCCAAATTATCAAATCCATAATCACCTTGTTTGGCTTAACAAACCTAGCCAAATTAACTCTGGGATAACACAACTTCCTGGAATTTACAAGTGCATTATCACTTTTGTTTGACTTAACACACTTAGTCAAACTATCAATCCATCAATCCGATTGATCAACACTAAGCTTGGTTTTCAATGAAATCCAAAACAAAGAACCGATATCATATCATGTCTATATCCAAATTGTCAAAATCATGCGAGAAGCCAAAAACATTCAAAAAAACTCATCAAAAAAACCAAAAACATTCAAAAATTCATCAGAAAATCCAAAAACATTCAAAAATCCAAAAACATCCAAATCATTCAAAATCCAAAACATGTCAAAATATTGGAAAATCTTCAAAATTCATCATTTAGTCTTGTCAGTCTTTCACCTTGTTGAACTACGTCGTCTCTGAGCTTGAACGTAGGCAAGGTTGATCTTTGATCATCCCCCGAGACGGTTAGGTCAGTCCTGTAGGCATCCATCACATTGGCATTCGTTTGCTTATCTCTTTTTACAATCAGGTCCGTCCTTATGCGTCCATCGCATTAGCATCCGTTTGCCCATCTAGTTAGGTGTCCGTCGCATTGGCAATCCATTTGCCCATCTATCTTTTCATCAAGTCAGGTTTGTCGTCCGAACTACGTCGTCTCTGAGCTTAAACGTAGGCAAGGCCATCTTTGATTGGTCCCCGAGACACAAAATACCAAAAACATTCATAAATCTCAAAAATACCAAAAACATTGAAAAATGTGAAAACACCAAAAACAGCCTCAAAATATCTGAAAAAACCAAAATGGTGCATCCATTCCATCTCGCTTTCACCCGTGATTGTCATCACTCATAATAAATCAATCGTCACTCTCACCCTTTGGTGAGTCAGTCAGAAGCAAGTTTAGTAGGTTCTAAAGTGAACGCTTAATCGTCAAAGTCTCGAAGGTGTAAGTCAGTAAGTCAGCAAGTTGGTCAACTTGGAGTATCAATAGCTTATCACCCAATCAGTCCCACCAAAACCCTGATCACTACATGTCCTAGGATGAAGCTTTCCCACTATGGACATAAGCATTAGGTACCTCACAGTAATTAGTCTTGGCTAGCGATACGAAGAACATTAGCTTGTTTGTTTACTTTATTTTGGTCTTTTTGACTTATCTTATTTTGCGCTCATTCCAAGGACCTCTCGATGATGCCTAAACAAAACAGGTTTAGAGAGAAAGCAATGGGGCAATGATCATTATCTTTTTATCTATTGTGCTTGTTGGATATTCTTGTAAAATAACTTTGTCATGCATACTTTGTTTTGTTTGTAGGAAGGATGTTTTAAGTGTCTTGTTGACCACATAATAAGGCTTGCCTTGTTATGTTTTGGTCTGAGATGTTTATGATATCTGAACTGCATTCTGAATAAGGTTATGTTTGTCAAGTGTGAACAAGAGTACTCTTATCTGATTGTTGAGTCAAAGTCCATCACACTAGGTGCAACGCCATCCTGGTTCTTAATACTTTGATGCATCGCACCTACGTGTATTATCAAACATAAAGAAAGGTACGCTCTTTTCCCATCCTTAGATAAGCAATACATCATCATCATTCATCATTTCTAATAAAGTTGGTTTGTTGAACTTCTACATCTTCTTAGATTTAAGGGTTGATCCCTCTCATTCTTCTATCCTCTTTCACACTAACAATGCATCCATCCTGCATCCATTCTGCATTCATCCTCCCATCTTGCATAATCACGTCATATCATTATAGGACAACATCATTGCATAATCATTTAACATGTTTAAAATAATATAGATTTGTTATTTTAAGCATCTTCCAAACATCTCATTTTCATCATCATTATCATATTATCATATAGTCTCGCCATCCATACATCCATTTTTGAACCTCTTTATCATGAGATCCACCTCAAATCGAATCTTTTCGCTTGATCTCTCGAGGGGGCAATGTACTAGCATACTCAATTTCGCTGGGGCATCCGAAAAATCTGAATTTTTTAATTTCGATATTGGCAACATCATTCTTTGAACCAATGCAACAAGTACATTGCTTCAAAGACGGGAAAAATGTAGACATGCAAAACTAACATCGTGCATCGAATTCTCCTATTAATCAATTAAGACAATTTATTGATTAATTTCCTAAGGTTCATTAAATAAATTATTTATTTAATCCTTATGTTCTTCTCATTTGATTTAATAAATAAAACTGATTTAATCAAATGTCAAATCCCTAAAATCCCCTAAGTTAATTAATCTAAATTAATTAACTTCTAATCATGATTATCATTCTCTAGCTTTTGACTCAACTAGAGTCAAATCCAAACTCTTAACTAACCCACCCACTTGCACCAATAAATCATTTATTTGATTTATTATTTCTTCTAATTACATTCAAAATGGCATCAAAATGGAATATTCTTCCAATTTGAATCTTCCCCCCAAAAGGGACTTGTCCCTTCCAACAAGGTTTTAAATGCTATTAGCACAAGTCAAACATAGAATTTATTGCACCTTTCATCCCCCCTAAACATGTCATTTCATCTAAATTTGAATTTCAAATTGGCACATTGGCCAAGACTTGCACATTCCTCACCCTCTCACACTTTGACAAGCGGCATCTTGTCAATTGGCTCATGAATGATCCCACATTCATCCAAATTTATCACTCTTCCTAATCTTGAATCTATAAAATGCAAAGCATTACATAAACAACACAACACTTTCTCATTGCAAGGTTACTCTCTTCATTTGAGAATCAATCTTGCTCTTCATCATGCACATTTTGAATGCATCTACACTATAGGCAACTTGAGTTCAAGCATCTCATTGTCTATCTCATCATCTTGGCAATCTAAGCTTATCAAGGATTGGGAAAGGGCTCTTTCACATTCTCAAAGAGCACCAATCCACTATGGGATAGGAAGGATTCATGTTTTTTGCATTGTTTAAGATGATTCTATATTTCATAGGGATGTTTAAGTTTGTTGATTTAAACTAACTTTTGTGCTAACAACATGAAATTGTTTAAGTCTATCTTGCAGATTTTCACGTCCACACTATTTTTGCTGAAATCTCATATTTTTAGAAAATATAATGATTTAAGCCTTTAAAAGTTCCATTTTAAGGATTTCAATTGAAGAGGATTTGATCAAACCACCTTAGATCAAACCTCCTTGATAGAACCCCACTAGTTTTAAACCATACCTACAACAGAGTCTCCTTTACACCTATCAAAATGCTGATATAAACTCACTTTTGATTTACCTTTTGAGGGATAAAATTTATTCATTTAAAGTTTATTTCAAATGATCATGGTAGTCCTCAGAACAAGCTATCCAATGAATATAATTTTAATATGTTTTGGTTGTATTATGTTTTTTTTTTTAGTTTTATTAAACATAGGTTTTTCACTGAAAATCAAGCTCTCTATTCTGCACATGTGGAAAAGTAGCAGATTATCAAAAAAAAAAAATTTAAAAATGTTTGGGCTGGGTATTGATGTCCTTGATTCATTAAAAAAAAAATTGAATTTCAATACATACAGAAAAAGTTATGTTGTATACAATCCGCCTATATCTGAATTGTAATTGGTTTTTACTTAGAAACTTGATTAAGGAAAGAATATTTAATAGAACACTATGAAACCAAATGAAAGTGCTAGATATCAAAGTTACAAATCTAAATTCAAAAAAAATATAATTTTATCCATCATACAAAATAAGTTATGTTGTATACGGTGAGCGTCACTTCTTAAAAATGTTGTTTTTTAAAAAAGCTAGTTTTCAAAGGAGATGGAAAAAGAAGTACAATCTGATTCCAAAAAAATTGAAAAAAAATATATTTAGAATCTATAGACAAAACATCACAAATCACTAGTTTGCATCATCTTCAAATTCCTCACGGTTTAGCTGCTATAGGAGCCTGAATGTGAAGATTTAGTTTTAAAAAATTAGTTTAGTGTCCAATTTGCCCAAAAATTGTAAACTAGTATTGTGGGTTCACCCGGTGGTACTAAGACAATAGTAAGGGTGTCTTAGTCCTCCCTAGGATATTTTGACAGCATTTTTGCATTTCTAAAATCCTCAGCACATTTTCAGACTTCCCAAGTACAAATACCCTAAGTTGTTGTTTAATTTCATCATTTGGATTCATCATTTGGCTTGCATTACTGGGTTTTTTTATTTGAATGTTAAGTTGTCTTTTCTAATATTTTGCTTGGTAGTGAAGCCTTCAAAGTATAAAATAACCCCTCCTAGGTTCTCCTTGTTGATAATTGACTCACCTTTGGGTTGATAGTCAATCCAATTTGGGATCCTAGGACATTCTTGAATGAAAAATTATTTTGGAGAAAAGTGTTGTTGTATGACCTAGGTTATAAAACACATTCCCTCACCCTTTTCCTTATTGTTCACATATGATAAATGGAATGAATGGATAAAGACTCATAATATTTTTTCTTTCCCTACAATGGGATTGATCACCCTTCCACTACAAGTCAGCCTGAAATAGTTAGATGTCTCATTGTCCATCATCTCGATGTCGGACCAATTCCATGTGAATCTTAGTTATCCATGGCTACGCTCCATGAAAGCCATCTCATCAATTGTGCATAAATTCTTAAAGTTCCTCTTTGATAATGAAATATTTACTATGCACCTGGATTTAATTCTCTATCTTCTCATGGTAACTTTTCATTGGATTAATTTTGGCCCAAGCCTATGGAACCTATTAAATCTCATGATAACTTATTTTGCAAATCCTATCAAAATTTTAAGGCACAATGCATAGAAAAACTATCCCTTAGAAACATGCCTCAACATATGATTAAGCCTACAATCCTTGATGAAACCATGATTGAACATAAATTTCTTCCAAATAACCAAGACCGCCCTAAGATAGATCCTTCACCCATCTCCTATAAAAGACCAAGAGATAATGAAAACAATCTCATCACACCTCCTAGGATAAAAAAAGTTTACAAAGCTAAAGAGAAAGTGGTTGAACAACCTCCTATGGTTCCTTTCGTTCCTTCCCTTAGGAAGAAAATAAACCCATGGTTGATAAATCCACTCCTACATAGACACAACTTGAAAATTATACTAAAAGAAACAAGAATGCTAGAGAACGTATGCGTAGACGTCATGCTCTTGCTCAAAGGTTAAATGAAGAAAACAACAAAGAAAATCAATATCCAAACATGACTAAAGCAATACACAATTAGTCTCCCTCTTTATCACAACAAAAAGATCCTATACCGCAACAAGAGCTAAAGCCTTCTTTAGATATTGTCATTTGACCTCCCATTATGATTAACTTGGATTGTGATGATGAGGTTGCTCAAATTGATGAACAAGTGCATAATGAATTGAATATATTATTTTCCTTTTTTATGATCTTATATGATAATTCTCCTAGGAAGAGTGTTCAACTTGGTAATACCCCTAGTTCGGCACTTGCTATTGTCCCTTTTGCTATTTTTCTACCTTTTGTATATGATGAACATTATTGGGATCCAAACAACCTACTAATAGGTTGACTCACATGTGCCTTACTATCCATTTGCATTATTTTCTTTTTCATTTTTTGTGTGTGATCGCATGTGTATAATGTGATCCTCCCATGCTCCTATGTTTGATGTCTCTCATTATGACATTCCTCTGTTTGTACTTACATTCTTCTCTATGTTGTAAGCCTTTATCTTTTATTTTCCTTTTTATTTTCCTTTTTCAAGATGACGCAAGGTGTCGAGACATTTAGGTCTCTTCCATATTGAGCCCCCAAAAAAAATATTTATCTTTTCTTTGTCTTTTGTTTTCCTTTTGGGGATGAAGCAAGGTTTCGAGACATTTAGGTCTCTTTCATGTTGAACAAAAATATTTTTTCTTTTTCTTTTCTTTATATTGTATTTTCCTTTTGGGGATGATGAAAAGCTTCAAGACATTTAGGTCTCTTCCATGTTTACTGGAAATATTTTTCTTTATTTTCACTCTATTTTTTCATTCTTCCTATTCCATGAGTATTTGTGGAATGATGACCATTCTTATCTCTCTAAAAACATTGTAGCAAAGACATACTAAGCTTGAATCCATGGATCCCTCATGGGTTTGGAGTTTTATTTTGGGGGAAACCCTTCCCCTTTTTTATGACGTAGCTTCATTTGGATACATATGACTTGGCATATGGCTTTCTAAATAAGCTCTCATGTCCTCTTTATTATTAGCATTCATCATTTTCTACTTTAAAGTAATTTCTCACAGTATGGTGTTTAGCAATTTCTTTAAAGTGTGGGCATACATTGGCATTATTCTTTTGCATTTTTTTAGGTTTCATTATGCATTCTTCTTACTTCATGTGATGCATCTTTCACTTTTGGGAGATAATGGGTGTGATGTCCTTTAAGATCATGATCTCTTTTAGCATATTACATTCCTCTTATCGCTTGATGTGACACACTACATCCCCTAAGTTGTGAATCTTCTATTATTTCATTGGTCATGTCTTCGAGACATTAGGCTTGATGTCCCCTAAGGTAAGACCTTACATGAGCTAATCAAAACTACCTTTAAATATACCTTACACTATTTTATAATTTCAGTTAAATGGACACCTTACATAACACAATTTTCTTTCCTATGGAACCATCATGTTTGTTCATGAGTTTCAATCATATGAAGCTTTTCTTGCCTCATGGAGCTATAAATTCATTATTATGTGGAACCTAATGAGAGTTATTAAGAGGTATACCTTTGGTATGGTTGTGTGTATGTGAGATGAACTTAGGTGTTACTTTCCCATAGCCACTTGCTTGTGAATTCATACCAACCATTTGTGTATGTGTCTCACCGTTTTGGATACTCACCCAACAGATAGCCTAAAGTTTTGTTGCCTCAGAGTGAGCATGTATTTTTGGACAAACAACTTAGATCTAATCCATAATGTGTGATACAAATGATTGAAGCTTGATCCACACCTATTTTTTTTATTTTTTTTTATCTTCCTTCTTCATGTATTTGGCAATGTATGTTTGTGCCTTTTTGTTGCTCCTTATATCATTGTTTTGTGTGTTCTTTTGTGCCTATGTTGGTTTTCCATAGGATCTTGGTCCTAGAGGCTTGACCATCCCTCTTGATCATTTTCATCCTATCTTACTTGAATTGGTATATTTGAACCCCTGCTGATGCGAGTTTGTATACTTTAATGTGAGTTTGAAGAAATTTCCTCCTCTCACTAAAGTGGGGGCTAAATGTAGTGTAGAAAAATGTATCCCTCTATATTTTGACACATATTTGGGTCCTTTTGAACTGAATGGACTTAATTTTTCCTTATTTAGGGTGTTATAAGGTGTTTTATTACACTTTCACACTAATCTAGGGTTTTATTAATTGATTGGACTTCTTTATGCTTTAATTGGCCTTATTTTACATCCATAAGCCTCAATTAATGCATCTTTTCTAGGATAATCTCGACATATATGAAGTGACAAAAATAAATTAATGATTTTGGATTGTATGGCCTATATTTAGTGATTTGAGACTCATATTCCACCTTAGGTGTTTGTGTACCACCTAGGTTTCGAGGCCTAGATCAGTATTTCACATTAAACTAAGCATTTCTTAAAAAATGTGTCCCAAGCTTAGCCTAATGCGACTCATACACCTCAACTAGTGTATAAGTCCCACTTTGCTTAGACCTAAATGAAATTCAAATTCTTAGTGGGATTTTATTCTCCTAGATCTAATGTTGACTTATAGTGTTCTAATTTTCAAAGATTTGGCATAAACAAGTATAAACACGAGGTTATTTCACAAATTTTGACCTAACAAGATTACAAGTCACCAGGTTATTATACAAGAAAGGAGGAAAGATATAGATTCATGATAACCATTACTTAAAATATTGCAACATCTTATTCAACGGTTTCATGAGTTGCAACATAGATTATTTGTTCATTCATCATTCCTCCATTTCATTTCAGGGTTTGATTACCAAAATGTGTTTGACCAAGGATAACCCCTATGCACAAACAAAAAAAATTAAATTCCCTTCTTTTATGTGTGATTTGAAGTCTTAGGTTGAAGATCCATTAAAGATAAACTTTGGAGAAAATTTTTCAAGTTGTGAAAGTTGTCACCTTACTTGGAAGATCACAGAAAGTCACTTACAAAGCAGAATTCAGTGTTTAAGAACCAGAGATTTGAAAGGAAGGAAGCTACAAGAAAGTATTAGATGATATATTTTTTTTGAAGAAACCTTGATATTGGGACTAAATCACCACTTGTGGCATATGATTCAATAGTTTTAGATTTTGGTTTCGGTCAAAAACCCTAAACTAGGACTAAATTCCCCCTACTGGCATATGATTCCTAGTGTAAATCAAAAAGTAGTATTTCTAATATTTTAGGCCTTCATTCAAGCCTCTTCAATTTCTAAGTGAACCTCTATTCTTTCTCAGTCCATTATTCTAATTTTTCAATTTCATAATCTAGGTCATTAAGTTAGGTTTTGCATATCAATTGCATTTCTTGTCTTTCCAAGCCCTAGCTTGGTGGTGAATCCCTCTTTAGTCTTTAGTCACATCCTAAGATAACCTTTAGTGGATCTATTTACCCTATTCCATCTTGTATTGATACATCTCTAAGGTTTCCTTGAGTGAAACTAAGTGAAATAGGAGGCCCTTATCCTTAGTTCCATCTCCTAAAAGTGGGAACCCTATTTCCTAGGCTGAACACTAAATAATTACTTGGGAATTTGAAATTTTGAATTTAATCTATGATAAAAAACAAGTAAAAATGTAATAGACCTAGTAATTCTTGGAATCATTAGAAATCACTATGTTCATGGTTAAATAAATTTTCCCCTAGATTCCAAAGGGAAATTTGTTTTGAGCAATAATTATGACTAACTAGGATTTGGTTAGCTATATGTGATTGGAAATAATAGTTTTTAATGAACTCTTATTTTCGTGAGGTACCAAAACATTTCAATAATTGAATTTTGTAATCATACTTCAATTATGCAACCTCTTCATAGATGTAGTTTTAAATTCCCATTAAAATAGAAGTATTCCAATAAATAATTTCAACCTAATCATCATCTTAACTACTCACTATTTTAAAGTAATAAGTCAAGCACTAAGAAGGAGTTTCAAATAATTCTTCTCTACTTGGCTAAATCCAACGAATATAATGCACTGTAGAAGTTCCTTTTTTTGAATTTCTAGTGCATTAATTAAGATACACGATACAATCATAATTCCTTTCATATATGATCATTTCAATAATAATACAATGTATATTATAATAAAAATATATATCTTAAAGAAAAATTATCACAAACTAGATATTAAAATATGCAAAGAACCTACCTCCTAGATAATTATGTTTTATGGGGTAGATATTTATAATATATGATAAAAATTGTTGGTGTGATGAAGGTGTATTATCTAATTATTTGTCTTAATAGTTCTTATTCACACATGTTAACATGTTAAGTTTACTTAGGGCCTTAAGAATATTTCTATAAGTCTATAGTACATATTTGGTCTTATCTTTAGTTGTCTCATAATATATGATTAAGAAAATTTTCATAATCTTGTATCATCCTATCTCTCAACCTTGCTTATATAAGAAAGGCATCATATGCACATTTTTACATAGAACCAACTGATCATACTTTATCTTCCACCATTATCAAGTAATCATTTATCTTACTTCTCTCATGTAAAAGGTGGTCTTTGATCTTGAGATTTATCATAGGAGCATGAGTCGATTGGTGACTCTTACATCATTCCATAACTCTTTATTAGCTCTTACATGGTAGAAAAACTTTATATCTATAAATATATTCTCAAATATAAGGGTGATTTTTGTAGGATCTTTTTTTGGACATATTTATGGGAAAACATACCTCACCATTGAGTCTAGAAGGCCCAAAATCTACTATTTGCATATAAACACTTAGTATTTTGCACACTTTTTTTTGCATTTTTACTAGAGTATAATTATATAGAAGTAAAATCTATATAAATCTACAAATATCACTATGAGTCTTAGGTATAGTCATAGTCTAGAGCAAGGAATATTCATATAATATTCTGTATATGAATTTATTTGTTGTTAGCATCCTTGTATGTGTAATCAATATGATTTCTATAATTTTTTTTAATTTTTTCAATATTAATTTAAATTTGTATTGGTTTATTATCAATACCTTAGTTCCTTGTCATGGGGTATTTTTTCCCACAATTACTACTAGGTCTTTTGAGCTTGATAAGTAGGGAGCAATGTAGTTAGGCTTGTCACAACTTTGCTTGCCCAAAGATCATTATCTCTGACATCACAAATACAACACCACTTGAGCAACCCATAGGTTTTTATTCCCAAATCATAATCAATTCCAACCGAATGACTGCCTAGACATGTGGCACCACTTGTATAGGGCCTCTAACTAATTTTTAATGCCCTAAGAAAGTTAAAAAATTTAGAGCCATAAATTTCCACGGGTGTATGAAATTTTTACTTTATTATAATCATTGTAAAGTTGGTTCCATGTAATTTCCAATGGTGTAGATCTCATTATCAAATTTTGTTGTTGGTATATTTTATTTCTTATTGTAATCAATATTTTAACTTCTCAACTCATTAATTTGTGTAATATCTAATTTTTCATGATTTTGGTAGCATTGGAATGATATTGCAAATATTTTTTGTCATATCGGTGAAATTTTTCCATAAATAGCCCTAGGTATCTTTATCTAGTTTATTTCATGTTTACACTCCAATTGATAACTTGAATGTCTCGATACCTTGTGAATTTTAATATCTTTGGGAGGCTGCATTTTAAGTATTGGTAATATTAGGGATATTCTAGTTATTTTTGGAAGGTTTTGCCTATATAATTTGAATATCTATGTTAGTTTATTATGTGTTTTTCATCTATTCCTTCTCTAAAGATCTTAACAATGGTAAAGTATAAGCAATGGAGAGATGGCATCTTGAAACATTTTTGTTGGCTTCAACTTTCACCATATTTATATGGTTTTGTTCCTCAACTAGGTACTCCTAGTGAGAAGCTTATTTGGAAAGATAAAAATGAAATTATTATAGGATTGATTGATCTACATGTTGATGATGATGCTTGGAATACCATAACACATTTTGAGTTTCCTTGTGCTCTTTGGACCAAATTTTGGGAGATATATGGAGATCAATATACACGGTCATTTCTAGCTAATATTGTATTTCCTAGTGATTCAGAAAATATACCATATGACTATGATATTAGTCAAGAGTTTTTTTCAGAGAACTTTGAACCTTTAAATGATAGGAATGATAAGGTTTCTTCAAATTCTCCTTCTCTAATAGAAATAATCATTTATCTTTCATCTATCATAATATTTGACCAACTAATAACATTAAAACGTGACTTAATCCATTCAAAATGAAAACTTAAAACTTTATAATTCCTATTGAAACAAACATAAATATATATTAATAAATTAATATTACTTTATAATATTTGAATATTAATTATATTTAATAAAGAGTAAATGTCATATTTATAATTATAATTATGTAGAAGATTATTGAACAAAATTTAAGATTGTTTGTTGAACATTACAATATTTCGTGTGCAAAGAATTAAGCATATAGATGTACGTTCCTATCCTATATACACATACTATTCGTAGCGTGCTTAACATATATAAATCAATGGCCATTGCCTCTACTCGCTTCTGTTCCCGTTTCTTTTATACTGTTTGTGTGAACTCTCTGTTGTTTTTTTTGCGATATCCTTTCCTTACGATCCGGCTTAATCTCTCTGACTTTCCTTTCTTGTGGATGTCCTCCAAATCTTATGACGTTGTATTATCGTAGACGAAAATCAAAACTAATCTAAACCACGGACAAAGAGGGTTGAAGTTGACCGCGTAAAGATAGCAGCAGCCTAGGCCAGTAAATGCTTATCTCGAATACTCTTTGGAATAAACTCTACCGAGCTGCTGAAACCATCAGTCAATATTGCGTGGGCTGAATTCAAAACGTTTAGCAACTCTAATGTATTTTTGCAGCGCAACCAGTGGCGACGTATGAATATCACTACGAAATTATAATTAGAAAGGAATTCACGAAAGGCATCGCATGCCTCTTATTGTTCTTAGGATTAACGAGGCAATCCGTTCATCCTATCCTATTTCTTTAGAGTTCCTAACTGCAGAAGGCTATAAATGCCCATCAAATCACGAATCTTTCATCATCAATCTCACACTTGAACAAAAGAGTCTTAATGCAAGGCAGAGCCACAATGAAAATGTATTCTGGAATTCACTGTTTGTGTTCTCTGATGGTGGTGATGTTAAACATATTGTCGCGGAACGCATTAGGGCAACTGGCGGTGAAGCCCGGAACATGACAACTTTTGGTGGAGAAGGGTGGCGTCTCGGCCATGCACATGACCACTACGTACAAAAACACGGTTGTTATGTTCGACCGGACCAATTTTGGCCCGTCACAGCTCATGCTGGACAAAAGGCGGTGCCGCGACAATCCACAGGACCAGGCTCTGACTCACGACTGCTGGGCTCACTCTATCGAATATAACATCGCCGCCAACACCATCAGGCCGCTCATGATATTGACAGACACTTGGTGTTCGTCCGGAGCGTTCGCCGCCAACGGGACCCTCATTCAAACAGGCGGGTGGCGCGACGGAGGCAGAGATATGCGCTACTTTGTTCCATGCTCTGACGCCTCCTGCGACTGGGATAATTCTCAGGCTGTTAAGCTTCTCGCGAACCGATGGTACGCCGCCAACCAGATCCTTCCCGACAACCGCATCATCGTGTTGAGAGGCACTGGTGTGTTTAACTACGAGTTCGTTCCCAGGCGACCAGGCGAGGGAACGTATAACCTGCCATTCCTCACCCAAACCCGAACCAGCTCGACAGTCGAGAACAACCTGTATCCCTTCCTCCATCTCTCATCTGATGGCAATCTCTTCATTTTCGCCAACAGGGACTCCATTCTCCTCGATTACAAAAAGAACGTGGTGTTGAGAACATTCCCCCGAATGCCGGGCGACGGCCCACGGAACTACCCTTCAACGGGTTCTTCCGTTATGCTGCCTCTCTCTGCCTCCAATGGGTTTAGCAAGTTGGAAATCCTCATTTGCGGTGGGTGCCCCGACAATGGATTCGCCGCCGCCAAAGCTGGTAATTTCATGGACGCCCTTCGTAGCTGCGGAAGAATGATCATCACGGATGCGAATCCTTTGTGGCAAATGGAAGACATGCCCGGGCCAAGAACCATGTCAGACATGCTCATTCTCCCCAACGGCGAAATTCTAATCATAAACGGAGCAGCCAAAGGTATGGTTGGGTGGGACATGGCCTCAACGCCCGTCTTCACGCCGTACCTCTACAGACACACTCTACCCGCCGGGCAGCAGTGTTTCTACGTTCTGGCGGCCACCGGTATCGCGAGAATGTACCACTCCACTGCCAACGTGCTGCCCGACGGGAGAGTTATGGTGGGCGGCTCCAACCCACACTTCAACTACATTTTCACGGGAACGCAATTCCCGACAGAGCTCCGTTTGGAGGCATACCGTCCTTATTACTTGGAGAAAACGTACGCCACCCTTCGCCCTAAGATAACTGCCATGTCTTCCGCCTCCAATATTGCCTACGGCGCCACCTTCAGAGTGACTTTCTCAGTTCCATCCGGTCTGACAAGTAACAGCAATGTAGAGTTTAGTGTGTATGCTCCACCCTTCACGACTCACACCACATCCATGAGCCAGAGGATGCTCTCGCTTTCCGGTTCCAGACCGGTCCTCATTTCGAAGTCGACCAACGTTTATTCTTCGACCGTAAAAGCTCCCCCATCAGCTGTGGCTGCGCCTCCCGGATATTACATGCTCTTCGTTGTTAACGGCGGTGTTCCCAGCATTGCTCGCTGGGTTCATTTCTCCTAGTCTCCCCTTGTCATCCCATATATGCTTTCCCCAAATTAGGAGTCGAATATCCTCCAATCCATTGTGCATCTCTCGCACCTTTCACTTTTTAGTATTTGGCAACCCTGCAATATGTTACCGTAGAAGACATTGTTAAAAAATAACATGGGTTGCAATTTGTTAACATTGTGTAATGTTGTTGAATATCTCAAGAACACGGGTTGCAATTTGTCAACTTTGTGGAGTGTTGTTGAATATCTCTAAATAAAACCAAAGAAAAACTACTTTCGTTGAAATATCTTAACTATATATTTGAGCATCCATCTACTATAAGTGTTCCAAGCTTTTAGATAGCGGATAGGGATTCTAAAATTAACAGGTAAACACATAAACCATCTCAAATATTTCTATTATAAAGGATGGACCAAAATGAAGTAATCTAATAAGCTGCGTGCAACTTCGCATCAATTAGTCAAGAATAATAATTTAAAGTTGTGGGAGTCATAATTGAAAAATTAAAGTTAGATTAGAAAGCTAGATGTAATTAATAAACTACATTTAATTTTAAATTTCAAAATAGATGATTTTGATGTTGAAAAAAAAAAAAAATTCTATGACTAGAAATTACTCATTTCTATCTTTGTTTCATCTCAGATTTTGTTCAAGGTTAGCTTCTTTATTTAGACCAAGGTCATCAATCTAGGATGATTTTGTATGTACATATTTGAATTAATAGACATAAATTTGATCTTTATTTTTGTGTTTCATTATTTGTAGGGGGATGTAGTTCTTGTTGATCATAAACACCACATAATTTTTTAACATTTTATGACAATATGTGTTAACTCTCTCTTGGTCTTGAAATTTCTTCTAAAACTTGATAAACAATGATTCTACTAATAATAACAAATGATATTGCTGGAAAATCCTCCAAGTTTTCCCTTATGTATTTTTCTAATTTTTTAATTTCTCTCCACATGTATGAAGCAATTATTTACAATTATATTACTAAGTATAGAGCTAAGAAAATCAATGAGCCATACCTAGACTCATGTTCGCTCCTCTATTCTTTCTTTAGGTTGTCCATTAATTTATCACTTGAGATTTCACAAAGATCATATTATTTGTCATTTTTAACTATTTCATAGACAACATGAATATAGTTAGTTGGGTTGAATCCTTCATTTTGTTAACAAAATTAATAAAAACTATGCCTTTAGTGGTGCACATTATTTTGAGGTCTTCAATTTTGCTATGGTGATTAACTACCCATCATTGTTCAAACATATGAGTGTGGTGATGGATTTGTTGTCATTTTTTTTCCCTCCCTTGTCCCATATTGCAATCAAGTATTGGATATCTTTCTTGGTAACAAGGAATTTTTTTATCTAGGTGCAAAATTTATCAAATACACTTTTGATCATTACGAATTTTTTGAAAATTATCATAAATCTCTAGTTTTGAGCAATCTAATATTATTATATATTATGTGATAAATTTCCATGTATTTTTGTTCTTAAGGATTCTTTCTAATTTGCATAGAATGACATATGTTTATAATTTATTTTTTGTATTTTATAGTATCGCTTGACTTCTTCTATAATTTATTTATCCTTTGATGCTCATTCCATACCTTTCATCATTATAGTTATACTATAGAATGAAAATTCTAGTTTTACATGATAAATTATTTCTCATGTTAGGTGTTTCTATTTTAAGTTATAGTACATATAGTGTGTAAAATCCTCAAAATCTCAATGCGTTGTGTTTAAAAGAAATCCAAATTTCTGTTTCTTTCAATATTCTAATAATTGCAAATCAAAACTAAGAATTGAGCCAAATCAAAAAATTAGTCCTCTCACGCATTTTAACTATCATGAATGGAAGAGGCAAGTTCAAATTTTACTAAAAAACAAAGTATTGTTTAGAGTCACTATGGATAGTGAAAAGGTGCCAAATGTGGTTAAAGATAAAGAGAAGTGGTTCAACAAATATGATCAATCTTTTGGATTTTTATGTTTAGGTCTCTCTTTAGAACTCCTATTTTATGTGGAGGCATTAAAAACCCCACAAGAAGTATGGAAATACCTTGAGAAACTCTTTAGAAAATTTGATGAAACCAAAGATCATGAATTAGAAAAAGATTTGATAAGTCTAAGTCCAAATGATTTAAGAACTTTGCAAAAGTACTTCACAAAGTTCAAGTCACTTCACCAACAACTGAAAGAATGTGGAATAGATAAGAAAGATGTTCAACTCATCTTATCAACTCTAGCTAAATTGGGCCCTTCATATTTAGTTTATGTGTCAACCTTTTATTTTATAAAGGGGCTTTTAGGTGCTAACTAGTCAATGCCTAAAATTGATGATTTTATTGCTGATCTAATTAAGGAGCAAGATAAAATCATACAAATACGCACCATATTTTTCTATGTCACATGCACTAATTGATGCAAGTAGAAAAATAAGGTGACAAATAATGGTGAAGAAAGAAAAGATAAAGAAATACAAGGAGTCTCAAAATTAAAAAAAGGAGGAAAATACAAGGATGACTTTGCTTCAGAAATACCTATGCCACCATCTAATGTTGTCACTTACTCTCCTCCATCATCAACCATTGATTCTCAATAGTATATTGAGGATATCAATAGTTATCTATGATTGTAGTATATTTTCTTTCAACTCTTTTTTTCATAAGTGTCTTTTATTTCTCTCTTTTTTGAGGATAGTTTTTTCTCATTAGGTTTTCTATATTTCTCCATTTTTATGAGATATTACATTATACATGTGTACCCTATCAAGCCTCATAGTCGAGACCCATTGATTTTGTGCCAACCTAAGCTAAGATTAAGGGGAGGTGTTAGTGTATTTATTTGTATACACATAGGATTTTAAGCCTACTTAGGTTTCCATGCACTTGCACACATAAAGTGTCAAGTTAGTTAGGAGTTCTATTGAGGTATTTACTCACTTTCAATACCTCATGATATAATAGTGGGAGGAAAACATACCACCACTCCATGAATGAGGAGTCCTATCCTTCTTTCATGGAGATCATGTGTCATTTCTCCTACCTATTTATGTACATCTTATTCAACAAAAAAATCATTCAATTTTTGTACAAATTCATTCACTATGCTTGATTAACCAATTTCTTTATGTTCACTAGTTTTTATAGAAAGTAATTTGACGCCTCATAGGAAACATATCTACATTGAAACATAACTAAAAAAGGGTCAATGGGATGCCTTACTAGGCTTAAGTAAACTAAGTGTACATGCATAATAAAATATATACACTAACACCCCCTTTCAACATGGCTTAGGTGGGCATGAATGAAATGGGTCCCAACTACTAGCCTGGTGAGGTAATCGTGTACTATATAAAATAAAATGAGTCCTGACCATCAAGCCTAATAAGGTACCCATGTACAATGTAATCTCTCTAAAAATGGAGTAAGGTAGAAAACCCAATAGGAAAAAACTATCCCCCAAAAAGAGATAAGAAGACAAGACTAGAAAGCCCCCTTGAAAGATGATGATGTTGTTGATGTCTACCACATGCCAAGAAGAGATCATAGATGAATTTAATTTCCATCAATGAAGGATTTGGTGAAGATGTCAACAACCTACTCTGAAGACTGGCAAAAGACTAAGTTGATGATCTATCCATGAATCAACTCTCAAATACAATGCATGTGAATCTCTATTTGTTTGGTTTGCTAATGCTAAACTAAATTATTACATATCTAAATAGTATTCTATTTGTCATAATAAATTACTATAGGTTGCTTGAAAGGGATACAAAAATCAGAAGGAATTCCCTAAAGCCAAATAACTTCAATAGCCAAATTAATAGCCCCCCTAAACTTCACCATTGTGGATGATATAGCAATAAAATTTTGCTTCTTACTAGAACAAATAATAGGGCCTAAACCAAGTGAAAAGATATTACCTAAAGTGGACTTGTAGTGCTAAGTATCGTAGCCCAATCCAAATCTATAAAACCAACAAAGTTAACTAAAGAACCAACTTTGTAATGAATCCCAAACCCAAGAGTACCATGAAGGTAATCAAGGATCCTCTTAGCTACTTTCCAATGTGGCTCATGAGGTTCCTACATAAATATAAAAACCATTCCTATAATTCATATAATGTCTCACCTAGTATGAGTCAAGTATATAAGACTACCAACAAGCTATCGATACAATGTAGCATCAACCAATGATATAGTAAAGGAAGTTTCAAGCTTGACTCCAAAAACAAATGGAGTTTGAGATGGTTTACAAGTAGTCATGTGAAACCATGTGCAAGTAGATCAATAATGTACTTAAGTTTGTGCAAGAGTAATCCCTTAAGTAGATTGTGAAATCTAAATTCCAAGGAAGTAGTGTAATAAATCCAAGTCCATCATGTCAAATCTATCTTGAAGTGAAGTCTTCACTGTTGCATTGAAAGTTGAATTACTCTATGTAATCAAAAGATCATAAAGATATAGAAATAGTATCAAAAGTGAATTATCCTACCACAATAGATACATATTAAGATAAGAATGTCATCTAGTAAAACTTGAAGATATTAGGTAGGAATCCTTGTTGGCATACCAAGCTCTAGGAGCTTGTTTGAGGCCATAGAGAGATTTCCTAAGTCTATGAACTAAAGATGAATTCTAAAAAATCCTAGTGGTTGTTCCATGTAGATTTCCTCCTCAAGGTCTTCATAAAGAAATGCACTCTTCACATCCACCTGATGTACATCCCATTCATGTGCTACAACTATAGCAACTATGAGTCGAGTGGAAATTATCTTAGCAAGTGGTGCAAAGGTTTTTGTATAGTCAATTCCTGGAAATTGTGAAAAAACTTTAGCAAGCAACCTTGCTTTGTACTTATCAACTAACCCATCTAGTGCATATTTAGCTTGATATTTTCACCTACATTGAATTATATTCCTTCCCTTAGGAAGTGAAGTCAAATCCCAAGTGTGATTTCTAATCAAGGAATCATATTCCTCATCCATAGAAATCTCATGGACTTTTCTATGACTGATTCCTCTTGAAATGTCTATGGATTAGAAACTAGAGAAAACAAGGCACGTGGCCCCCTCTAAAAATATTCCTAAATCTTTTTGTCATTTGATAAATTATGTGCCCCTTTATCTACCCTATATAGAGTGTGACCTCAACATTTGTGCATGAAAACACAATGGATAGTTGTAACTCTTTCCACTTGAAAATTGATGAGCATCACAGGTTTGCTACCTCCCTACGCTTGAGAAATTTGAGAAAATTTTGACCAATTTCTCAAGTAATTACAAAGAAATTTCTTAATGAATTATTGAGTTGATTGCTAAGAAATTTTAGAGAAAATTAATCTTGTGCCACATTTCTTTCTTTTCCATCTAGGACTCCTCTTTCACATGCTTGATATAGGTGTTGCACAAGGATATGGATTCCTTCATGACCTGATCTTCCTTTGATTTCCTCCGCACGCTTGTACAAATGGTAAACACTTTTCCTCCCTTCACAACCAAGCCATAGATCATGAAATCCTCTGAGTAGTGGAGACAATTGAACAAAGGTTTGAACCCTCATTATTGATCAAATGAATGATTGAGCTGCTGATAATTTGGTTCTTGAAAATTATTTAACAACCACAAATCAAACTAAAAAAAATCATTTAAATGTGTTCACTTTTTGGCTTGCTAATATCTTAGTATACTTTGATACCATGTGAAATCCTACATATATTAGAGATGAAATAAAAACACAATGAAATAATATTTCATAAATCTAACCAAGTATATTGGGAAAATAGGCATTACATAAATAGAGAAGAAGGAAGGAAACCATATATAATTAAATTAGGATAGACTCCTCACACATGGAGTGGTGGTGCGTTTCCCACTAGAAATAAAGGATGAGGTGTTGAAATTAATTTGACACCCCATAGGATACCTATCTACATTGACACCTCACTGAGAAAGGGTCAATGGGAGTAAGCCAAGTGTATGCATAATTTGTAATATGTACACTAACATATTGTATATTGAGTTTCAATATATATACTTTATTTTAGATAATAGTATTTTCTTCCCATGCACCATGAACATTTTCTCCAAAAATTAATTATTTAAATTCTTAGATTAAATTAGACTAGTCCACAATACATGATTTATGTGATATGGCCCTTATTCATTAACTTTTTAGTATACTATAATCTTAAAATTCATATCATACAATACTGTACTATATTTAGTAGCTATTTTTTTTTAAATTTTTATGTGTCAATCTATATGTTACCTTTTCTCTTGTGTGTGACTACATCTAGTATGTAACTAGTTATCACTCAATTTCTTCAAGTCCACTACTTTGTCTTTAAGAGAATATTTTTCATTTAACCTTTCAGTGATTGCAATTCTTATAATAGGAACTGTATGTTGCATAATAATTATTTCATATATCCCATTAATTAATTAAAATGGTAAATAATTTTTATCACTTACAAAAGTGGAGTGGTGTTCATATAAGGTTGTTCGCCCCATCCCATTTCTATGCACCATAGTGTTTCTTCCATAAGCATTATAAAAATCAATTAGTTACTCTGATTAAGAGATTGGTCGGCGCCAAGAGTGTGACCTCGCTCTTTTTCTCTCACCCAAAAAACTTAAACCAACTAAGTTTGGAGTTTAAAAAAACCAAGGAGTGCCCCAACATTCTAGGTAGGTATAGTTTATTACCAGAAGTGTCTAGGAATAAGGCGACCTTGTGTGCCAATAGAAAAACCAAATATTTCCTCTTGCTTATTTTAAATTTCAAGTACACTATAAGCCTTTGCAATAAAGTATTATCTAGTTCAGAAATAGATTTTTGTAATAGTACAACTCTCATCAAGCCTACAAACTTAAATTGATACCACGTAGCACAAAGTGTGGAGGTTCCATTTAGATTCTTTATGTACTAGCTACAAAATGGTGTGGCATGTGAATAAGATTATGCCCCTCATCCCATTGCTACATGTCAAGGTGGCACAATCCATAGTTGTCTTGAAGCATAGTTAACAACTTTAGTTGTGTAATTAGATGGGGTCATAGGTGTGACATTGTTCTCTTTCTCTTGCCCATAAAACTTAATCCAATAAAGTTCAAATTATTTCAAAAATAAGTAGTGCCCCAACTAGATAGGAGGGTATAGTTTAAGTGGGAAGTGTCAGCGTTGTAGAAAATTTGCATTCCATCCAAAATTTTCAAATAAACACCTCTTTCTTGTTCTTGTGATTGTTCCCACATTAATCCACATGGTGTACACGCGATTCTTGAAATAGACCATAACTTCTACAAGAAACCACTATTATGCAATTGGTAGGACCTTTTGGGGGGTCCACCATGAGTTAAAAAGTTGGCAGCTACAAAGTATGACCTTGCATTCTCCAAGCAATAATGGCTTGAAATTAACCAACTAGTACCTAAAAATTGTTCTAAGTTTATCCAGTTCTCTTACCAAAAATCTGAATACATGGCACCTTCTCCCTTCCTTGACCACCTTTCCAAATCTCTAAATCCCTTTTATTACAAATACTTGACATGTATTTGTTCCATCTCAAGTTTATGCATACACCACTTAAATGGATTAATTTCCATGCCTTATACCTTCTGTTGAATGGGATGTGCATTTATTTTCTCTATTTCACATAATGTATTTTTCTAATTAGAAATTATCAGTATGGATGATTACTCAAATGCAAATTGGTAGATGTTGCACAAGCTAGAAAGTCATTCTATGGATTATCACTAATATCAAATTTTCTATAGAATACTTCATAGTCAAGATAGCATGTGTCAAAAATTTGTAATAAATCCCTTTAAAACTACTCCAGTACTTCTATTGAGAAATATTTCAGAAATAAATTCCCTCTTATCTAAAATGTGTGAGCTCAAGGAAGATCTTTCTATTTAGAACAATGGGGTTATACCGTTTCTATCATTCTTCACAACCTTTTTTGGAAAGCATGCTATAAATTGATACTCTTATCCATCAGATGGCCTTCATAGGGGTCATAATAAACCGCCATAGGTCTAAAGGTTATAATAAAACATCCCACTTATAGGGATGTAAAAATGGTGAAGATGATCCTAGGTGTTAATTTTATTAGGTCTAATAAAAGGTATAGGTTAAACACAAACATCACTTCACTCTTTGTGGCTTCTCTACTCGATTGAGGTGAGAAAAAGGAAATAGAAAAGTACTTAGCCTCCAAATTATTCAAAAAATACAATATTGAAGGGCTAGATGAAACCTTGACTTCAGTAAGGATTGGTTTTGTTGTCCCAAGGATGTGGGCTATTCAGTATGGGCATGTGGTGGCCAAATGAGTTGAATGTTTTCCTTTCATAGGGAACTTTTGCTCGATCACAGTAGCACAACATAAAGTGACGATGAGCATGGGGAGTGATTTTCTAAATAAATTTAATAACTTGGAGCCTATCACATATCTCCAATAGATAATGGATTTTGATGCCTCCCCTAATGTTATGTGGGGGCCTCAAATTATCTCTATTTAAAAATCTATCATATCTTTGTTTCCTCCTTTTTGTAACGCATTGAGGCTTATGCTCAGTTTTGGCCTCTCTACACCTCTCTCTAATTTTTGGGGACTTTTTGTTTGTGATTTTGGTCCCTTGACTACACTTATGTTGTAATATTTTATTATAGTCTTATGTATTTTCACTTACTATCAATATATATAGTTCAATCTTTCTACCTTTTATTTTCAAAAATAAAAAATAAATGGTATACAATTACATCTCTTTCATAACTCATGAGGTCTTCAGCAAGGAGATCATGTATCCTCTTACATGTGTCTTTTGATGGATAGAGGTTTAGATGATTTGATAAATTATTTTCAATCAAAAGGAGTCATACAAGGTTGGTATTTAGCTAGATATTATATTTCCCGATCTCACCTTCAATTCATAGATGATACTATTATGGAGGAGAAAACCAAAAGAGATGATGATGTTCATTTTTGAAAATATCTAGATATTTATCTCTCTACTTATAGCCAATTTGTTAGTGAGGAAAAATCTTGTCTTCTTCTTCAACACACCAAATTCTATTTAACATGAATTGCATACAACTTTTTAGTTTTAAAATGGTTCTTTACTTATGGGTTATTTGATATTTACTCTTTCTCCTATAGTTCTTATAAGTGAACAATGAAACCACATTTTGGATAGATTTTAGGTTAATGCCATCCATTAGAATTGATATTGGTTATCTTTTGTTGGTAGGTCAAACCTTTTGAAATCTATTTTGATTTATTTACCTATATATAGATTTTTAATTTTGGATAATTGAAAGGAAGAATTATGTGTGATTCTATGCTTGGGAGATAGAATAAAAAAATCCAAACACTCTCATTCAAGGATAACCTACTAGATATCTCAACCTCAAGTATGCAAAGGAGAAAGAGATCTTGCAATAGGGGTGTCCTAGCTGGTCTAATTATAAACTAATGAAGGGTTCACCGCTAAGCTAGGGCTTGGAAAGACTAATGCAATGCAAATCAAAATTCTTAAACCTAGTATGATGCAATATTTCACTAAATGACCTAAAAATGCATGAAAATTAGAACAAAAATCTACAAGATAAAAGGTGTGCACCTGGAAATCAAGAGATCACCAGATGGAGGCTTGAAATGCTAAAAACATCAATTTTAAAGGCTTTTGGTGCAGTGCCCCTCAATTTTCCATATATTTTTTATAGTTACTTGATATATTTGGACATTATGATACATTGCTCAATTTTGGACTCATTACTATGATGATAGTTGATACTGTTTAATTACTAATGTTTATGCTTATACCATGCTTAGTAGATCAATTTAATTGGTAGAGTGGGTTATTATTGTTATGAGAATTATGTGATTAGTGGATGTATGTTCTTATCATGCTATTATTATTTGATCATTGTATGTTGATGTATTTTGGTGAAGGGGAACAAAATCACATCTCTCACTTGTGAGTTCCCTTTGATGTTGCAACTTTCCCTTCACGGTGTGTTTGACTAGTTGACTATGTGCATGCTCAATGGTGTGGTTTTCTACAAGTTGATCATGTCTTAAGTCCAATGGTGATTGTTTATTTTGAGATAGCATCAGGTCCCCTATGTGAGCCATCATCCTTGATGAGGATGTGTATCTGTTGTCATCCTCGAAATGTTGATCGTGTTTGTCTTGTGTCATGGCCTTGTCTTCCATCTTCACCATGAGGTTTGGTATTGCTTGATATTTTGTACATTTAAATTATATTAGTTGGTTTGTGCTTTGATTGATCATCATATTAAAATAAAATTTAGTTAAAAGCTTTTTTTATAATAAAAATAATTTTTTTTATATAATAAAAGTATTGATAAAACTGTAGACATGGAAAATACACAATTCGATCTGACACGCTGGATCTTGATTTACTAACACCATTTCATCCTGAATCATCTCCTTTGCTGGTCATTTAATTTAATATTTTGTATTTGATTAAATTAATCACTCGTCATCTCTTAATTAAATAAATCAACTTTATCTAATTATATCATCATTTCTTGTTGATTAAATAAATCAATTTTATTTAAAATTTTTTGTAATCACCCTTTTAATTAAATAAATCATTTTATTTAATTAATCCCTAAATTTATCTCATTTAAATTAAATAAATCTCTTTATTTAATTAATTCTTTAATCATTTTCCTCTCATTTTGATTTAAATCAATCCTAAAATCTAAGTCAAAATTGTCAAATCATCTAATCCCTCATTAAATTGATTAAATATTGATTAATTTAATCTTAATCACTAAAATCCTCTAGAGAATGCAACTTGTAAAATAAATAAATTACTTTGATTTATTTAATTTCCTATTTTTTCTCAACAAGGAATAAGGAAGCAATATTCCCTCGAGTTTGAATTCAAAAAATCCCTCCAAAAAGGATGGGTACTTCCAACAAGGCATTTAAGGCCTCTTACATGTCCTTGGCCTTGAGCCAAGTGACATTCACTCTATTTCCTTCTCCCTCCAACATGTCACATTCAAATTTCAAATTTGAATCCAATAGCATTTATCATGCACATTGACCAAAATTTGCTCATTCCTCCTCTAATCACATGTGGACAAGTGACCTCTTCTAATTGGTTGGTCTTTTGTCCCACATTCACCCAAATCCTTCAATCTTCTAATTTAGAAATCTATAAATGAGAGACTCTTCCTCTCATTATATCATCAACAATTTGAGTAAACTATTATACTCAATTTCATCTTCAAGCATAGCCATTTTCATCTCTATTTATCAAGTTCTTAGCTAGGTTATGCAGAAATTCAACCAAA
Organism: Sequoiadendron giganteum; assembly: GCA_007115665.2. Classification (NCBI taxonomy): domain Eukaryota; kingdom Viridiplantae; phylum Streptophyta; class Pinopsida; order Cupressales; family Cupressaceae; genus Sequoiadendron; species Sequoiadendron giganteum. The sequence continues at coordinate 455,676,919 of CM021100.1, read as the reverse complement.
GTGGATCAAATCATCATCAAGCTTACAAAGGAGTTGGGAAAGGGCTAATTTCGGCATATCAATTGGCACCAATTCCCCCATGGGATCAAGAGTTTGTATTTTCTTTATTTAGGATTTCATCTATATTTCATGTTTGTTCTTGTTTTTCCTATTTTGAGTATTTGTGAATGGATTCCAAGGGGAATCCTTGTTTTATCTTGCATATGAACCTAACAATGTCTTTTTCTGTTGTATTTGTGCAAGTATCAAACTAGGGTTGGAAAAAACAAAATACTATTAAGGTTTTGTTTTGTTTAAATAAATTAAATTATGATTTCATATTGGAATATTAAAATAAATATACCAATTTTGGTATTGTGAAACAAAATTAAGTGAAACATTAGAATTAACAAATTAAATATTTTAAAGTGGATTTATTGTGTGCAATTAAATAAAGATATTTTAATAAAAAATTATTGGGGAGCGGTGGAAAAACAATATTGGAAATTTAATAAAATAATTAAATTTAAGAAGAGTTGAATGTAGCAATTGATGGAGGAGAGTGGCTAATTAATTGGTTAATTTGCTAAAGAAAGGGGATTTTTTTATTTTGGTAAAAATAATTTTGTTTCTATGTCGTGAATATTTTTTTGGTTCTTCAAAGGTTTTTTGGGGGTTTCAAGAAGCTTTGGAATTGAGTTTCTACATAGTTTTGTTGACGTTTTGAAGTGTGTTGGAGCTAAAGGATTGGAGCAGTGAGCTCAACATCAAATCTTCACTCTTTCAAGTGAGAGAAACCAGGTTCTATATTTTTCCTAGTTTTAATTTTGTTTTGGGAATGAATATTGATCATTGAGTTGTTTGAAGAAAACATTTATTGTTTTCTTAAATTCTGAATTGAATCAATTAGGAATTGCAACTTCTAAAAATTATTTTGTGCTTCCTCTACAATTATTGCAGTTCTTGAGATAGTGGCCATTTACACTTACCTTTTGTATTTTCTTGAAAGTTTCTTAAGCTTATTCTTTAATTCATGTTGTGCACCCTCTATATTCTTCACCATTTTCCCTTTGTCATCTTATTTAGGATCTGAAGTTTATCCCATTCCTTACTATGATATCTTTGTGAACTTGTCATTATATTTTTGCAGATTTTGTAAGCTTCTCATTATTCGCTTGGGTGTACTACATTTTATTTGTTTCTTTTGAGGTCTTTTGCTTGATATAGAATAGAGGCAAGTATTATATGTAAGAATAGAGGCATGTATATGTTTTAAATTCAATGTTACTATATGTATTATAAGCTTATCATGATATAAAATGAATGTAACATAGGAAGATTTGGATATAGAAGAATTGATGTATTTGTAATTAAATAGATAGAAGGTTAGTTATATAGAATTGAGATTATTCTTGGTCTAAGATGAAAATTTAGAAAAATGCATCAATTGCATTATTAATTTAACTTACATTCTTTTTTTTTAAGTTATTGAATTGAGTTATTGTATGAATTAAGCTAGTAACTAGTGAAAATGAGATATTTGTAAGTTTGTGTTCAATGTTTAAATTCTTTCTATGAATTTGGTATTAGGAGTCTTCCAGAGGCTAGGAGATAATTTTCTTCTTGATATGATGCATTGATAATCCTTGAGATGGTTGTTTTGTATTGATTGAAAATACGAGGATCATTAGCCTTCCATGGTATATTCTCCTCTGTGGTTAGGAATTTTGGATGGGATGGGTTATGCCTCACCTTGTTTTGTATGTTAATAAGGTTATTCTGATTGTGCATGTTGGATTTTCCTTTTTTGATTTCATTGGGTTTCTTTTCGCTAGTAGGGGAGTGGCTTTCAATGGGGGCCTATGCACAAAGTGGCACCAAGGTAACCCATGCGGGAGTTTCATGATTAATTTATAACCTAAATTGAATTAGGGGGCTAGGTAGTACCACACTAATCAAGATAAGTGAATGCCTCACTCATGGTTCAAGTGCTTTTTTAGGTTTGAGATGAGTTGATAAGGCTTGGAATGGAAAGATCAATCTTCCTCATCCTTATGAGAGGTATGTTGATTCTGCATAGGGTTATATGGGGGCTAGAGAAGGCTACAAAATCATTCAAGATGGGGGT
>CM021100.1:455550277-455674712 GCA_007115665.2 Sequoiadendron giganteum | reverse complement strand
TTAGGGATTCAGAGGGTATAGGGGTTGAGGGATTAGGGTTTTAGGGTTGAGGGTTGAGGGTTGAGGGATTAAGAGGGATAGGGATTGAGGGATCAGGTTTTAAGGGTTGAGAATTAAGGGTTGATGGATTAAGAGGGTATAGGGCTTGATGGATTAGGGTTTAAGGGTTGAGGGATTAGGGTTTAAGGGTTGAGGGTTGACTGATTAAGAGGGTATAGGGGTTGAGGGATTAGGGTTTAAGGGTTGAGGGTTGAGGGTTGAGGGATTAGGGATTAAGGGTGAGTGTTGAGGGTTGAGGGATTAAGAGGGTATATGGATTGAGGAATTAGGGTTTAAGGGTTGACGGATTAAGAGTGTATAGCGGTTGAGGGATTAGGGTGTAAGGGTTGAGGTTTGAGGGATTAAGAGGGTATAGGTGTTGATGGATTAAGGTTTACAGGTTGAGGGATTAGGGTTCAAGGTTTGAGGGATTAAGAGGGTATAGGAGTTGAGGGATTAGGGTATAAGGGTCGAGGGATTAGGGTTTAAGGGTTCATGATTGAGGGTTGAGGGATTAAGAGGGTATAGGGGTTGAGGGATTAGAGTTTAGGGGATGAGGGATTAGGGTTTAAGGGTTGAGGGATTAAGAGGGTATAGGGGTTGAGGTAGTAGGGTTTAAGGGTTGAGGGTTTAGGGTTGAGGGATTAAGAGGGTATATGGGTTGAGGGATTAGGGTTTAAGGGTTGAGGGATTGGGGTTTAAGGGTTGAGGGATTAAGAGGGTATAGGTGTTGAGGGATTAGGGTTTAAGGGTTGAGGGTTGAGGGTTGAGGGCTGAGGGATTAAGGGGGTATAGGGATTGAGGGATTAGGGTTTAAGGGTTGAGGATTGAGGGTTAAGGGATTAAGAGGGTATAGGGGTTGAGGGATTAAGGTTTAAGGGTTGAGGAACTAGGGTTTAAGGGTTGAGGGATTAAGAGGGTATAGGAGTTTAGGGATTAGGGTTTAAGGGTTCAGGATTGAGGGTTGAGGGATTAAGAGGGTATAGGGGTTGAGGGATTAGGGTTTAAGGGTTGAGGGATTAAGAGGGTATAGGGGTTGAGTGATTAGGGTTTAAGGGTTTTGGGTTTAGGGTTGAGGGATTAAGAGGGTATAGGGGTTGAGGGATTAGGGTTTAAGGGTTGAGGGATTAGTGTTTAAGGGTTGAGGGATTAAGAGGGTATAGGGGTTGAGGGATTAGGATTTAAGGGTTGAGGGTTGAGGGTGGAGGGATTAAGAGGGATAGGGATTGAGGAATTAGGGATTAAGGGTTGAGAATTGAGGGTTGATGGATTAAGAGGGTATAGGGGTTGAGGGATTAGGGTTTAAGGGTTGAGGGATTAGGGTTAAAGGTTTGAGGGTTGAGGGTTGAGGGATTAAGAGGGTATAGGGGTTGAGGGATTAGCGTTTAACGGTTGAGTGTTGATGGTTGAGGGTTGAGGGATTAAGAACCTATAGGGGTTGAAGGATTAGGGTTTAAGGGTTGAGGGTTGAGGGTTGAGGGATTAAGAGGGTATAGCGATTGAGGGATTAGGGTTTAAGGGTTGAGGGATTAGGGTTTAAGGGTTGAGGGATTAAGAGTGTATAGAGGTTGAGGGATTAGGCCTTAAGGGTTGAGGGTTGAGGGATTAAGAGGGTATAGGGGTTGAGGTATTAGGGTTTAAGGGTTGAGGGTTGAGGATTGAGGGTTGAGGGATTAAGAGGGTATAGGGGTTGAGGGATTAGGGATGAAGGGTTGAGGGTTGAGGGTTGAGGGATTGAGAAGGTATAGGGTATGAGGTATTAAGGTTTAAGGGTCGAGGGTTGAGGGTTGAGGGATTAAGAGGGTATATGGATAGAGGGATTAGGGTTTAAGGGTTGAGGATTGAGGGTTGAGAGATTAAGAGGGTATAGGGGTTGAGGGATTTGGGTTTAAGGGTTGAGGGTTGAGGGTTGAGGGATTAAGAGGGTATAGGGGTTGAGGGATTTGGGTTTAAGGGTTGAGGGTTGAGGGTTGAGGGATTAAGAGGGTATAGGGATTGATGGTTGAGGGATTAGGGTTTAGCTGTTCAGGGTTGAGGTATTAAGAGGGTATAGTTGTTGAGGGATTAGGGTTTAAGGGTTGAGAGTTGAGGGTTCAAGGATTAAGAGGGTATAGGGACTAAGGGATTAGGGTTTAAGGGTTGAGGGTTGAGGAATTAGGGTTTGAGGGTTGAGGGATTACGAAGGTATAGGGGTCGAAGGATTAGGGTTTAAGCATTTAGGGTTGAGGGATTAGGGTTTAAGGGTTGAGGGATTAGGGTTTAAGTGTTGAGGGATTAAGAGGGTATAGGGATCGAGGGATTAGGGTTTAAGGGTTCAGGGTTGAGGCATTAAGAGGGTATAGGGATTGAGGGATTAGGGTTTAAGGGTTGAGAATTGAGGGTTGAGTGTTGAGGGATTAGTCTTTAAGGGTTGAGGGTTGAGTGTTGAGGGATTAAGAGGGTATAGGGATTGAGGGATTAGGGTTTAAGGGTTGAGGATTGAGGGTTGAGGGATTAAGAGGGTATAGGTGTTGAGGGATTAAGGTTTAAGGGTTGAGGGTTGAGGGTTGAGGGATTAAGACAGTATAGGGATTGAGGGTTGAAGAATTAGGGTTTAGGGGTTGGGGGTTGAGGGATTAAGAGGGTATAGTGGTTGAAGGATTAGGGTTTAAGGGTTGAGAGTTGAGGGTTCAAGGATTAAGAGGGTATAGGGATTGAGGGATGAGGGTTTAAGGGATGAGAATTGAGGGTTGATGGATTAATAGGGTACAAGGGTTGAGGGATTAGGGTTTAAGGGTTGATGGATTAGGGTTTAAGGGTTGAGGGATGAGGGTTGAGGGTTGAGGGTTGAGGGATTAAGTATGTATAGTGGTTGAGGGATTAGGGTGTAAGTGTTGAGGGTTAAGGGTTGAGGGATTAAGAGGGTATAGAGATTGAGGGATTAGGGTTCACGGGTTGAGGGATTAGGGTTTAAGGGTTGAGGGATTAAGAGGGTATATGGGTTGAGGGCTTAGGGTTTAAGAGTTGAGGGTTGAGGGATTAAGAGGGTATAGTGGTTGAGGGATTAGGGTTTAAGGGTTGAGGTTTGAGGATTGAGGGTTGAGGGATTAAGAAGGTATAGGGGTTGAGGGATTAGGGTTTAAGGGTTGATTATCGAGGGTTGAGGGATTAAGAAGGTATAGGGGTTGAGGGATTAGGGTTTAAGGGTTAAGGGTTGAGGGTTGAGGGATAAAGAGGGTATAGGGATTGAGGGTTGAGGGATTAAGAGGGTATAGGGGTTGAGGGATTAGGGTTTAAGGGTTGAGGGTTGAGGGTTGAGGGATTAAGAGGGTATAGGTATTGAGGGTTGATGGTTGAGGGATTAAGAGGGTATAGTGGTTGAGGGATTAGGGTTTAAGGGTTGAGAGTTGAGGGTTCAAGGATTAAGAGTGTATATGGATTGAGGGATTAGTCTTTAAGGGTTGAGGGTTGAGGGATTAGGGTTTAAGCGTTGAGGGCTGAGGGTTGATGGATTATGAGGGTATAGGGGTTGGGGGATTAGGGTTTAAGGGTTGAGAGATTAAGAGGGTATAGGGGTCGAGGGATTAGGGTTTAAGGGTTGAGAGTTGAGGGATTAAGAGGGTTGATGGATTGAGGGATTAGGGTTTAAGGGTTGAGAAGTGAGGGTTGAGGGTTGAGGGTTGAGGGATTAAGAAGGTATATGTGTTGAGGTATTAGGGTTTAAGGGTTGAGGGTTGAGGGTTGAGGGATTAAGAGGGTATAGGGATTGAGGGATTAGGGTTTAAGGGTTGAGGATTGAGGGTTGAGGGATTAAGAGGGTATAGAGGTTGAGGGATTAGGGTTTAACGGTTGAGGGTTGAGGGTTGAGGGATTAAGAGGGTATAGAGATTGAGGTTTGAGGGATTAGGGTTTAGGGGTTGATGTTGTGAAGTGTGCAAGCATCTTTTTCACTTTCCATCACCATTTGCATGATCTTTTTACCACCTTTGCATGAAATAGGAGAGTTTCCACATTGAAAGACATATAATATCAATTGAGGTTTGAATTCCATTGAAAACTGATATACAATTGAAGTGTGGAATGGAACAAGATTTTGAACAAGTCAAATTATAGTGGAGTTTGAAGAAAGAACAAGCTAAGACTACATAATTGGGTTGAACTCCTCCATTTAAAAGTTTGGTTTTTAAGGTATGTGAAGTCTTTACAAATTTTCGTTCATTCTATTATGGCTTGCTTTCATTTTTGTTTGTCATTATAACGTTAAGCTGTCAATGCACATTTTAAATTAGAAAATTATATACACAATTATTTACACTTGCCAATTATCATTTTACACTTGCCAATTATAGAAATTCAGAACCATTCACCAAAAATCATCCTTTAAGACAACTCCAAGCCTCTCCCATTCCTCTGAAGGGTCCAAAAACCTTCCAATACCTCTGCACAAACTGATGTAGTACAAAGGAAGAAATCAACATGTTTCTTAACACACTTATTCAACTATATTTCTCTTCATAAAACATTTGATTCATGAAAAGACAATTAGGTCTCAAAATAAGATAATTTCTAGGTCTTAGGACCTTACCCGCTCAGCTAGGCTTCCAATACAAAAATACTCTTTTTTCAATGCAAAGAGGGAGGGTTTATAGAAACTCCTATACCCGGGTCTTCCGAGACCATTCCAAAGCATCAAACATCTTCAAAACACCCTACACAAGGTCAAAAGTTCATTACATAGACCAGTCTTTCAACAATTGATGGGGAGTCTTATCTTTCAAGAGCAATATTGCTCTTCCCAAGACCTATTCTGTAGTTTTCCTAGGGTATTCCTCTCTACCCTACTCAGGGATCCCTCCTAAACCCCTCTCACCTCATAAGACTCTCCACCAATTTGAAATTCTTCACCATTGCTCTCAGTTCAGCACTAAGCTTCCCTGGGCTCCACACTGACCCAAAGTGTCCTAACCACTCGAGGGGCTAAGAAATGGTATTCTCACTATCCCCTTTCTGATTTTACTCCTCATTGATCCATCTCATAGGATTCTTTCACCTTGTACTCATCACTTTCTTGAAAAACACAATTTTAGGCCTTGTAGCCTTTTGCCCAATTAAGCCTCCTAGAACCCATTTTCTTGGCTTTTCTAAAAAACAGTCTTAACAACCCCCAAATATTTTTATAGATTCTTTCTAGTGGTACCCTAGGCTTCAATATTTACTATATTTTTAGTCCCTTTGGCATCTGTACATAGGATTGTCCTCATACCCCCTATTTTTAAGGGTTTCTAGGGTCTGGCTCCTTCTTCCAACTTTGAGGGCTTCAATGACCTTCTCAAATCTCCTCCTTGCACAAACATGTCTGGAATACATGTACCCACACTCTCTTTCTCTTTATTAGCACAAACTAGTCCATTTAGCAACTTTCTTTACTGTTGTCCTCTCCAAGCCACTAGCCAAAATGCACTTGCACTCGCCTAGTTCTTGATGAATTCACCATCTCCCCTTCAAACCAAGACACCATACACCATATGTACACTGTAAGAACATTACCCTACTTAATTATAAGTGGCCATGGTAGCCTTTCCATGGGAATTCAAGTGGGGATCATTATTTCCAAAACCTAGCCTAAGCCGATTACGAGACCAAAAACTCTAAAAACCTTGCAAAACAGAAAGCAATTGAACTAAATGGATAATATAATTCTTCACACAGTAATTAAGTGACACAATTGAAAGAATCAAAGCATTAGACAGGTCCTTTCAATCCATTCTTGACTGGATGAAGGCACAAAAACAGAAATTCAATGAAATTTGCACTCTTCCAACACACAAATTCCCCTTCCAAAACAACAAATCGTACAATAGCTTTCCCACATGCTCAATTAGGGTTTTTTATGACCTTATATACCTTTCTCCCATGTGCTAGGACCCTTGGGTCGGGCTTAGAGCATCATTAATTCCCTTTTCCCACTTTTAGGACAAATTCCCAAGTCTACATGGACTAATTTGCCTAATTTCATCATTCAGGCTTCTCCAAACTTCAAGGATCTAGAATACCCTAAGTTTGCCTTAAAACACACATAAAAATCACTATTGGGACTTTACATCATAGTCCTTATTCCCTTGGTGGTTGGCTAGAACCATCAACAATAAAAGACTACTTTTGTACAAGATGATTGTAAGTATTATTTAAATGAAGCCTTCAATGACATATATTTTTCAATTATCTTGAATGGATACATTTTTTAGGAACTAATATTCCTCTCATTACCATGGTACAAATAAAATTATCCACCATGCAGAAGAAAAAGACAAAGAGGAAACTAACAGACGAAGAGAACGAAACCTTGAAAGAAAAGGAGAGAGTTCGAGTGGCGGCATATCCTGAAAAGAAGAAATTGGAAACGATTGATGAAAACAACCTGATTGTAGAGGAACCTCAACCATCAAAAAGAGAAATGGAATTGGTAGCAGAAAAGGAACAAATGTGAAAGCATCATCGTAAGATAGATTTAGATACTGTAGTTGGAGGCACACCCTCTACGACAAGTGAATATGAAGGGACACCATTAAGCACAAGCGAATATGGAGGGACACCATCGTGAATATGGATGGACACCATCTACTGCAAGTGAATATGGAGGGACACCATTTACCACAAGTGAATATTGTTGGAAACCATCCAACACATCTCAAGTTGAGAGTACATCATCACTCGAAATTGATGAAGAAGGTATGCCATCATTCCCATGTGAACCTCAAGGTATGTCTTCTTCTCCACCCTCGATCGAAGGTATGCAATCTAGCCCACCTCAATTAAATATTGATGAAATTCCTAATGTTGAGATGTATGTACCTAGGAGAACACCACCAAGAATTTTGTGTAGAAAACCAAAGTATTTGATTAATATCGATGATGAGATTTTGCAGCACATGGAAGGTAAGATTTCAACATGCACTTGTAGAAGATATGCTGATAAGATTTGGGAATGATTCTTTGAAAGGCTAAATGAGACTGCAACTATTTTTTGAAATGATGCGGGGTGTAAAGTATAGGAACATCATGAAGACTCTTGGGTTGAGAACATCGAATGCATCAAGTGATGACACTATTGTGAAGAATCTAATGGATGCTTATGAGAGTGTGGGTAAGACCTCATGCTCAAAGGATAGTAATGTCACTCGACGTGTCATTACATCGAATTTGGTAAGTTGTCAAACAAAGAGAGCTCACCTAATTAGAAAGACTAGTGAAAAAATGGGAATTAGTACAAAAAATTTATCAAGAGCCATTCAAAGGTGGCAAAGAATTGAGGTCAATGATACAAATGAATTATGGGCATTCTCGAGGAGACTATCATGAAAAGATAAAGAAGATTTCGAAGCCTTGAGAACACTAATTGAAGAGTATTGGAAGAATAACACAAGGCCATCTCCGAATCAGAGGGATGTGTTAAGAAGGAGAATCGGTAGTCAGAATCGTGAGCCACATCCAAAGCATTTTTTGGATATGACTCAAACCCAATTTTTTCAAAAATTTGAAAATGTTTATCCTCAAATTAGTATTTCTCAAAGATTTTTTGAACTACTTAAACCTTTTTATGTCAAGATAAATCACACATGCACTACTTGTTGTTGTAGACTACATATTGAATTTTCTAACCATTACGATGTTTATCGTTCTATATGTTTAGATTTGCATACTAACGATGTTTTGTAGGATTGTGGCATAGAAGCCCCACCAAAATCTTCAAGAGAGTTCTTATCAAAAAATTTATGTGAAATAGAGGATGGCCAAATATTCTATAGGACAACATGCTTGGATGGTTCATGCGAGCATTGCAGTGGCTTCCAGCGTATGCCAGTATGTCAACATATGGAAAGCACAAATGAGGTGGGACAAAAACTAGTAGAGTTCAGGAAGTATAAAATAGTGCCATATGCTACAAAAGATGGGTCTCAAGAAAAAAGGTGTGATTTGGTTATTGAGAAGATTCCAGTGTACAAATTTATGCCACATTTCGTGACACTATACTGTCTGAGTATGCAATGCATACCCATAGAGCCCGACGGTTGGACACGTAGTTAAAGCTATGAAAGGAAACCTTTCCAGTTGGAAGCATAGTATTCGTGGTTGACTTTGTAGAGAACTACACTCTATAGCCACAACATGAGGTGTAGTCACAATATTACAACTCCACACAATTTTTGATATTTGTGCACATAGCATTCATTCATGCATCTGATAGTACAGATGAGCAAAGGAAGGTATTGAAGGAGTACCACTTTTACATTAGTGATGATCGCACACACTCTCCAAAGTTTGTGCGAGGTTGCTTCCAGATGTTCTATAGTGGTTTGGCTCAAAGGGGCATAGAATAAGATCAACATATAATATGGTATGATAACTGTGTAGCACAGTTCAAGAACTTGCGCATGTTCTACTGGTTGTGTAGGATGCATGTCATTACAGGTGTTCAACATCTGTGGAACTTTTGTGAGGCAGGACATAGAAAGGGGGAGCATGATGGTGCAGGAGCATGCATAAAAAGAGCATTAGCACGAGAAGAGTTAAAGTATAAAGACAGTGCAAAGTTGACAGATGCAAAATCAATCATCGAGTGGTGTAATGCTTTGATGGGCCCAGGTAATGAAGGTACATCTTTATTTCGTATATTTTTTGGTTGATGGATGATACTAAAATTGCACCATATGAAGAATGTTGTGCACTAATAGGATCGTGTGAGGTACACTCTTTCCTTAGCTCAAATATAGGTTCATGGAGTATCAATACAGGAAAGATGGCATGCTTTTATTCTTCATGTACAATGCAAGACTGGAATGATTATGAGGCAGGGGAGTGGGTTGACAAATGGTTCACAAGTTATCTTAGCCCACTTCACACGTGTCACCCTCCAACGGCATTGGAACTGGCACAGATAGAATCATCAGTCAACTTTGACCACATATCAAATCTAGTTCAACAAGGTGATATATCTACTTTCTTAGTTGTTGAAATTCCATATCGTTAGATCTTACTTTGTACTGTATTCGTAATGTTGACAAATTTCAAGATATTTTTTGCACATATCAATGCAGGGCATGTTTATGCAGTTATTGCAGATGAAGACAATGAAGAGGGAATGGACTATTACTTGTGTCATTGTGTTGAGACAAAAAATAAATTGGAGGCCCCAGTTATAGATGGAGAAAACATCGAATACCCTACAGGGTTAGTTGTGGTTACTAGAACATGGCTTATAAGGTACCCACATTCAAGTGTTAAACATTGGCTATTTCAAGACTTTGACATGCATTGTAATATTCTTCATTACTCGAACCTTGTCGTGGCATCCAATTTTCATTTGACCAAATATGGGGGTAGACCTTTGAACAAGATGTTATGGAAGGTCTGTGAGTCTAACCATGAGGCAATACTTGACACAATAAACAGTAGAGCAGACCTGGATGGTTCGTTGAATTAATTTGTAAGTATATGCACATTGGTTCTTATTAATTTATAATTGTATGCACATTAATTTGTTTGATGCCAATGCTATCATCTTCTTTAATAGTGATTGGTGTCCCCTTGCAAAAAATGTAGATATATGAGCCATCCAAGAGAATTTCAACCACAAAAGCAATGCAACATCCTTATTTTGATGCCTGCATACAACATTTGTAAGTGCATTCCATCTATTTTTATTTCGTTTCCATTTTGGATGCTCTTTCTTTTTCTCTTTTACTTTGCATATTTGTAAGTAAACTACTAAGGGTTGATTGATCTTTTGTTGCAGAAAATGCTGATTTAAGAGCCATCAAAGAAAATCTTAGCCAAAAAAGCAATGCAACATACTTATTTTGATGATTTTGACAAATCTCAATTTTGATTTCAAGCCATTGTAAGAGAGCATGTGAAGCTTAGTGAGGGAATCTCAAGTTACTCATTTGAAGTTAACCTCATGATGAGCACCTATGGTTAAGACATTTAAAGAGAATCTTGAATGTATGATTGACATTGTAAAAGATCTGAGAGAACGAAGTGCTAGAGGCATTGTAATAAGATTTAATTACATAATGAGATATACTCAAATATTGTAAGGTTGAAGTTCATGTTTGGTGTAGTAGCACCTTGTCTTGTAAATGCCTTGAGTAGGAAAATTTGCAAACTTTGAATTTTGAAATATAAACAATGTGAAAAAGGTCATATAAAGGTCATGTAAATAATTTGTACACATTTTTTTGCAACTCGTGTGACCAAGCAACCTCTTCCAACATGTTCAAATAGGTATGTTTACACTAGGCGTGGTCCTCTTTCACACCGAAACACGTAGAATCGCTCCGAGCTATGTTCCACCGGATCAATCCCTTAAGGGTCCAAAGTGGAAAATGGCTGCAAAATTTAGCATGCTACTACTTGGATACCATGACACTTAGAATATTGTCATCTGATCCTACAGAAAGGCATTGGTCCCCTCTAGAAAAACCTCTCCCAGTTTTGTCTATCTTGGAGTGGTTTTCTCATGGCGGCGGATTTTCACTTGATGGAAAAGGTGTCAAATTCAAGTAGTGCAAAGTTGCAAAGTGGTGCAACTTTCTCTCTGCAACTCGTGTGACCAAGTGGACTATTCCAACATGTCCAAATAGGTATGTTTACACTAGGAATGGTCCTCTTTTGCACCGAAACACGTAGAATCGCTCCGAGCTATGTTCCAACGGATCGATCCATTAAGGGTTGAAAGTGCAAAATGTCTGCAAACTTCAGCATGCTTCTACTCGGATACCGTGACACTTAGAATATTCTTGTCTAATCCTATAGAAATAAATTGGGCCCCTCTAGAAAAACCTCTCTCGGTTTTGTTTATCTTGGAGTGGTTTTCTTCTAGCGACGGATTTTCACTTGATGGAAAAGGTGTCAAATTCAAGCAGTGCAAAGTTACAAAGTGGTGCAACTTTCGCTCTGCAACTCGTGTGACCAAGCAGACTATTCCAACATGTTCGAATAGGTATGTTTACACTAGGCATGGTCCTCTTTCACACCGAAACACGTAGAATCTCTCTGAGCTATGTTCCACCGGATTGATCCCTTAAGGGTCCAAAGTGCAAAATGGCTGCAAACTTCAATATGCTACTACTCGAATACCGTGACACTTAGAATATTCTCGTCTAATCCTATAGAAAGGCATTGGGCCCCTCTAGAAAAAATTCTCTCAGTTTTGTCTATCTTGGAGTGGTTTTCTCATGGCAGCGGATTTTCACTTGATGGAAAAGGTGTCAAATTCAAGTAGTGCAAAGTTGCAAAGTGGTGCAAATTTTTCTTTGCAACTCATGTGACCAAGTAGACTATTCCAACACATCTGAATAGGTATTTTTACACTAGGCATGTTCCTCTTTCACACTAAAACATGTGGAATCGCTCCGAGCTATGTTCCACCGGATCGATCCCTTAAGGGTCCAAAGTGCAAAATAGCTGCAAACTTCAGCATGCTATTACTTGGATACTGTGACACTTAGAAACTTGTTGTCTGATTGTACAAAAAGGCATTGGACCCCTCTAGAAAAACCTCTCTCGATTTTGGCTATCTTGGAGTGGTTTTCTTGTGGCGGAAGATTTTCACTTGATGGAAAAGGTGTCAAATTCAAGCAGTGCAAAGTTGCAAAGTGGTGCAACTTTTGCTCTGCAAATCATGTGACCAAGTGGACTATTCCAACATGTCCGAATAGGTATGTTTATGCTAGGAATGGTCCTGTTTCATAGTGAAACATGAGGAATCACTCTGAGCTATGTTCCACCGGATCGATCCCTCAAGGGTCCAAAGTGCAAAATGGCTATAAACTTCAAAATCCTATTACTTAGATGTCGTGATGCTTAGAAAATTCTTGTCTAATCCTATAGGATCGTGTTGAACCTATCTACAAAAACCTCTCTCAGTTTTGGCTATCTCAAAGTGGTTTTCCAGTGGTGGCAGATTTTCACTTGATGGAAAAAGCATCAAATGCAAGTAGTGCAAAGTTGCAGAGTGGTGCAACTTTCATTCTGTAGCTTGTGTGACCAAGCGGATTGTTCCAACATGTCCAAATACCTATGTTTATTCTAGGAATGGTCCTATTTTGTACCGAAACATGTGGAATCACTTTGAGCTATGTTCCATCAGATCGATCCCTTAGGTTGGAGGAGTCTTAAGTTGCAAATTTGTAAGTTGCTGAAAGCAAAAAATTTGAAATGATATTGAATGGCCCACTTAGCACTCATTGCATCTAAGTGATGTTCACAGAGGTGAGGCACTAGGCCTTCCCGGGAGGTCACCCATTCCAGTATACTCCAGCTCAAGTGCTTAACCACGAAGTTTTTTCCCCAAGAAGGCACAGTGGAAAAGGCATAATCCACTGTACTTTTGATGAGTGGAAATGAATTCCTAAGAGACATGAAGGAGGAAGAAGGAGTTGTCTATGCAATCATGTTGAAGCCAAAGGAGGAGGAGTCACCTAGTCGGCTACCTATGACAACAGAGGTGAAGGAACTGTTGGATCAGTTCAGGGATATCATTTGCGAAGGTACACCAGCTACACTACCATGTAAGAGGGCAATTAGACATCAAATTGACTTTGTACCAGAAGCAACATTGCCTAACAAGGCTGCATACAAAATGACACTGGAGTAGAACAAGGAGATAGCAAGGCAAGTTCAAGAAATTTTGGACCAAGGGTTGATCACGAAAAGCATAAGGCCATGTGCTGTTGCAGTGGTGTTGGCACCAAAGAAGGGAGATAAGTGGAGAATGTGTAATGATTCTCGGGCCATAAATAGGATAACCATTAGATATAGGTTTCCTATTCCTAGGATAGAAGACTTAACGGACTGTTTAGGAGGTGCTAAGTACTACTCCAAGATTGATTTGAAAAGTGGCTACTATCAGATTAGGATGAAAGAGGGAGATGAATGGAAGTCAGCTTTTAAAACCACATAGGGGTTATATGAGTGGTTAGTGATGCCATTCGGGCTTACAAATGCACCTAGCACTTTTATGAGGGTGATAGCTTCTCCTCTTGAAGGACTTTATAGGAGTCTTTGTGGTAGTCTACTTAGATGATATCGTCATCTTTAGCAAAACAAAAGAAGAACATATGAAGCACCTAGAACTTGTGTTGAAGAAACTTCAAGAGGAGAAGCTCACCATAAATCTTGATAAATAGGGTACTTGGTAACTTGTTGAGGTGTCTAACTAAGGAGTATGGACAAGGATGGGAACAAGTCATTTCACAGGTAGAATTTTCCTACAATGATAGCACAAACAGGTCTACTGGTAAGAGCCCATTTGAAATTGTATATGGGTTACATCCAAGGGGTGTACTTGAGCTAAGAGACCTAAAAGGTTATGAAGGAATCAGTGGACATGCTGATGATTTTGCTCAGTCAATGAGAGAGGTTCATGAGCAGCTAAATAAGACATTAATGGAGGCTAACTAGAAGTTGAAGGCTAAAAGAGATGAAGGGAAGAGAGATCTACAATTTGAAATAGGTGATTTGGTGATGGTATACTTGAACAAGGCAAGAGTACAAAAAGGCATACCAAGTAAGCTATAGATGAAAAGGATAGGGCCATGTAAAGTGTTGGCTAAGTATGGATCCAATGCATACAAGGTGGAGTTACCCAAGGAGATGTCCATTTCGCCTATCTTCAATGTGAAGAACTTGGTGAAGTATAAAGGTCCAGAAATGGATGAGGAACAATATAGTGCTAAGATGAGTAAGGATGTGGATGAACTCAAGGTACCTAATCAGATCAGACCACAAGTGGACAAGATTCTAGACTCAAGGGTGAAGAAGAAGACTAGGCACAAGACATACATGGAGGACCTAGTGAAGTGGAGACATCAACCAGATTCAGAGGCTAGTTGGATAGCATAAAGTGACTTTAAGAAGCATGGAATTAGTGAGGAGCTCTTGACACTAGACGTTCCTTAACTTCTTTGTTGTAGGGGGGAGAATGGTACAGGAGCACCTTAAGGTCTTTTGGAGAGATCTTTGCAATTTTGGCTTGTAGGTGGTTCTAGCCAACCACTAAGGGAATAAGGAATATGATGTACAGTCCGAAGAGTGTTTTTGATCAGTGAATTGGAAATGGGTTTGTTAGGGGCTTGCGGTTTGGGTAAGTCTTGGACATTGTGAGTATTTTGAGCAATGTTGCCTTGGCTATTTAACCTAAAACTTGGAAAATAGCATTAATGATGCTCTAAGCTTGACTCAAGGGTCCTAGCACATGGGAGAAAGGTATATAAGGTCATAAAAACCTTAATACCTGGGTTGGAGGATTGTTTTCATGAATTGAGACTTGGAGAGTACATTTTTGTGATTGGAAGAGAGCAAGTTTTCATTGAATTTCTATGTTTGAGCCTTCATCCAGTTAAGAATGGATTGAAAGGACTTATCTAATGCTTTGAGTCTTCCATTTGTGTCACTTAATTACCTTGTGTAGCATTAGATTAGTCATCTAGACCAACTGGTTATCTTTTTGCAAGTTTTTGGTGTTCTTGGTCTCATTGTCGGTTTAGGTTTGATTTGTGAATAATGAGTCCCACTTGACTTCCTGTGGCTTTCCTCTCATGGCCACTTGGAATCAAGTTGGGGACCAATGTTACAAGACTAGGACTCACCTCGGACTTGATAAGCCATTTTTTGACTTGGACTCGGGCTTGGAGCCCAGACTCAACAAATAGAAAAACCTAAGAAATTCAAAGATTTGTAAGGATTTAAAACTTGTTTCATGCACCCTTTAATAAATAAACCTTAAAGACACAATAGTATCATCAAATAGAAATTACTATGATCCCATACACAAACATACATCGATCACATAAGTATAAGCACAAATTTTAGCTGAAGGAAATAACACATTTAGATATATAAATATCATGATATTGCTATCAGGATTCAATCGTGTAGTTTTACAAGTCAAAATCATTAACCCATGATTCATTAGTAGTTGTTCACAAGAATCCATCTCTCATGATAATGAATGGTTCATAAGGAGGAAGATAAATCTTCATACATTTTTTCTATCACAAATGAGATAAGTGCTTGGTTTCATGAAGGTCATGAGACAACCATTAACGAGGAGTGGATACATGAAGAACTGATGGAGAATGATAATGGCTTCAAACCTGCTATAAAGGAATTTTTTTTTCATTTCAATGATGCAAGAGGTTTTTGGTTTCACTACCAAAATGAGCCTACAAAGAATGCATGTGAAACTCCTTTTGACCTTGAGGGTGTACTTACTCCATCTCAAGGATCATGCATTGAGGATCACATAGATCAATGCTAGGGCTAACCAATTAATAATTATACACGTGAATAAGTCAAACATGTACATGTCAATAAGGGAACTACAAGTACTCATAAACACGTAAGCCTCAAAAAGTATACACACGAATACATAGTATACACAAATTAAAACAAAATATATGCACGAATACAAGGTATATGCATTAAAACATGTAAGCCACAAAGTATACACTCGAATGAACATAAGTCACAAAGTATACATGTAATTTGTAAAGTATACACTTGAATATACATAACTCCTATCTATTGAACCATCAATTTAGAATGAAAATATGGACAGGCATCGAAAAAAGATATTTGTATTAACCAAATAGCCATGTAGGCATACATAAATAGATGTCGATTTAAGTATGAAATATATGTACAAAATAGCCATGTAGGCTTATGAGAATGCCATCTAGGCATACAATGTCAAATATGTCCAATAAAAATTATGTACAAAACTGCCATGCAGGCATACAATAAAGGACTCTGGAATCAAAAGTCATTGCTCTCCATGCCCAGGAAATAAAATCTTTCCCTTTCCTTTTCTCTCGGATGGCAATAGGTCTGTCTCTCATTTTTGCTGTGCTCGTGGAGTGCTCCTGCTACTCCTCCTAGGGTTTAGTTCATGGTGAAGTTTTAACTGTTACAATAAGAAGTAAAGACATGAATATATAGAAATTACATTATAAAAAATGATATATTTGACAAAATAATCACTTACAACCACCTCACGATCTCTCTCCATGAGGGAAATATCCTCACACCCATGCTCAAGCATGCTCAAGTCCCGTATAAACCATGCAAATAGACAAAAACTATCTGAATCAATAATGGTTTAATTTCTCACTAACTAACATCTATAACAACAAATGTAAATTAAAATTTACTAATTTTCCTCATACCTCTTCTGTCAGAGCCATCAAGGATTGTATAGCAGATGTCACACTAATATCCATTGCCCTCGTCACATTTGAAGGTGTATCATCTTGCAACAACTGAAAATAAAACAACAAATTATTCAACGTAATCAACGATGTGCATGTATAAACTACACAAATCTATTAAGTACTTGATTCTTTAGTTAAACTCTCTATTCTATTACCTGCGTGAAGGTTTGAGTAAATCCACCGCCACTGGGAAGTGTTCCATCAAAACCTCCAATATTAGTCCGTTCAACATCCAAAATTGCATATTAAATTACCATTCGTAAAACAATGCCATTAATATGCAATAAACTTATAATTGTTTACTAGTTACATACCCTAGCGATAGGTGTACTACAAAAATAGGTTGGTGGGGGGGTGGTGTATCTAGTCCCAACACTGTGACCCTACAATTTTATTAAAATCATAAAACATTTTTAGTTGATCTTGTATTTGAAAATCGAAATTTAATAAATTCAATTCAATGAACACATGCACTAACTCTTACTTGACTATCAATTCCATATGCCTCATGCAAAATGTCAGCTGCCCTCTCCATCTCCATAGCTATAGACAGATCTTGCATACCAGTCTCTCGAGGGTCGGTGGGGTCATGTGAACAAGTAGCCCCACAAGATTAACACACATGTGCTCGAAGACCACCACTAGAAGACTCCCTTGGATGGCGTTGTAGAATAGGGCTAGTATGATGGATGACACTCTGGGTCAAAGTGTTGATTTCCTGTAATGTCTCTACATCAACACTTTCCTTCACGATGGAAGGCATAACAATGTGCTCATGAGGTGGCCTAGCGAGAGCTCGTCTACCTTGCCGTGTAGGATCCGACTGTGCACCAGGTCTATCCTGAGTTGACCCCCCACCTCTCCCCTGGAAATCCCTCATATCAAAATAATTTGAGATTTTGTTCAATATGAACTCACTATATAGTTTCCTAAGGAAATATTGCGGAACCTCGCAATTGTTGCATGGTGGCTAATCGAAGACCATGTACCACCTATCATAAAATCGCTCCTTCATTTGTTGGTGGTGGTACCAATGGATAGGAAACCTCTTCGCATTGAGGGTAAGAGTTTGATTTGTGCGTGGGTCGGTGAATAATGAGCACAAATGACCTTTTGTTATTTTTAAATCTTTAGCATCCTTGTATGATAGTTTATTTGCATAATACTCCCTAGCCGCCTGCCTCCTATCTTCGCATCCAGTTATTTGTTTGCTAATTGAATCTACGTTTTTTAACATATCTTTCAATGAATTTGCTAGGGTCATTCTTTCTGTGGTTCAACCATTTGGATCACTCAACCTATTGATCAAATCCTGAATTTGTTTTTTGCTATTTTCAATTTCACTCATTAAATTTTGTTGAGTGCCAGGAGGGGGTTGAGTGATTGGTGGAGGAGGTTGATTTTCTGGGTGATTTTGATCTTGAGAATTTGGTTGGTCCTCCTGTTGAGGATTTTGAGGGTTTGCAGATTGATTTGCATCTCCTAAAAATTCAAACAAATAGATATCAAATTCAACCTAAAACTAACAAATTCAAAACAAAAAGCATAGAATCCTTACCTCTTACACCTCCTCCTCTTCGTGGCACCATCATTGTGAAGAAATTCAGATTCTTGGTGAACAAACTCTTCTCCTAGAACGCAAGTGTGATATTTTGGGGTTTTTGGCTACGGGTGGAGCAAAAAAACCAGTCGAAATGCAAATGAGAGATTTGCATTTGTTTTTTTGCTTTTAACAGTCAATAACACATGCGCGTTATTGCTTTGTAGTTATGGCCTCCGGGATCTTGCCTAGGTTTAACGGAAGACATAACACGAGCGCGTTATAACGTGCTCGCATTGTAATGTGCTTGCATTATAATGCGCTCACGTTATGCTTTTCAACTTTTTTTTTTTAGGGTGTCCACGGAATGGCTACCCATTTCCATGCACCCACCCTGCAATATCTCTACGTCAGCACTTTCCTTCACTACGAAAGGCATAACAATGTGCTCATGAGGTGGCCTAGTGAGATCTTGTCTACCTTGCCGCATAAGATCCGGCTGTGCACCAGATCTATCCTGAGATGACCCCCGACCTCTCCCCTAGAAATCCCTCATATCAAAATAATTTGGGATTTTGTTCAATATGAACTCACTGTATAGTTTCCTATGGAAATATTGCGGGACCTCGCAATTGTTGCGTGGTGGGTAATTGAAGACCATGTACCGCCTATCATAAAACTACTCCTTCATTTGTTGGTGGTGGCACCAATGGATAGGAAACCTCTTCGCATTGAGGGTAAGAGTTTGATTTGTGCGTTGGTCGGTGAATAATGAGCACAAATCACCTTTTGTTATTTTTAAATCTTTAACATCTTTGTATGATAGTTTATTTGCATAATACTCCCTAGCTTCCTGCCTCCTATCTTCCCATCTAGTTATTTGTTTGCTAATTGAATCTATGTTTGTTAACATATCTTTCAATGAATTTGCTAGGGTCATTCTTTCTGTGGTTAAACCATTTGGATCACTCAACCTATTGATCAAATCCTGAATTTGTTTTTTGTTGTTCTCAATTTCACTCATTAAATTTTGTTGAGTGCCAGGAGGGGGTTGAGTGATTGGTGGAGGAGGTTGATGTTGTGGTTGATTTTGATCTTGAGGATTTGGTTGGTCCTCCTATTGAGGATTTTGAGGGTTTGCAGATTGATTTGCATCTCCTAAAAATTCAAACAAATAGATACCAAATTCAACCTAAAACTAACAAATTCAAAACAAAAAGCATAGAATCCTTACCTCTTACATCTCCTCCTCATCGTGGTGCCATCGTTGCGAAGAAATTCAGATTCTTGGTGAACAAACTCTTCCCCTAGAACACGAGTGCAATATTTTGGGGTTTTTGGTTGCGGGTGGAGCAAAAAAACCAGTCGAAATACAAACGAGAGGTTTGCATTTTTTTTTTTTGCTTTTAACAGTCAATAAAATGTGCACGTTATTGCTTTGTAGTTATGACCGTCGAGATCTTTCCTAGGTTTAACGGAACACATAACGCGAGCACGTTATAACGCGCTCGCATTATGCTTTTCAACTTTTTTTTTTTAGGGTGTCCACGGAATGGCTACCCATTTCCATGCACCTGCCCTTTTAAATATATATATTTGAGGTTTTAACATATTGATTGCTTTATATGAATATGCAGGATATAGTAGATCACGCATTTGGATCTTCTCAAGTGACAGTTATGCTACCCGTTGAAAAAAATGTTCCAATAGATTTACATGATCATATGGTAATTTATGCATGTACTAAAAATCATTTTTATTGTATTTACTAGATATTTAATTAAATTTTTATTTTTTATCCAAAAGTTTTTTTTTTCAGGTTTAAATATGTTTAATTATATCAAAATTTAGAAATAAATTTAAATCTAATTTCAAGTTTCTTGTACTCTTTTACAACATGATGCAAGTACATCTAATCGACCTGGAACAAAGAGGAGACTTGATTTGACTGATCAACCTGATAGTTAAATGGTTTTGAATTTTAAATAGATCAGACATATCTTGTTTTATTTAAACTTTTATGTGTTGGAATTGACATATACATATTTTTGTTTATTTATATCGAATGAATTTAATGTGATGATTATATATATGCAGTCAATTATGATCATGTTATGTTCATTTTGATGATCATATGCACTCATACATATGTAGATCTAGATATTTTATCTAACTTTCAAGTAATACATGCACTATATTAATTCTTATCTCTACAATCAAATTTCATAAATATATAATTTATCACATGGTTAAAGGTAACAAATTAAAATATTCCTTAAATAGTTTAGATTATATTCATAATAAATTAAGGGCACGCAATTTTAACTATTTTCCAATTCTAGAAAATATTTGAACAATTATATGAAATGTATAATCTATAAAATTTGAACGATATTTTCAAAAAGTTAATAATAAGTTCATTGAAAATCATACAACTATACAACATGATGAAACATATATGTGTGCACATGTATATCCAATTATTTATCTTATCAACTTTTACGTGAAGACCAAAAATTGATATTTACAGTCTCCTGATAACATAATTTTTTAGTGACAATCACATGGTTGATTGACTTGATGAGAACCTACAAAAATAATTAATGGAAGTAAGTAGTTTTATAATTTTTTTGAGTCATTTAAGTAAATATATAGTAAAATTTACAAAATTGGATCTTATAAATTCCATACAAATTCAAATGATGTTTGCCATAGGATGGATGAAGGGGATGCATGTCATGAACCCTAGGGTATGGCTTAATGGGTCCTAAGAGGATGGCTTAAGGGGAATTATGCGGGTGACTTAAGGGATGCAAGATTGTGGATTAAGGGTACATGTAAGAGGATATGACTTAAGGGTCCTTCAAAGGGATTTCTTAAGGGGATGCAAGAGGGTGGATTAAGGGGAGTTGATAGAATGTCTTAAAGGGTGTAAGAGGGTAGATTAAGGGGATGCATGTCATGAACCCTAGGGTATGGCTTAATGGTTCCTAAGAGGATGGCTTAAGGGGAATTATGCAAGTGACTTAAGGGATGCAAGATTGTGGATTAAGGGTCCATGCAAGAGGATATGACTTAAGGGTCCTTTAAAGGGATGCAAGAGGGTGGATTAAGGGGAGTTGATAGAATGTCTTAAAGGGTGTAAGAGGGTGGATTAAGGTGATGCATGTCATGAACCCTAGGATATGGCTTAATGGATCCTAAGAGGATGGCTTAAGGGTAGTTATGTGAGTGACTTAAGGGATGCAAGATTGTGGATTAAGGGTACATGTAAGAGGATATGACTTAAGGGACCTTTAAAGGGAAGTCTTAAGGGGATACAAGAGGGTGGATTAAGGGGAGTTGATAGAATGTCTTAAAGGGTGTAAGAGGGTGGATTAAGGTGATGCATGCCATGAACCCCAGGATATGGCTTAATGGGTCCTAAGAGGATGGCTTAAGGGGAATTATGTGAGTGACTTAAGGGATGCAAGATTGTGGATTAAGGGTACATGTAAGAGGATATGACTTAAGGGTCCTTTAAAGGGATGTCTTAAGGGGATGCAAGAGGGTGGATTAAAGGGAGTTGATAGAATGTCTTAAAGGCTGTAAGAGGGTGGATTAAGGGGATGCATGTCATGAAATGAAATTAAAACTCATGAAATGAAATTAAAACTTTAATAAGGAAATTAATTTAAAGACAAATATATATATCAATTAAATATATACATACAACTAGATATACTTACCAATATTTATTTACTTTGTTGTACCATCTGCATCCTCTCTTTTTTGTAATGCATCTATGATTGTCTCATGATCATCCATTGAAAGTGTCCATAAAAATTTATTAGCAGGCCTCCCTTGATATCTAACTAATTTTATATTGGTTTCCAAAATCAAATGTGAATAATGTATGTCTTTCATAATCTTCAAATGCAGGCAAGCCATTCTTTCTTATGAAATATTTTTGAAGCCAAGTGCCAACAAAAATTACTGAACCAGTTGGATACTCAAAGTTATCATCATCCACTCTAGGATGTACCAAATTATATTTTCTCTCAATAAATCTAGCCAACCAGTACTCTGTCTCCTCTTCATTCTCCTCGGGTGTAACAACAACATACACATGTCCTACAAAAATAGATAAAAAATTCAATAAAGAGCATGACTTATATTTAATTCATGTATACAAACATGCATACATATAAAATTCATCTCAATAAATAATGTACCTTCTTGTACAAGATCAAAAACACGATCATAATCATCTGATGCGAATGCTTGATTATCTTCAATTATTGTTCCATGTTGAACATGTGTTGATGTAGGTGTTAAGGCTCTTTGTTTCTATTGTTCAACCCATTCCATATTTTCACAAGCCTCCCAATCACCTGCGATACAAAATTGAAAAATAATGGCAACTCCCTTGTCCATATTGTCCATGTTTTTGCATTCAAACTCTTAAATGAATGCCATTTTGCAGATCCATTAATTGTTTCACAATATTTTCGAGAACAAATATCATTTTCTTCAACTAACCAAAAGAAGTGATGAATTATTGAGCTCTCACTTACTCTTGTAGATAATTTGGTATCACCAATCTACAATTGCATGTGCATATCTAAATTTTGCAGCATCCTCAAATTTTAGTTTCTCTCTAGCAAGAGCTCTTTTCACACATGCTCTTGCTCCATCGTGTTCTGCATTACCATGACCGGCTTCAAAAACACTCCATATGTGTTATATATAATTTTCCTAATGAACTCTGCATAACCAATAAAACATCCAAGCATTTCTGAATTGACCCGTGAAATTATCTGACCATATGAGATGTTCTAGCAATTGAATTCCTCTTTCTTTTAATTTTTTGTAAAATATATCAAAACAATATTGAACAAACTCAGATGAATGTAATCGATTATCACTTACATAAAAATGGCACTCTCTCAAAAAAATTCTATGATCTTCTCTACTATCATTTGCATGTCTATAAACAATATGAAAAAAAATAGCTACTTGCACTGAATTATAATACTGTGATTGAATTTCTTCTTGTGGAGCAAGAGTATAATTTTTAGCAAAATCAACAACTGACAATATAGTTCCAATTGGGAATGTGTTTTTACATAAACACAATTGATTATCAAGCCAATGAGCATATTGAGAGTGTTGAACATATTTAGGTACAATCTTATCTTTAAATTCTTTAATAAATGCATGCACAGTATTTTTTTCCATCTTTTAAAGAATACTCAACATTCTTAAATTTTTGTACATCTACTAATTTTTGTCCAAATTTATTTAAACTACTTTCCTGCATACATTCTCCTAATAATGAAAAGTTAGCACATCTATCATATTCTCCAGAAATACATGATTTTAAATAAAATAAGTTTCCGTTAGAGGGTTCACAAAACAAACCTGATATAAAATCTTTGATTCTTTTAGGTGGCATATTAATACCACAAATGTCCTGCATAATTTGGTTAACATGCAAGGTGTGTCGTATATATTGAAAACTATCATAATAATAATAAAAAATTACATGAGTCTTACAACAACAAGAGATTCATTTCTTATTAATTAACATACCAAGGTTTACACTTTTCGAATGATCTTTGACTTATTTTAATATTCAATGGTAAGATTGAAGAATCTAATTTTTTTTTATATAATTCAGTTTGAGTCATATCTAAGAGATGCTTTGGATGAGGTACACGAATTTTGGAACCCACCTTTAATTTTAAGACATCTCTAATGTTAAGTGATACTCTTGTATTATTATGCCAAAATTTATCAATTAATGATTTAATTTCATTAGTTAATTTCATGTCTAATCTTGGGAGTCTACCACTAAAACTCCAACATTGATTAATTGGATCCTTTTCAACATTTTCTCTTCTTTTAGCAGTTCTAATCAAAGTTTTAGGATTTAATTTTATACATTTACTAATCCTACTTAACATTATTTTATTTGAAGTTGCTTTATCAACTAAAGCAGTTGTTATTGCACGACGAGCCACTTTTTTATCTTTAGATCAAATTTTCTTACCTATAAAATCAATAGCTTTAGCATCACTAGAAATGACTTGTTCTATTGAATCATCTTTCTGTTTTGGTTTTACAAAAATACCTAATTTTTTCATCACTTTTCTCATTTTCCACATTCTCATCAATTGCACTATGAGTTGACATTGGAATCCTAATTTATTTCTATAAAAAAAACAATTTATATATTTTATTTCCATAACTTCTAATTTATCTCAAAGAAACTTTACGATGAAGGTTATCTAACACATCTTTTTGAATTGTTAAAAAAACATTTTCACCTTCATCCATACAAGGGGTTTCATTTTCATTCACACAAGGGGTTCAAATTTCATTTTCAAATGTAAAAAGGATTTCATTCTCATTTTCATCAATATGAGGGATTTGATTAGCATTTTCATTCTTATAAGATATATTTTCATCATTTTTTTTGTTTTTGCATTCTTTCAACCCTAGAATTATTGATATCATCAATGGTGTATCCAACTTCATTTAAACAAGAAAAATCAATATTATCAAGACTTGGGTTTGAAAAAATACCTGGAGAGATTGTTTGAATAGGTGCATTTTCCATATCATTGGGAGGTGGATTTGAAGACATACCCAAGGTTGTTTGCATACGTACTATTTCCATATCATTCAAATTTGAAGTTGAAGACATAGTTGAGTTTGTCTCCATAATTGCATTTTCTTCTATATTCACCATCTCCACATTTGCATCATCTACATTCATTTCATCATTCACGACTTTCTCTTCAATATTCATTGAACTAGATGCTTCCAAATTTTTCATTTGACTAATTCTTTCTCTTCTATCCTTTCGTATTTTTGCCTCCATATCTTTATTTTCTTGAATTTCTTTGAGTGTCATTGACTTTCTACACTTTTTTCTTTGTCTTTGCTTTGATCCCATGGTTACAAACCATTTTTGATGAAAAAATAAATGATTTACTTGTAACCAATTTTAAAATTTTCATCTCCTTCAAATATTTAAATAACACTTTGTACTATGAAGATCCTTTCTTCTTTGAACTTTGAAGTACACAAAAATATCATGAATACATCCAAAAACTCTTTTTTTTTAATATTCTTGTAAATTATTCTTGTACTTGATTCCACTTCAGAAAATTCAACCAGCACTTGAATTTTCAACCAATTTGCAGTAGAATATGCCTTGCACAAGACAAATTTGCAATTAAAAATGCAAAAAATGGAGCTTTTGAGCCGTACTGTAGAGAAAGAATGTTGAAGGAAAAACGTGTTGTACCAAAAAATTTCAAATCAAGGAAAAATGGCCATATCAGAAATGCGTATGCATTATGAAACACATACGCATTCTGAAAGTAGAATGCATATTCCTTTCATAACACGTACACGTTACCTTTACCCAATGGGTAAAAAAATAACACGTACGCATTATGGAATGAATATGCATTTCATTTAAATAATGCGTACATGTTTAAATAACGCGTACGCGTTATTTAAAAAGTTATTTCCCAACCCGCCTGCAGCCTTGGTTTTAGGCTCGGGAAAGGCTTGGCAATCCGAGCCTTAGCCTTTGACCTACAACTAAAAAACTAAGGCAGATTGAAGAAGAATGTTCAAATTTGACAATATGGCTAATGATTTTTTTTTTTTGAATCAATCTATAAAATTAAAACCCATTACAGAAAATGATGTCTAGTTTTTAAATATATATATATTTTTCAGATTGGATTATATTTTCTATTTTTTAATTAATTTCAAAGCAAACTAGTCCTTAAACTTTAAATATCAATTTTTTTTGTTTTTTAATAACTTTTTTTTAGTTATGGTTTTTGTAAAAAAAATTAAATGACATCAATTTTTAGACAATTCTCTACAAAATGAAAAAAAAGTTTCAGAAAATGTTTAGTTTAGGTCAAATTATGTTGTTCGTACATGTTGATTTTTAAAAACAACAATTAAGGCCAATAAAAATTTAATAAAAAAAAAATTATTCAACAAAAAATTACAAAAAAAAATTCCTCATCAATCTTCATGTTGTTAGCTCTCTTTCCCCAAAAGGAATTAGCAAAATACTTTTATTTGAGTCAAAAAGTGTTGTTTGTACATGTGCATGGTATGGTAAAAAAAACAGGGTCTTTTAAAAAGTTGTTTTTATAGATCCTTATCAAAATTTAGTTTCTACAATCTGGGTATTTGAATAATTTACATATTTATAAACTAGATTCAAAATTCAAAATTTCATATTACTGAATTTTTTAAAAATTCATTGTGTAAGTGCCTCAAAGTTTCAATCCAAATGTGACAAATTCTGAAAAACAACAAAAACACTTCCACTTTTTGACCTTTTTGTGGACCCAACTTCTTGCATCAGCCCCTATAGTGAGTATTTTGTAATATACTATAATTAGTTATAATATATTGTGAGCTAACCCTCATGGTGGTTTTTCCCATTTTGGGTTTTCCATGTAGAAATCCTGGTGTTCATATGTTATGTGATGTTGTGGATGTTTCCATGCCTTATTTCCTTACTGTAGTTGAATGTGCATTAGTGATTGGATGTTTAATGTTTGAATGGTTTAAGAGAATATTGATTCACCCTTCTCTTAGTATTTTGGGTGTTCAAAAATTTGTATTAGAGCTTGGTTCCTTGGAAGGAGCTTAACCACTTTGGGAAGGACTTGGAGATTGAACACATGGATAATAGAAGGTTTCATATTCCTCTAGAAGGGATCCATGTTGTTGGATTTATATAAGAAGATTGCATACTTGACAAAGACGGAGAACTCAAAGTTTCTCTTAAAGATATTGACAAGATTGAAGGTCAAAATACATATTTAAAGGAATATGTCAAAGAACCAAATGAATGCATCATAAAATTGACATAACACATCAAGAGGTATAGAGAAAGGTATTATGAAGATAGTGACAAATTGAAACAAGAAAATAAAAACATCACTAGATTGAAAGTGCAAGTTGAAGAAAATAAGAGTTGAGAATGTCTAAATGCAATGGTGAAAATAAAATCTGATGAATGCATAAGGCTTGAACAAGAAGTGGTAAATCAAAGTTCAGATCTGTAGAAAGCAAGAAGTCATGAATAAAAATCCAAGGAAATCTCTACAATGCTTGATGAGTTGGTTGTGGGTCAAAAAGCATCCAAAAACAAAGATGGTTTAGGATTTGAAAAAGGTAAAAGATCAAAATTAGATCAGCCATCTAATAGAAAACAAAAAACCAACATGAACTAGAAAAGACTAAAGACAAGAAGAAAAATGGAAAGATCTTGAATCAAAGAAATGAAGCTAGAAGACCTCTAGTTAGACAACCAAATGCTCAAAGGTACCAATCTCTCAATTGTTTTTGTTATTATTGTAATAAATTTGGACATAGAGCAATAAAATGTAGAAGAAGGGTGAATCAAAATGTTCCATACTTTATTGGTCAATTCTTTACATCCAAAATATTTGGACTTAGATAAAATGAATACATAAGTCAAATGATGAATGGATATAGCAATGGTATTTAAATGATTCAATCTTTCAATGGTTATTATTATACATGCTATGGATTTGGACACAAGGCTAATCAATGCAGATCTAGAATGAATGGAAGGAATACTATTTAGAAGAATTTCATATGTCATAATTATAGTAGACCTAGACATATTGCTAAGTTTTATAGAAGAAAAAACATAAGAAAGGGTAATCTAGTAAAGAGGAATGAACCAATCAAAAAGGTTGATTTGGTTGAAGTAAAGAAGTAAATTGAAAATATTTGGAGAAAGAAGGAAGAGATAGATGACAAGAGAGAATTTGTACCATCCTTCAGTGTAGATTTTCCCTCTAGAAACTAAGCCAATAGCTATGGCTTCGGGGGAGATTTAATGAATATCTTTTTCCCCCCACCAGAAAAGAGGTGTTGAGGCTATAACACAAAGATATGAGATGAGGATCAACATGCTTGATCTATTGGAAAATATTGCGAAATTAAATAAGTCAATGTGAAAGTTTATAGAGCTTCAAAAGCTAACTATGCATAAAGTTTGTGTTGAAAACTTTATGTGTTGAAGAATTCAATGCAAAATTAGGTTGAATCGAAGGGTTATAAGAAAATTTACTAAGGAAAATTCATTTCACACAAAGCATTCAAAGAGAATCAGAGTAGAAGGAAAGATAATTCAAAGAACAAAACCCTAGTTCAACGAGTGAGTTAAACAGGTATTTTGCAAATAGTGTGTGTCCTAGCTTTCAAAAAAAAATGTTTTAATTCAGTTTGAATCTACATTGTGATGAATACGTGCCTAAGGCTATAAAGGTTATAGAGAAACCCCAACCTAAACTTAAGAGATACCCTACAAAAGCCATAGAAGATGACTGACTAGGTGCTTTCTCACACATTCTGTATGGGTCTTACAAACTAAGGACATTAGGTCATATATGTTGGGAACAGATGCCTCAAATTTTGGCTTGAACCTCTAAAAAGACTTGGAAAATTATCATATTTCTCAGCCTTTACCTCTCTACTGCTGGGAGCTTTTCCTAGAGGCGCGGTTGTGCAGTTTTACCACCTTACTATGGGCCTTTGTTTCTCTGTCCATGATTGAAAGGTGCTACCACCATACCACGGGGTCTCCGTCTTGGGCTGGCGGTAGCGCGGTGGATGGGCACGGTCAGTATGAAGGTTTACCTCCCTACCATGGGGGTTGCTCAAAGGAGGCATGATGGCTGCGCTGAACATCAATAGTCAACAAAGAATGCTTACCACCATACTATGATGGCCTTTTGGCCATGTCACAGTGGTGAAGTAAACTATGGTGGTTAATAAATTTGGTTACCTCCTTACCGCGAAGCTCTTGCGGTTGGAGTGAGGTAGCGTGGTGGGTTCGATGATCGGCTCTAGCGGTTGGCCGGTGGCACCACCATATCGTGAAGGGTTGATTTGATCTAGGCAGTGATGCGGTGATAGATGATGCATTAGTAGACAAGCCGCTACCTCAGTACCACGAGGGTGTTAGGAGAGACTAGCGGTTACGCAGTGGCACCGCCATATCACAAAGGTCTATCAACCTTGGAGTGGTGTTGTAGTTACACTGCCATACCATGGTGGCCTCTTTGGTTTGGGGCGGTGGCGTGGTAAAGAGCTCATGAACATATTTTGATCAGTCAAACTTGACTGGAAGCGGCGAATAAATAGAGAGGTGACATGTGGCAATTAATCAACAACTGATTGGTCAAATTTTGAATTGGTGAAAGCATTAACTACATGGCTCTATTCGACAGTTGACAAGATCTGATTAAGGCAAGAGAATTAATGCCTAGGTAGCCTAATGCGTGATTGTAGGGCAACTTGGTCAGAAGCGATCAAATTTGTTTGTCAGAAGGAAGGTGCATAATAAAGGCACCCAATTGGTTGGTTGGAAGAATAATGCATAAGTCTTATAATAGTCGAATATATAAGTCACTAAGGTGATAGTGAAAATAAGGTTGTATTCATTGTATGCGGAAAAGAATTGTAATAGTGAGGAGGTCGACTGAATGCTGGTGAAAGATGACATTTTCAAGTCAAGTCTATAAGTTTGTATGTGAACTATTTTAGTATAATACAAAGTGATTTAGCTTGGTGTGGTGGGTTTTTCTGCCATAAGGGTTTTTCCACGTAAATCTAGTGTTATCTGTATGATTTCTTATTTTGGTTACTCTTGTTACCCTATATTTGTTCATCTCAGTTGTTTTAAGAAGTTTTAAAACTAGTCTTTGCACTTCTCCTCTATATTTTTAGTGTTGGGAAAGCGTTTTCGCACCCTTTTCTTTTCCTTTCAATATATTCATGGAAAAATGGAAGAGAATTATCCCAACAAGTTAATTGATATATGGTGAAATAAATTAATTGGTGAGGATTTCACCCTAAAGTTGGAATACAAAAAATAATTGAGAAGAAAATAGATGTATGGCAGTGGTTCCCCAATTTCTTTTATGATAACAAGTGGATTAGAATGGAACTAAGAAGAATTCATAATCAATTTTTCTAGAGTAATATGCCACACATGATTACAAAGGAGAGAGGTCACCGGTCTATGCTCCACTAGACCCGTCCCCATTCTAAATTTTGTTAAAAATAAAGATGTGATGGAGAAAATAGGTGCAATATTTGATTAGAGGGCCCTTATAGTGAATCCTATTAGGAAACCAATAGTTAGGTATGTTGCTATGGTCATTGGCTATAAAATTTATTACACCAATAGAGATAACTATGTTTCTACCACCAAAATCCATGTGGCACATGAGAAGGTAGATAATGGTGTAGACTTTATGATATCTGTGAGTTTCTAAGGGAACAATTAATGGAGAATCTAAAGCATATCAAGGAGAAGAATTGTGTGTTTAAGTATGGAACTTTGGTCATTTGGTTACTTTTCTACTTTTTGAAGGAGGTACCCATTATTGGAAAGGTAAATTGGATGAGTGGAAGGAATATGGAACACCAAATTGTATATTATATGAGGAGGCTTGGAGATTTCAATCCATAGGATGATGCCCTTATTGCCTTCTTTGTGGCATTTCAAAAGAGAATGTATGAGAGAGAGAGGATTCCAAGGTCAACTATAGAAAAATAAAAAAGTGATATCACATTCCTAGTTTCCATAGATCATTGCATTATGGAGGTATTGGGACTAAGATCAGTTTGGGTTCCTAAATTGGGTTATGAGGTGACATAGGTCGATCTTAATGGCTATGTAGATATTCTATTGAAGAGTCTTAAGGATGAGACAAATCATAGGTATGATAATTTTGAATAAAATTCCATGGATATCCATATGAAAAGAAAGGAACCACATATCATGGAAAATGATGATGCTATGGTTGACATTTATGCACAAGAACATGGAATTTCAAAGGAGAAAGTATTGTGTGCTAGAGAAAGAGAAAGAGAAGATATGGGTGTTGGAGAAGCTTCATGTAGCTTGAGGAGATCAAGTAGATAAGCTACCATTCCACCATCTATATAAAATTCCTTTGGGGTTTTACCTATTGTAGGAGAGAAGATAAAATATACCATTGTTCCTCTGATAAGGGAGAAATCCCCATCGGTTGTGCACGCCACCAGGGTAGATAAAACGAAGGCTACCACTGTTGCACCTTGTGTTGCCCTAGCTAAAAGAATAAGGAAACAAAAATTCACAAGAGAGAAGGATATATGGATAAAGTTTGGTGATGAATAAGAAGTTTTGGAAGAAGATGTACCCCCACTAAAATAAAGAGAAAAAAATGATGCCTCACAAAGTGAAGCTAGCACCAAAAGGAGAAGGGTTGACATAATAGATACTGAAAGTGAAGAGTAAATAGAAAAGGAAAAAGAAGCATTTAAATTTCATATAATGGAGAAGAAGAAGGAAGCCAAGAAGGCTTCATCAAAGAAGAAAAATACCACAAAAGGAAAGAAGACTCTAGGAAAAAGAAAGGAAAAGAAACAAGTTGAATCAGTAAGGCATCACTCCCCAATGAAACTTGAGGCATTGTTCAATAGAATTACATAGAATGAAATTTTGGTGGAGACCACAACATTATACAAGGATGAAGATGAGGTCGACAAGGCTACCATCATAGAAGCCATAATCAAGTATATTGTTATGCTTGAAGTTGAGATGCATAATATCGAGAAGGATATTCTTGATGATGAGCTATAGAATATTTTGTTAGAAAGGAGACAAGAGGTAATACAAGAGCATGAAATGATGAAAGATGAAGGCTTGGAAAGAGTTGGTGTTCCACTTTATGAAGATGATAGGGCAACATTGGTCACCATATATAGTAAGAAGATGATAACCTTGAGATTCAACATCCTTATGGGAAAAGATAGGTGATCTAGAGATAATTGGAAAAGAGATCAATGATAAAGTAGAGGAGATTGTGCAAAAGTTAGGATTGACTTCGATGATTGAATAATAAATGAATTTTAAAATAAGTTCTCTAGAACAAAATATAGAGGAAGAAGTGCAGATAGATGATGCTCAACATGAGTAGGATACAAATGAAGAAGTTGCACAAAATAACAATCCGTAGGAAGTGGAGGACATGGAAAAAGAGAATGATGAAGATGCAATGATAAAAGAAGGAATTGCAGAGGAAAATGTCACATCTCCTCCTCTGGTACAAAATTTTGATGTTATTCCTCTGAAAAAAACAAGAATACTATAGAGGAAGAGAACACTAATACGATTGATGATAAAATTGATGATGTAGAGAATGAAGAAGAGAAAGTTGATGAAGAAAAATAATAAGATCGTGAAGAAGAATAAGAAGACAAAAACATGGATGCATCCGGAGATGCAGAGAAAGATAAATTAGTCGACTCTGGTACTATAGATGATAAGGGAAAGGATGGAGAAGTTACAAAGACTCCTAATGAATTTGTTATCTCCTCTAGAGATTCTCTAAGAAATCTATTGTGTACAACCTAGTTTCCAACTAGTTGTGTCTTCACAATTGTTGCAACCACAAATCAAGGAAATATGGACCTAAACAAGATTTCACCTATTCACAAGATTTATCTAGGAGATATGTTCCATTCCTCTGCAAGGAAAGAGATAATTTAATCACATTAAAAGAGTAGAGAGTTAATAGATGAGGCAATTAAGGCATTGCATGAGATCGTACTTGGATCAAACCTATGCACATATCTCTCTGATATGTACTATCATAAAAAAAATATTGATTGATTCTTTTAAAATATATTCATCTTGACTAAAGATATAGGTAGAGAAAGAGGTCAAGTAGAGGTTAAGTGACAAAAGGATGTTGGAGATCACAAAAAAATGTGCTATTGCACATAAGAAATTTTAAAATTTTTAAAGCATGTAGAAGCATGTCTAGATGAAGCTAAGACACTGTTTTAGTATGGCATGAAGTGGCCTAGAGCCACATAAAGCATAAGGAAGAAAATGGACTCCATTGGGTCTCAGTAAATGTAGTCTCGAGTGCATATGACCTAGTAGTTGACCTCATTTGTGTGACAAGGAATGAAATTGAAGATATTCACAAGAAGTTCTTCCAGTTGAAGGAAAAAAAAGAGCATATTATTTTGTAGTTTGGAGAGGTAAGGGATCAAGTCTATCCCAAACTTATAATTGTTTCTATAGATTTTCTCAGTTTTAACAAGGCAAGGAAGATGAATCTAGTACCTACTACTCTGGAAGAAGGAGAAGAACTTCTATTGGAATTTGAAATGCAGAATAGATTTCTTGTGGAGGCTAAGATAGAATGGGATCAAGGAAGGAGAGACTAGGAAGATCAATTGAAGAAGTTGCAGGCATCAACCACCTTCACTTGACACATTTTTTTACCTTTTTATGCATTTATGTTTAGATTCTTTGTAAATATGCAGACAATATAGAATTCTTTCAAAACAATTTTGAGTATTTTCTCTAGTATATGACTCAAGGGAAGTCGATTCATTATTTTTCCTATTGTATATATGATTACATCATTCATGGGGAGTTTCAGAAAGAGTTTAAACAACTTATATAAGCTCCCTTTTCCCTTCATGCCAAAGG
This sequence comes from Sequoiadendron giganteum, assembly GCA_007115665.2. Taxonomy (NCBI): domain Eukaryota; kingdom Viridiplantae; phylum Streptophyta; class Pinopsida; order Cupressales; family Cupressaceae; genus Sequoiadendron; species Sequoiadendron giganteum. Next base: position 455,641,312 of record CM021100.1, on the reverse strand, counting down.
GGGAGAGTATTTTTGGAGTTTTGTTTTGGCATGTTTCCATCAATGATGAAGGGGGAGATTGTTGGAAGTTTGAGGAGATTGTCATTGATGATGTTGTTTTGGAAACATGAGCATGGATGGCTCTTGATGACTTAATACAAGTATTTTCATTAATGTTAAAAAATTTGTGGATCACTTTGGGTAATCCTAACAAGTTTTTGAGATGCTAAGGAAGTCATTTGTGGAAATTGTTTTTTTCCAGAAAGGCCGATTGTGTGAAAATCTGATTAAGTGTCAAAACTGCCAGTTTAGTATTACTGGGCTTGCACCCCTCTGCAAAGGAATGTTTTGATCTGTAATTCTAACATTAATTTGGTGGATGCTAGATGCATCCAAATCCAATATTTCATATTTTTTGGAAATATAGGTTGAGAGATAAGAGTAACAAAGCTTGACCTGGCATATTACAATCATTTTTTGTACAATGTGTCTATGTGGGAGATTATGCACTTCTCCATGAATGAGTTTTTTTCTTTGTGGTGTTGAAATTAATTTGCTAGATGTCAGTTGATCTTGAATTCTAGATGGTATTGATTTTTTTAGCCCACGTGTCTAGATGTGGATACATAGATGAATTTTTTTATTTTTAGGTCTTATTTGGAGCTGACCTAACATGTTTGGTGTTGTACAAAGGATGAACAATTATTTTTTATCTTATGTGGGATCTATTATAGGTCCATTCCAACCTATATTAAGATGTTTTGAGATTTTAATTATGGAATGTGTTATGGATGATAAGTTTTGGAGCTGACAAGATATATTGTGGGTGTTACATCTAATTAGGTAGACCTAATTGATGTTCTACTAGATGTAGATATAAATGCTAGATTGTTTTTGATATTTTAAATATATAGATGTAACATGTAATATGTGTGATGCAAATTTGAGCAGAGAAGTGAGGATTTGAAGATCAAAGTTATGTGAATGAAGAGTGAGGTGGTGTGTTGAATCTAAATCGATGCAAAGATTTTTGTTATGCTTCATTGGAATTGTATTCTTGCATGTTGCAGATGCAATTGTAACAGTTCAAAATAGGCTATGAGCCACTATCTCTCTTATATTTTTTTCTTTGTGGACAGTGAGTCCACTTGCAGTGAACATTTCTATAATATATTATAACTGGTTACAATATATTGTGAGCTAACCCTCATCGTGGTTTTTCCCATTTTGGGTTTTCCACATAAAAATCCTGGTGTTCATGTGATGTTGTGGATGTTTTCACGTTTTCTTTCGTTACTGCAGTTGAACATGCATTAGTGATTGGATGTTTAATGTTTGAATGGTTTAAAAGAATACTGATTCACCCCTCCTCAGTATTTTGGTTGTTCAACAAATATGTTAAGGTTTTGATCTTTTGATTTCTTTCGTTAGTTTCTTCTTGTTTTAAGTATAGTATTTTTGGTTTCATTTTTTTATTAATTCATCAAAATTTAAAATAAATTATATTTTTACATTCTAAAATCTATTCTATACATAAAAGGAGTTCAATTATTTCTCAAAAAACGATTAGGGGGAACACACTCAAAAATTTAATAAGTGTCAAATTTGAAAATTAGTAATAAATCACATATTCATTAAAAATTGGCAAAAAGGAAGATAAACTACATGGTGTTAGCTAATTTTCCATCGAAAAAATTTGTGAAATTCTAATAATTATTAATATTTTAGGGGGAGCACACTAGACACTATGTTATATTTTTTTGACAAAAGTAGGACCACTTCAAGTGTGCTCCCCTTATTTTGAACCTTAATCTCCACTATTTAAAAAATCAATAATTTAGAAAATAGATTTAAAACACTCTACACTACAACTCTTTTTCTTGACACATCTTCAAATTTTGAGCATAACTATCTTCAATTTCTCATCTAAGATCAATTTTTACTAATGTCATAAAAAAATGGCCACTTAAGATCCTCTTTTGGCCCTCTATTTATATGCACATATTCATATATGTAGTTATCATCTCGAAAGTTTAAGTGTGTTATCCCAAAATAGGAGTACTTAGTGTGCTCCCCCTATTTGAACCTTAATTTTCACTAGTTAAACAAATGCTATTTGAGAAAGTAGATTTAGAGCACTATGAGTCTTTTTCTTGACATATCTTCAAATTTTTGAACATGACTATCTTCAATTTCTCCTCTAAGATCAATTTTTATTAATTTTAGGAAAAAAAAGTGGTCAGTTAAGACCTTGTTTTGATCCTTCATTTACATTCACATATCTAAACATATAGTTATCATCTTGGAAGTTTAAGTGTGTTATCCCAATTAACACACTATATATTTCGGATGCCACAAAAAGATATAAGGGTAACACTACAACTTTTAGTCAAAGGCAATTAACATTCTTATGATTTGCATTCATATAAGTACCTTTAGCAATACTAGGTGTTTGAATGGCTTTCTATTCCATTGTTGTATTGAATGCATAAACCTTTGAGGTCAATCACATAATCAATTGCTTATGTGTTAAATTTGAATGGTATTTGAAGCATTTTAATCCTCACCCAAAATTATATTTGTATATCCTTTATGGTAAACCTGAATTGATATCGAAATACTTTTAATTTTGATACATTTGTTTGAATTTATAATAAGAAATCTAAATATATATTTAATTAATATATATATTTTAATATATCAACGTGTGTTTTAAGATATACATATAATTTAAAACATATATATTTAAAAAATGGTTTCTAAATTATGGTTTAATTGAAATCTTTAAAATTCAAAATTTTGAACTTTTAATTCTAAGTTTGAACCTGACTCTGGAAGTTTAATATTATAATGTTTCATTAGCTCTGCAGATCAGAGGGTGCGGCCGAATTACACTTCGCAAGTTAAAACTTGCATTAATCAAACATGACTTGAAGTCCAAAATTGCAAATCAAATTTCGTCTCAATTTTGCATATTGAAAATTTTCCATTCAAATTATAAGTTGCACGGTAACCCTGGACCTCGAAATGCTAGGTCATTAAAATGCTGATGCACAAAATGGATTAAATGGAAAGGCATTAGAAAAACCGAAGAAAATGCGAATAGCGATGTAATGCCAAATTCGCAACTATTGTTAGCATCCATGACCTGCAAATAAGATCTCATCGACTGATATGAATGCAGTTTCCAAGACAAACCTTTGACCTCTACCAGCATTATCCTTGCCTTTGTTCCCAAGGAAGCTTTGGTTCAGAGAACGATGGAAGAATGGTTTTTGTCAATTTGAAAGTGCTTCGGTTGACTTCTATGCAGTGTGCGAAGCGTAGACAATGCACACGAACTGTTTGACATAATGCCCAAAATAAATGTTCTCTTGTGAAGCGCAAACCGCGTGCGCAACCTCTTTGATAGAAATCCTTGAACACCATGATTTTTGCACCATATATATATATATAAAATAGATCCAAAGGAGAGGCTCTCAAAATACTTATGCTAATGCAATTGGGAGGTTGAAGTCAAATTTCACACCTTTTCGAAGCTACGCAAAAATGGGCGACATCTTTGCACAACGTGGAAACACAGAGCAAGGCACGCGAGCTGTTTGACATAATGCCTCTTTCCTGCTTGTGTGGTGAAATTTTAACCACAGCTTTGCATTCTTCCATTTTGGATTTAATAAGCACGGCAAGATGTTCCTTTTGAAAAAATCTCTTTGACAACATTCCCGCTTCAGTTAATGAGATTCGTCCTTCCCAAGCCTAATCTGGGATTGCATTTTTAGATGTTATTTGAGAATCTTCTTCTTTGGGTTACCTTATTCATAGTATATTTCGACTGCTTCCCAAACTCATTAACCTGATCTTTGTTGGAAATTCACCCAACTCCCACGCGTCTTTCTGGGCTTTACCGCACAACCGCTCCGTCATTTCCTTCAATTCTTGCGGTCTCCACCACCTCTCACCGCTTTACCGTGCCCTCAACTTTCTCTACTCACGGTACCGCTGTGTCCCTTGCGATACCGCAGCCTCACTGTTTGATGTTCGCAGTTGAGCGGGTTAACCACCTGAGCTGTGCTACCGCTGTCCCGCGGTTTCATCACTGACAGCCCGCAGTGGCGCGGTGTCCACCGCTTCACCGCGGCCTGCCTATCTGCCGACCGTGGTAGCGCGGTTAACCGCGGCCCCGCGGTCTAGCTCCTGGCCTCCTGCAGTTGAGCGGTGCCCACCGCGATACCATCAGGGCTTTCTCTCTCATCCGCGGTTATGCGGTTTTTGGCTTGTCCGGTGGCGGTTGTTAGTGGAGTTTGAACTGGTCGTATTAATTCGAATGGACATGATTTTGATGGAAAATTTAATTGCCTTTATTATTGTAATTTATGTTACTCTTCTGACTGCCGTGAATAATCTTTATAATGTTGGTAGTTGAAATATTTTTATAGATAGAAAAGAAAATTTTATATTGCTCAGCAAAAATTTTCGAAGTAGTTGTTTTGATGAAATTTTATGAATAAGATATAATATTAATTCTGGGTGTGAAAAATCTCTGAAAGTTTTTTTTCTCTTTATATCTCTGCTTCTATTCTTTCAATCTTCAGCATGCCTATATAATAATAACAGTTGCATTTTATCCTTTCGAGAAACATGTTACAAATTGAAATGTGGAAGATAGCATTCACAAATACCAGATGATCTCTTTTGAATTAAATGATGCCAAATTGAATATTCTCTTGAAATGGTGATGCTGATTAGGCATTTATTGTGTTGAACGGTACCAATTGAAAGGTTCTTAGAGCGAAAGAATCTACAATGTTTTTGGGGTATCCAACGATATTATAGTTCCAATGACTAATACTTGGATGGAGATATTAAACCCTTCTTCAACGTGGTCAAATTGATAGGAAAAATGAGATAAAATGAATGGGGTTTAAGGTCTTGAGTTTAAGGCTGTAAGCATAGAAGCAGGGATGTTTGCATTACAACAACTATGAGTACATGGGACAATTTATTAGAATTATAAATGCCTGTTTTACATTATCAGAAACCCCAAACATACAGTTTTATGGATATTGAAATGCCAAGCTATTTTTAGCAGGGATGAGCGAATAAAAAATTTGGATGAGCAGGATATAGCCTGGACATATAATGCTAAAAGGAAGGTGTACAATGCCAATATAAAGATGATAATCATAGATTTTTGAGCATGGGAAGTAGATAAATCAAGATAAGGGAACATGTGAAGTGACTGAAAAGGAGATGGCCAAGAATTAGAAGAAGTATGTTGAAAGATAAGGAATAGGACTGAATCGAAGGAGTTTGAAAATTGCAAGATAAAGGAAGCCCATAATGTTGAAAAATACCAATTTGAGGTTATTGATTCTAAGGCTGAAATTTTAGATTACAAGGAATATGAAAGCCATTGTGGTGAAAATTGCACAAGACAAATATAATAGATTATGAGAAACATTTCTGTCCTAGCAGTGAAGAATTTCAGAGACAGACAGATTGATAAATATGGTTAATGGTGAATGTTAGTCAAAGGCTATGCAGGTTAGAGAATGGATAGGAGAATCGAGGACACATGGTTAATTATGATGGGTTTCTTGTAGTCCCTGCACATTATCTTTTAACACGTATATATGTGGCTGCAGCATATGAAGCATAGAGGATGGATATAACATAAGCATGATTGAAATGGACAACATCAAAGCTTTTGCAAGGGGTGTTAATTATGAGCTTTTAGATATTCAGGAAATACAATAGAGTCTACTAGCATTCAAGTGATAAAAACAGAATGTGCTGACCACAGTAAGATGTTAGAGATTCAACACTTTTCATTGTTAATTGTCACATTTGATGAATAAATTAAAAAAATATATGATCTAATGGTTTTAGTTTCTTGATGACATGAGTTACTTAAATGTGTTCTATCTTGTAGATTAATTGAATAATTATGTTCTTGTGATGAAATGTGTGTGAGAAGGTTGAATTATTTTGCAAGTAGAAGGGTGCAAACAATTTGGACTTAGCAAATTTATCATGAGAGTGATTTCAATGCTATTTTATCCTTCTTTTGTAGCCTTAAGGTCAAATGTCAATTAGAAGGATCAACTGATTATAAGATTCATGTTGTGACCATGACCCCTAATTAATCACTATTGTTAGGAGTGATAATTGATTATTTCTTTCCACCTCCTTGATGTTCTATAACGAAACCATGTACATAGAAGAACAATTGATCCATTAGATCCCATTGCTCAAATCTCAATAACCTTGCTCTAAGGATTGACTTGTTTGAGCTATCTTATTGCTAAGGTGTAGAAAATCAAGATAAAATATAAATATATGTATCTATATGTATAATTGTAATACCTATATATAGATACATACATATATTTACACACACACACACATGTATGTATGTATGTATATGTACAAATATGCATATACATATACATATGCATATGCATACACATACACATACACATACACATATACATGTATAAATATACATATACATATACATATACATACACATACACACACATACACACACACATACACATACACATACACATACACATACATACATACACACACATACATACATACATACATACATACAAACATGCATGTATAGTTTTTACTACACACTCACACATTTGTGTGTATCAAATAATGTTAGAAATAAAATGAAAAAAGAAAGAAATGATGCATTGAAAAAAAAGGGGCAGGAAGGCTTTTAGAGTTAACTCAAGATTGACCTAGAAGCTTTAAGCATTGGTGAGGAATAACCCCTCCCTCATATGGCTAGAAAACAATCTTTAACCCTAGGATGGCATAAGTAAAAGGGGTTTTTATGTCATTAATAAGGCATGATTTCCCTCCCCATTACCATCCAATATTCACACTAGAGGACAAGAGGAATGATACACAAGATAGAGACTCTCATGACCTCCATAAAAGAGCACTCTAGCAAGGATTTGGGGGAAATCAGAAATAAAAAAGGAGTTAGATTTTGGTAGACTAGAGTTTGAAATAGAGGATAGATCTAACCAAGAGCTAAGAGTGACCATTTGGGAAGCTTCTCATAGGTAGTTTCTCAACTTGGAAGGTTGGGTGTAGAATACTACACTCCAAATTTAAAAATGTAAATAAAATCTTTACTTGAATTTTTTTTATATCTATATGTCCAAATTGAGTAGGAGATTATGGTAGGGTTTATGTTTTGTGTTGTGTTGTTTCTTTATTTCTAGTTCATTCTCTAGCATTTAGATGGATTTTATGACGGATCCATGGTTCAAAATACTAGGTGTGAAATAAGTTGGTAATCCCTTGTACTTGTTTTAGTTTAGTTTGGTAATTTTGGTTGAATAAAAAACCTATAAGTTGATTGTAAACAATGAATTTGATTATGGTTATTAGTATTGCATTTCAGCTAGAGGATACCCATAGAAAAAGTTAGAGATTTTGTGCTTTCATTTTTACAAAGTATTAGAAGACTCCTTGAGGTTGGTTACATATTTATTTAATATCATTAATGGGTTAGATTTGAACTTTCATTATTGGTTGGTCTATGCCCATGATATTTGTTGGTTCTAGAAACTATTAATGTTAATTATATCTTTGATGTGGGAAAAACTTGATTCAAGAAAATGAAAATAAATTCTTAGTTCTAGGAACATTTTCCTATTAGATGTTCACCTTCTTATTTTACAACACACCTGAGAATTTCTTGTTTAGAATTTGATGATATTGAATGTGTATTCAAGCTCAATGAATTTGTGTAAATGGGTACGTCCAGGATCATCATAGAAAAAATAGGCCCTTAAGTGGCAATAAAATTCAAAAAATCAGAGTTAGGCAACTTGACATAAAAATTTGAATAAGTTATCTATATTTTTTCAAAAATATGTAAGAATAGAATCTATAGAAAATTGAATCTAGTTTCTAAACTACTAGGTTTATTTAAAGAAAAAAAATCTATTTGGTGAAAATTTGAAATTTCAATGTAGTAGTACTTAAATTTCAGGGAAAAATAAGAAGCAGGCATCTGTCTGACCACCCTAACCACAATAAAATGATAATATTTTTTTATAAGATTTTAGATATAAGTAGGGGACTCATGTCTCGATGTGATGTATATTTTTTTGTAATTTTTTTCCAAGTAAATAATTAATTATGATTTTTTTATTGTAAATTTTAAAAAATATAAAAACTCATATGTCTAACCACCTTAACTTGGTCAAAACTTCATGAGATTCAATTTTTGTTTTTTTAATCCTATAGTATGCAAAGCATAGAATGTGACACATGTTTCAAATTCAAAAAATATGATACCATTTGAAAACTATAGATGCTTTTCAGTTAGTCTATCAATCAAAACTTTAGTCGTAATTCAAATAGAAAATGAATAATAATAATTTATTAAATTCAAAGTAAAGCATAATTTATATTGGTGGAAATCTGGTAATCTCCTTTAAAAACCCTTTTCGTTTCATCAATTTTGGGTAAAAAAAATCCATAACCCACATGGGCCATTGTATTACTTAGATATCACCACTTTTTGGCCCATCATGATCCCGTACATACCCAAATTATTAGCCATGTTCTTAGATTTATGCTACATGACATGCACAAATCAACCATTGTAATGTCAGAATGTATGTGCTAATACATATAGGACAAATTATAGTTTTACATGTATGAAATTTTATTTTGTTAGTAGGCTGCACTATTATTTTATGTCACATGAGGAGTGAGAAAATAATAAATTTACCCTAATATAGACTATTTCATATATTTTAATTCTTGTTCCCAAATAAGAGGATTGTTGGGCTCTCATATAGAATTTTAATCTTGAACAAGTCAAATAAAATAACATTTAAAGTACTTGAGTCCAGTTGCTATAATATTGAATGTCCAAGTTGCATTTAAACAAATAGTTTATCATAGGTTATATTTCACAATACAAAAGAATCCATGTAGCTTTATGCATAATGAAATATCCTTATACATATTTTATTTCTATGTCTCTACCTAAATACTTATATAAATAGTATATTAAATAAATGGACAAATAGTGGACACCAATAATAACCTAAAAATTACAATGCTAGACTACTTCACAATCCACTTGAGGGTGTGAATGAATGCTCCAAGAGCCTTATTTAATTTTAACTAACATAAATAAACTTAAATTATCCTAAGAATGTAGACATAACCATTAATATGGAATTGGCTTGTAAGGGTAGGGTTGACCAAAGAGGAGTAGTTGAATAAAATGTTCTTGGAATTTTTTGGACTATCCTCTCTAGCCCCACTATACCATGGGTTTTAATCTCATCGAACGTAAGGATTGTTTCCCCCTTACACTCTCTATTGTAAGGTTGGAATTAATTAGATGTGAGGCCATGGTAGTGGATATACATCCTTTAAAAAATTTGGGATTTATCCTATTAAGATTGAGGTTAACCTTCCTAATTAACCCCTAATGATTGAGCATACATAGAATTAAAGGTTATCCATAATCTACTTGGAGGAGTAGCTCATGAATTTAAAAAATACACACTTTTCATAGAAGAGATAGGCTTGAACATTTGGAGGTATTTTGGTAGGAGGGATGACAACTAAAGTTAGATGGTTGTAGGATGGTGTGAGATATTGTTCAAAATAGACTTCATCTTAATATTATTGCAATGAGAAAATATTATCATTTTCTTCTAGTCTAAATAGATCAAGAAAATATTTGGTATCACTCATATTATCACATTCCTTTCTTATGAGTTGAGGTGGGAGGTATGGACCCTAGGCAGAGGAATCTCTAAAAATATTTTAAGATACATAGATAGTATATGATCACAAGTTAAAACTATTGAACAAGACAACCGAGAGGGGGGTGAATTAGTTGTAGAAAACTAATTTTTAAAACTTTCACTGAAAACTAAACCAATCACAAATTCTTTACTCTACTAATATGATTAATCATTAATTGCAAAGGCAGAAAATTAAAAACAACACACACACACAATAATACCAGATTTATGTGGAAAACCTAATAAGGGAAAAACCACAGTGATGAATAACTCACAATATAGAGAATATCAAAATAGATTACAAAGGCTTACTACCAGAGAAGGATCACTAACAAAGTAGGACTCAATGTCTAGATTATAAATCACTATTAGAATTAGGACTCACCGTCTGAATCAGGACTCACTATCCAATAAGGGTTTAACCATTCAGAGGAATAATTTCCACATAATTACAAAGAAGATAGAAGGTATTTGTTACATAGAGAAAAAAATCTCAATGCAATAGAGATTTCCACCACAACTCACTCAAACACTTGCATACATGCATGAATAATAGAGTACACCTTCAACTCGTTGCATCGGGAAACTCAACAATTATATTTTGCATTGATCTACACCAACTCACATCACATACACACTGAATCACATCTATCTCACTCTATTTATTTGTACTTCATCTTGAACAATTTATCTCATCTTGTATTTATACCATCTTCAACTTTAAAACATATCCAAAGTCGGCCATACACCATTTGCATTTATAAATTCAAATTAGGTCGATGCCAAAACATTCTAGGGTGGAATTAGAATGAGGCAAACCAAAATACACACTAAGAGAGGACCCAAATAAATTTCAACATGCTTCCATAAGCTTCAAGAGTAGTGTTTAACATTAGGTCGACCAAACTAGTGTAAAAGACATAAATCAATTAAGAATATGCAACCTTAGCATGATCCAATCTTTCCAGATAATAAAATTAACTTCAAAACGATCGTTTTAGCTTAACTCCAGAACTGCAAGTCATAAGACTCAAACAAGAAGAAATCCAGAGCAACTACATTTCTCTCGGACCTCAACCAGATACAGTAAAAACCATAGTTCACAATTGGTGAACATAACTCGCACTAAACAACGAAACAAAATCCCAAAATCTAGTTATAGAAACTTCCAAAAACCATGATCAACATATTTGAATCACACAAATATAGGAGAAAATCCCAAAGCAAAACCTGGAGCAACCATTGAACACCTACAACATTTTCCTTTACAATTTTCTCAATATTTGGGAAACATATACAACCAATAACCTTCATCCATGACAACAAAAACTAGTTAACCAATTTAATCAATGGCAACACCTTTGCACTTGCTTCAACATCTTCATTCTGTTAACAATCTCCCACTTTTTAATTGATGGCAAAACATGATGCTAAAAACCATCAAAGACAACACAACAAATCTAAACAAATTTCCTAATGATTTTATTTTATGTTTCTCCCCCTTAGTAGATAATATTTTCCACATGATACTTCTCTCTCTCTCTCTCTCCATATATTTCTCTACACCTTTCTCTCCCCATTTGACATCAATGGCAAAGGAAAAAGATATTACGTTGATTTCCCCTTTTTTATTAGGAACAAAAATACTATTTCAATGACAACACATGACACAACCTACTCCCCTATGAGGTAGCCACAACAAAAATTAGCCCATAAGAAAGATAGATCTATAGATCCACTAAATTGATGCATCTCCATATGCATCTAGTTCAAGAAAGGAGGGAAAATAACCTCTAACTTCTCCCAAAGATACTTAATAGTATCTTTAGGAAGATCCTTCATAAATATGTCAACCACTTGATCCTTCGTAGGTACATACTCAATATTTACTTTATTCTCCACAACATTTTCTCTCAAAAGGTGATACCTAATAGATATATGCTTTGTCCTTGAATGTGTTGTTAGATTTTTTGAAATTTTAATTGTACTTGTATTCTCACAGAACATAGAAATAAGATCATCATAAAATCTTATGATATTTTTCAATGTCTGTTTCATCCACAAAAATTGTGCACAATAAGATACAACAAAAATATACTCAGCTTCAACAGTAGATAAGGAAACTAAATATCTATTTTTACTTAACCAAGCCATCAATCTACAACCCAAAAAGAATGCACCACCACTTGTACTCTTCTTGTCGTTTACACAACTAGCCCAATCAACATCTATGTAAGCACTCAGTGTAAAATCAGTATCTCTAGGATACCGCAAGTCATAATCTAAAGATCCATTCAAATATCTAAATATTCTCTTAACTATAGCAACATGTTTTTCTTTAGGATATTCTTAAAATATAGCCACAAGAAAAAAATGCATGCATGATATCTAGTCTAGTAGAAATTAAATACAACAAACCTCTAATCATATATTTGTATAACCTTGCATACGAAGCTCTAGGAGCTTACTTCAATCCATATAAAGTCTTCTTCAATCTGTAAACCATATCTAGTTGTTTTGATAACTGAAATCCTTCTGGTTGTTCCGTATAAACCTCTTCCTCTAGCTCACCATTCAAGAATGCAGATTTACCATCCGTTTGATAGACTTTGAAATCTTTATCAACAAAAAATGCTAAAAACATTATGATAGCTTCCATTCCTACCACCAGAGCAAAAGTCTCCTTAAAATCTATGCCTTCTACTTGTGAGTAACCCTTCCAGACAAGCCTTGATTTATTTATAATTACTCCATTGTCATTCAACTTGCTTCTAAAAACCCACTTTGATCCAATTATGTTCTTATCTATCGGTCTAGGGACTAATTCCCAAGTTTTTTTCTTCTCAATCTACATAAGTTCTTTCATAGTTTTAATCCAATTCTCATTTTTACATGCTTCACTTATAGTCTTTAATTCAATCTCAAAAAGTAAACACAGATTTATCTCACCAATAGTAGCAGCTCTGCTTCTTGTCAATACTCCTTTCCTTTTGTCTCCAATGATTTAATTTTTTGAATGATTTTTCTACATATATTTAGGTGTCTTAAGGGACACCATCGAAGCTTCATCCTCTTATTGATTATGCTTTTCCCGTTCTTCCACAACTTATTCAATTCTTACACAATTAGGTTCATCAGATACATATCCATTAACTTCAATTGAATTTTTTATTCTTCATCAACCTTGACATTTGTGCTTTCCACAATATTTCTTAGTATCTTATTGAAACATCTGTAAGCTTTGCTCTTAGTAGAATATCCAAGGAAAAATACCTTCATCACTTCTAGCATCAAAATTTCCTAAATTTTCTTCATCCCTTCTCATATAGCATTTTCTTCTGAACACCTTGAAATACTTAATAGTAGGAATTCTTCTACACCATATCTCATAGGGGTCTTAGTACCATTTTCTCTTCCTTGAACATGATTGAACACATAAATAGCAGTGTGAATATCTTCTCTCCAATAAACTTTTGGTAGAACAACTTCAGTAATCATTGATCTAGCCGCTTCTTGAATTTTTTTGTTCTTTCTTTCAATAACTCCATTATGTTGAGGAGTTCTAGGAGCAAATAACTGTCATTTTATTCCATGAACTTCACAAAACATATTAAAATCATGGGAGGTGAATTCACCACCTCCGTTAGACTTCAAGAATTTTATTCTCAAATTCACTTCATTCTCTACCATAGACTTGAATGTTTTGAATCTATCTAATGTATTAGTTTTTTCTCTAAGAAAAGTAACCCATGTATATCTAGAGTAATCATCAATAAAAAGCATAAAGTACCTTTCACCTTGTAGAATTATCACTCTTGTAGCACCACATAGATTTGTATGAATTAAATCTAGTAGTTTGGTAGTATATTGTTCCTTTTATCTGAAGTTGTTTCTTGTAAGTGTTTCCAAACTAATAATTCCTACAAATAGCATTAGTAGGCTTTGTAATCATCGGTAGATCTCTTATGACTTGTACTACAGTAATCCTCGCTAGGTTATGAAAATTCATATGACACATTCTTTGATGCAATAACCAACTATATTAATCTGAGTCTTAAAGTAACATCCATCAACACCCTTAAGCTGATATATATTTCCTTCACATTTCTCTCCTACATAAATCATTGTTTCGGATCCTTTCCTAATTTCACATCTCTCATCCTCAAATACAAGATTATATTTTTTACTACACATATGTCCAACACTTAAGAGATTATGTCTTACACCCTTAACATAGTAGACATCATCAATATTATGATTTCCTTCAAAACTTACTAAACCTATCCCATAAATTTTAACACCGATATCATCTCCAAACATAACTAAGCCTCCATCATATTTTTCAAGTTTAACAAACTCTTATCACTAGTCATGTGGTGTGAACAACCATTGTCAACAACTTAATAGTTATTTTTTTGTTTAGCATGTAGGGCATAGATTATAGTGTAGTGTAGGAAAGTGCATGCCCTTGCACTTTAACACTTTTTTGGGCCTGACTTGCTTTATTTATCTTCATTTATGTCTTAATTGGTCCTATCTTGCACCAACAAGTCTAATAAATTATATCTTTTATGGCTAATCTTGACAAACATCAAAGGGTAAATGATAATTTAATGATCTCGGTTGTGTGTCCTTGATTTTTTGGGACTAAGACACCACCTAGGGAGTCTTTGTCCTCCAAAGGTATTGGGAACCTCTTTTTAAATGTGCCTTAAAGAGGGCCACTTTTTGGAGTTTGTGCCCCAAGTTTCAAGCCTGGGGACTAAAATGCCACCTAGGGAGTCTTAGTCCCCCTCAAGTTATTTTTGGGATTTAATTTCAAATCTTGACGAGATTTTGCCTCATTTTATTAATGAATTCATATGTGATATTTTTGTGGTGTAATTGGGTGATCCCACAATACTGGTTTACAATTTTTGGGCAAATTGGACACTGAACTAATTTTTTTTAACTAAATCTTCACTTTCGAGCTCCTATAGCGGCTAAACCATAAGGAATTTGAAGATGATGCAAACTAGTGATTTGTGATGTTTTGTCTATAGACTCTAAATATATTTTTTTCAATTTTTTTGGAATTATATTGCACTTCTTCTTCCACCGCCTTTGAAAAATAGCATTTAAAAAAAACCAACATTAATAAGGAGTGATGTTCACTGTATACAACATAACTTTTTTTGTATGAAGGATAAAATTCTTTTTTTTTAATGTAGATTTGTAACTACGATATCTAGCACTTTCATTTGGTTTCATAGTTTTTTATTAAATATTTTTTCCTTAATCAAGTTTTGAAGTCAAACCAATTACAATTCACACATAGGCAGACTCTATACAACATAATTTTTTTTGTATCTATCAAAATTCAATTTATTTTTTAATGGATCAAGGAGATCAATACCCAGCCTAAACATATTTTCCAAGATTTTATTTTGACAATCTTCTATTTTTCCACATGTGTAGAACAAAGAGCTTGATTATTAGTGAAAAACCTATGTTTAATAAAACTAAAAAATCAAATACATAATAAAACCAAAACATATTAAAATTATATTTGTTGCATAGCTCGTTTCGAGGAATACCATCATCCAATTAGGTTTGTGAAGTCTCCTCCATTTTCATCCTCAACCCAATCTTCAAAGAACAAAATTCTAGATTTTTTTACCACTTGAGGGGGAGAAGGAGGGAAATGGGGGGTTCGAGTGAACCCATAGGGGTTCGCTTGAATTAGGGTTCATTTGAACCTCCTTTCAAAAAGCGTTTCCTTTGGGTTTTTTGGAGGAATGGCGGGAAGTTAATTAAATGGGTTCGTTTGAACCTATAAGTTCGCTCAAACCCCAAAAATGAAGTTTTTTGTTATGGGGTCAACTTTTTCAACTTTTCCTTCCTCACTCCAATTGTAAACCACTTTTGTGGGTCCACTCAATTTCATGATAGTAAGCATAAATAAGTATAAATATAAGGTTCTTTCACTCATTTTATCATCCTATAAGCTAAGACTTTTGTGAAAGCATTCAAGTATTCATCCTAATAGAATAATTGAGATCATAAGAGCATTCAAGATCAATTGATCAAGAGATTCAAGTATCATGTCAAACATATTCTTGCATCAAGGTATGTAGGATCATGATCGGCCAAAAAGTGGTGATATGTAAGTGATATGATGGCCCATGTGGCTAGCGATTTTTTTTTACCCAAAATTGATGAAACAAAAAGGGTTTTTAAAGGAGATTCTCATCTTTCCACTAATATAAATTATGCTTTACTTTGAATTTAATAAATAATTATTATTCATTTTCTATTTGAATTACATCTAAAGTCTTGATTAATAGGTTGATTCAAAAACATCTATAGCTTTCAAACGGTATCACATTTTTTGAATCTGAAACATGTGTCACATTCTATACTTTGCATACTATAGGATTAAAAAAAGTGAATTTCATGAAGTTTTGACCAAGTGAAGGTGGTTAGACATATGAGTTTTTATATTTTAAAAAAAAATTAATAAAAAATTAATAATTAATTATTTACTTGGAAAATAATTATAAAAAAATATGCATCACATCAGGACATGAGTCCTCTAATTATATGTAAAATATTATAAAATAATATCATCCTCTTATTG
Source organism: Sequoiadendron giganteum (assembly GCA_007115665.2). NCBI lineage: Eukaryota > Viridiplantae > Streptophyta > Pinopsida > Cupressales > Cupressaceae > Sequoiadendron > Sequoiadendron giganteum. Next base: position 455,624,902 of record CM021100.1, on the reverse strand, counting down.
TGGTTATGGTGGTCAGACAAACACCTACTTCTTCCTTTTACCCTGAAATTTAAGTACTGCATTGAAATTTCAAATTTTCACCAAATAGATTTAAAAATAGAATAAAATAAACCTAGTAGTTTAGAAACTACATTCAATTTTCTATAGATTCTATTGTTATAGATTCTTGAAATAATATAGATAAATTATTCAAATTTTTACGTTAAGTTGCCTAACTCTAATTTTCTAAATTTTATCGCCACTTAAGGGCCTGTTTTTTCCATGATGATCCTGCACATACCCATCATGTGTTTTTGAGCGACATTTGTGATCTAGGGTTTTGAATCAAGTAAGCAATTGAATTCAAGATCTATGAAGCATTCCTTTGATTCAATATCTACACTCAAGCTAGCCACATCACACAAATTTATAGATTTCATAATAAGGGTTTGGTGAGTTGCAACATAACACTTTGTTCATTCATCATTTCCCTCCATTATTTCATTTCATTCCAGGGTTTTTTTACCAACAAGGGGTTTGAAGAATGAAAACCTCCATTTACTAACCATCAATTTTTTTTTCCTCTCATCTATTTTTAGGTTTGTAGATTTAGGTTGAAGATCATTTGAAGTGCAAAGTTGTAAAGTTGCAAAGTTGGATTGAAAATTTTTCATCTTCATGGAAAGTCACCTATAGGCCAGATTTGGAGGTTTCAAGACTTGAGATCTAAGAAGAAGGAAGTGTAGACATTGAACCACAAGATCATCTTTCGAAGCTGTAAAAATTCCTATCGGGACTAAGTCCGAAGTAAGGGAATCTTAGTCCTCCCAGTGATATTTTGTAGAGATTATTTCAAATTTTGTTCCAACATTTGAAGATTCCACATTTTCCCTAAAAAATAGCAGCAAGACTAGGACAACAGTAAGGGAATTGTAGTACTTCCTAACATATTTAGACAACAATTTTGCATTTCTAGAATCCTTATCACATTTCTAGACTTCCCAGGTACATACATTGTAACTTGGTGTTACTTAATTTTGTCATTTGCACTCATTATTTGGCTTGAATTACTAGGTTTTGTGAGTTGAATATCAAGTTTTTTTCCAAGATTTTTCTTGGTGCTGAACCCTTCGAAGCCTAATGAATCTACCTAGGTCTCCTTTATTGATAATTGAATCACCTTTGTGTTGATATTCAATCCAATTTGGGATCCTAGGACATTCTTGAATGATAATGGGAGAAAAGTGGTGTTCTGTGACCTAGGTTATAAAACACCCCCATTTCCCTATTGTTAATTTTAGTGAACTCAACATTTTTGGACATTCATTTTTCTGATTTGGAGTTCATTAAGGTCCTAGATCTAGGTTGCATTAATCCTTGCGTTGCATCTTGCATTAGTGAAAGTGCATCTAGGGTTTCTCACATTTGCATTAGTGAAAGTGCATATCTAGGTTAAATTTTTTGTTTTATTGCATCATATTATCTCATTGAAAAATTGAAAAGTGCATTTCCAATCATCCTAATTGTATTTAGGAATATTTTTATTGTATTTAAAATTGAAAAAATTGCATTCAAACTTTGCATTCAATTCCTTGTCATTAGTCACTTTTTCTTGCATTCATTTGCACAGTTTTATATTTCTAAACATCAAGTCCCTGAGTGGGAAACCTGGGAACACTGTTATCAACTTAGATTTTGTTGTTTTCTAAAAAAAAATCTTTACTGGTACTAAAACTCCCTTTCTGGCATTTTAGTTCCTTTGTGGGTTTTTAGCTCAGAACCTCGTCTGAGTAGTTTGCTGCCTATTCTAGTTTCTAGAACTTCAAAATTTCATCAGTAGGACAAAGACACCCTTGTTAGTGTCTTAGTCCTTGTGGAATTTGAAGTTGCACTTTTTAAGGTTTAAATATGATTTTCTATGTTTTTGTTTGCTTCTTTAATTTTTCTCTTACAGTTTGCAAAATTAATATTATTTCAATTTCTTTTATATCAAGTGTACTTGTTCAATATTAAAATGTTCATGGATATGTGCTTTGGAAACCTTTAGATGTCCTTGAAATCTTTGGTGGATGTGTTAAGTTGTTCTTTCTAAATTGACCCTAATGAAATTGAACTTACTCATGCTTACTCAACTCCTCATGCATGCCCTCCTCATAATGGTGACATCATTGGAGAAGATGATGAGAACATGAATATGTTCCTAAAAATTTGTCTTAACAACCTTGAAGCTAACACATCCTTTTATAAATCCATGACACAAACAAACCCCCTACAATACAAAATCTTGAGATGTTTTGTTACTTACATCTCAAATCCAAAATAAAATTGAAGATAAGTTTCCTACAATATGTGAACCTAGCTCCTCTAAACAAGAAAACACTCAACCATTTTATGATAACAAAGTAACAAACACTCCAATCAATCTAGAAGAAACATATGGAAAAGGATTCCCAATTTTAAGTAAACAAGGATGTGATACAACAAGTGAACATGAAATTCATCAAATCCAAGAGCTAACAGAAATTAATGAAAATATAAAGGGGTTAGGCTACCAAGATCCCCCTTGCAACATAAGTGCTCCTAAATAATACCTAAGGCTCTGCAGTGATGGTATAGTGATCTTAGATTCTCCTCTCGATTTGAATGTCCTTCTTCCTAAAGAACAAACAATGCTTCACAATAATGAAAAGGATGATAGGATCACCTTAGGTCCTCATCCTTAATGTCAAACTTGATAAATTGGTGAATCTAGCAAGCACAGGAGTCCCTACAAGCTACAAAAACTAAATTTCCCTTGTCCACCACTTGAAATTGAAAGGAATCTACAATTTTGTTTTTTGATAAATAAGGGCTTAAAGTTGAGGAGATTGTATTAAAATTAAAAGAGTAGGGATTTACAAGACTTGAAGCCTCAACAAAAGATAAAACAAGCAAAATGATAGGGAGGTTGGAGGAATCAATCACTGATTCCTACTCTAGGTCTTACTTGGAAGACCTCTATGGTGTCTCACTCCACCACTTTAACCTAGAGGACCTTTTTCTTGTTTAGGATCCCCTGGTTCTCCTTACCAACACAAATACCATCACAACTCTACCTACCAAGTCAACCTTGGTGCAATTTTTGCAACTCTTCCCTTACCCCTTAATCCACCCTAAAGGCTAACATTCTCCAAAATATAGAAATTAGCTTTGCAGGGGTGTGGAGGTGTTTCCAAGGACTTAAATCCACCCTACTATGGTTCTTGAGGGTCCACCTAACTCCATTTATGAGTGACTTCCACCAAACCCTCATTTAGGTCTAAAAGGATACTAGCCCTATGAGCCCCAATTAGGCCTCCTTCTCCGAGAGATCAATGTTTTCCCCAAAGAAATCCAAAGTAACTCCCAAAATTTACTTGACATTCCTGGTCCTTATGTCCACCACTCAAATATTTTAGGGGTCTTAACCCTCAACTGTCCGTAGAAAGGCTTAACCCTCAATTTGGCAAAATTAGGCCTTTTTAAGCCCTTTTCCCTACCTTCGTGCAACTTTTAGAGGTTCCTTTCACCAGATGGGTTGATGGAGCTTCCTCCTCCATTCTGTGACTTGGCAAGGCTCATACTTGCCCTCTCCACACCGTGATTTTTCAGGAAATAGACACCCCTGCAAATCAAGTGCTTTGCACTTCTTGTCTTCCCTAGTCGGACACTTCTTGGCTCGCCTAGAAGAAGACTCCCATGGTTCCTCTGGTGATGTCAAAGACTCCTAATCCTACTGTATGTACAAACATGGAGTCTAGTCACAATTCCCAAAGGGCTTTACAATGTGTACGGTGGGAATGTGATCTAACACTCCATTCTTCCAAAACTGTCTGGTTCAGACCAACAACTATGGAAGACCCAAACCAAAGACAAACAATGCTTGAAACTGAACCAAGAAGCTAACTATTACCACACAATGCTTGAATAAAACTTACACTACATCCTACAGAAACTACAGTATCACATTCAATCCACTAAAGCACTACTTCAAGGTAAAAACCAGAAATTCACACAAATACACAAGTATTCTCTCTTGAATTCAAAAATTTCAAATAATTCAAATGCTTCCAACCTTTCTCCCATGTTGAGATCACCCTTAAATAGGGTCTCCAAATCACTTACCTCTCATTAGGTCACTCCTAGGCTTACTGTAGCTTCGATTGAGCTTTATTTTCAAAATTTAGAAAAGAAACTCCTAAAAGGTCTAAAAGGTCTTAAACCTTACTTGAGCAAAACCCTTAAGCCTAGGCAATGGTCAACATGACCTTCATCAATTCAACACCTGATCACAAATTCCACTAAGGCACAAACATAATGAACATGAATAAGTAGATAAGTTGGCCTAAACAAATTGCCCAAACATGACCTTCTAGACAACCTATAGTAACCTATGGGTGCTCTTGCACCACAAAATTATGGCTTCCATGAGAAGATCAAAATCAGAACATGAAACCTTAAAGCTATCCTGAACAAAATCAGAATTAGAACATGAAACCTTAAATCTATCCTTTCTCATCATGGAGTTATCTATTTAAGTATTGTTCCATCAGCTCCCATATTTTCTAATGCATCTGCCATTGTATTGCCTTCTCTATAAATATGGTTAATCATTAAATTTTTAAACTTATCCATCAGGTTTATTAGTAAATCTACTAAAGATTGTAATTTATAGCTCAACACTTTCTTAGCTCTGATCACATTTACCACAATAGCCAAATCCCCTTCAATTTATACCTTTGCCAAATTAAATTCTATGCAAAGGGATAGCCCTACCACTAGAGCCTTCAATTCCACCACATTGTTTGTATCAATCTCCAATGGTTTTGAATATCTTGTAATAGTTTTTCTTTGCCATGAGTGAATCACACCACCTACTCCTTATGTACCTAGATTCCCTCCGGATGCTCCATCAAAATTAAGTTTGAACCATCCAATATTTGGAGGTCTCCATTTACAATTTTCTCTATTTTGTTTGCTGACTTGACAACATCTCCCAATAACTTGAGGAGTTTTTAGACCAAACCAGTTGTTGAATGTACTATCATCCTAGCTTGTATAAAATTTTGAATTGTTGCTTTGGGCATGAATTCTCGAGTTCATTGTTTCCATAACAACACCTTCAATCCTATTCATAAGCATTTCTATCTCCATGGGTTTCCCTTGGAATACTCTCCCATTTATCTCCTTCCATAGTTCCCATATCATAATTGAAGGAGAAAGGAAAGTACAATTGATTTTGAACAAATAACTAATAAAATTACAACCAATGAAAGACATAATCAGACTATATCCTAAATATGCAAATGTTCCACATTGTTGATACCACAAAACTCTCACACATAGTACCAATGAGTGTCGTGCATTCAAGTTAGTATTTAAAAACTTTCACTTCGATGGGAATGATTGACATCAAGTGATTGCATAGCCTATCCTTTTCCACCCCTTTGTCATGCAATAGTTGTAGTGCATTTTATTCTCACTATTACATGATCTTTACCATCACCTACCTCATATCATTCTTGTCTCACACTCAGTGGGGACAAGAAGTAGATAGCCTTGTCCTAGTAATGCATTTGTCATTGTCCCTTAGGTTTGTTGTCTACCTTCCACCTATATAGACTGAGATTGGGAGGTGGATGACCTAATTTAGGTTGAATTGCCTATTCCTTACTAGCCTTTTGCATTATTTCATTTTATTTTGTGTGATTGCATGTGTGTAATGTGATCTTTTTGTATTGTTTAATGTTTCCTCTCTGCATGCATTCCTCTATTTGTACCTTCATTTCTCTATATGTCGTAAGATTTTTCCTTTTTATTTGTCTTTACCTTTGATTTTTGTCTTGTGTTTTCCTTTTGGGATTGATTCAAGGTATTGAGACACCTTATGTCTCTTCCATGTTAACCAAAAATATTTTTCATTACCTTTTCTTTTCGTTTCATTTTTTCTTGTGCTTTCCTTTTAGGGATGAAACAAGGTGTTGAGACACCCTATGTCTCTTCCATGTTGACCCAAAAGGTTTTACTTGTTTCCACTCTCTTTGTATTTGGGAAATGATGACAATTTCAAGCTCTTTAATATCATTGCAACAAAGAAAAATATTGACCCTAAATCCATAGATCCCTTATGTGTTTCTGGGGGGAAATCCTCTTTTCATTTTTCATATTTGGCTATTTTAAAGTAATTTCTCATAGCATGGTGTTTAAAAATTTCTTTAAAGTGGGGACATATATTGGCATTATTTTTGGCATGATCTCATTTGCATTTTTTTCCATGTTCCTTGATGTGATTTTCTTACTTCATGCAATGTGTTTTTCTCTTTGTGGTGATATTCAGAGTATTTTCCTTTAATAGTTTGATCTATCTTAGCATCTTAAATTCCTCTTAGTGGTGATGCGACACACTGCATTCCCTAAGTTGCAAATATTCTATCCTTTGATTGGTCCTCTCTTGGAGACATTAGGAACAATGTCCCCTAAGATTAAGACCTCACAAAAACTAATCCAAATCCCTTTGAACATCCCTCTTTCATATTGCATTTTATTTTTGTACCTTATTAAAATCATGGAGGTATGGCTTTGATATAGTTCCTCGGGACTCACCTAGTGAACAACTAGCTTCACTAGCCCTTATGAGCATGCATTTTATTTTTATACCTTATTAAAGTCATGGAGGTATGACTTTGATATGGTTTCCTAGCATTCATCTAGTGAACAACTAGCTTCACTAGTCCTTGTGAGCATGCATTTTCATTTCGTAACTTATCAAAGTCATGGAGGTATGGCTTTGATATGGTTTCCTCGGGGGAGCACCTAGTGAACAACTAGCTTCACCATCCCTTGTGAGTGTGCATTTTATTTTTGTCCTTATCATAGTCATAGGGGTATGAATTTGATATGGACCTCTTGGGGCTCACCTAGTGGACAACTATCTTCACTAGCCCTTGTGAGCATGCATTATTTTTGCATAGTGTACAACGTATTCCACTTGTCAACCTTTTTAGACAAAAAATCTATACATGATCCACAATGCATTGGATGACTAGTCAAAGCTTGATCCATTGCATTTTTATTTTTTCCTTTTTTCGTTTCTATCTTTGAGGGTGTATGTTTGTGATCTAGTTATAGCTTCATATATCATCCATAAGTGTGTTTATTTGTTCCAATATTGATCTACTAGAGGATCTTGATCCTTGGGGCTTGGCCACCCTCTTGGTTAATGCCATCCTATCTTACTAGCATTTGTAAATTTGAATCCCTCTTGATTGTGTGGTTGGCTACTTTAGCGTGAGTTTGAAATAAGTTCATCCTCTCACTAAAGTAAGGGTTAAATGTAATGTAGGATAATAAATACCCTTACATTTTCACACTTGTTTGCCCGCCTTACTTTATTTATCCTTGTTTATGTCTTAATTGGTCCTATCTTGCATCCACAAGCCTAATAAATTGTATCTTTTTATGGATAACCCCAACAAACTGTAGACACCTAAAAATGACCTAGGCCCGCGAACACTACTTTACCACTTTTTATCCTGACATGATTATAACATTTTAATTATGTTTTTAACCCACATTCAACTATTAATTAAATAATTCATGATTATATAATTAATTCATAAACTTTCATTCTTCATGATTATTAAATAAATAAATCTTATTTATTTAATTTAACATGTCACTAATTATCAAAGTCTTCTAATAATTAAATAAAGTCATCAATTTATTTAATTAATCCTTATCATTAATGTCCTCTTGATTATTAAATGAATATATTTAAAATATATTTATTTAATATGTCACTAATTCCTAAATCCTCTCTTAATTAAATAAATTCATTTATTTATTTGATTAATTAACTACTTCTTCTAAATTAATTAATTATTTTAATTATTTAATTATGGCATGTGACACTTCTATATTTTTAAATAAAACAAATCATTTAAAAATATCTCACATAACCGATTCTTCATTTAGTAATTATTTTGAAAAATCAATTACTAATTACGTCACAAAATCTTTTATTTTGAATTAATTTAATTCAAAAGGGATATATTCTTCTACAAATCAAGTAATTTCCAAAATTATTGATTTTCTAAAATCTCATCCTCTTGTCTTCTGATTTTTTACTAATTTCATCTCCGCTATCACATTCAGTCTGGATTTAATTCATTTAATTAAATCTTATTTACACCTATGGGTATTTTTCCCTAACCCTAATTGAGGTTGCCTTATTGAATCTTGACCTTTGATTCTAGGTTATTCCTCAATCTCTCATCTTGTTCGTCCATTCAAGATTGCATTTTCTATAAAATGACAATCTTGATCTCAATTTCAGATCCATGATCATTTGTTTAGACTTTTATTATAGGCATTCTTGATATTATAGGCTATTCATTACTAATTGCATATTAGAATTAAGCTTCTAGTTTGCACATTAGTTTAGTTTTAAAATCCTTCAAAAGCTTTGTTGAGGCTAGGCTTAGAGAGTTGCTCACACTAAGGCTAAGGGAATCCATCAACCAAAGTTGGAGAAGGTACAATGGAAATCAGCCATGGAACAATAGATGGGTGAGATCTTTCCTAATAGTTCTTCCATTTATTCACGTAATTCATTTGCATTCTATTGCTTGGTTTATTATATTAACTTGCAGGTACAACTAAATGGTTTGTTGATGTTTGCAGGATATTTTAGGTCATTACATTGGTGAACCCGACTTTCCAACACAACCATTTTTTTTGCAGATCCAGTACGAAGTGACGCATTTGAAGACCCAAACGATGCATTCACCCTGTTGCATCACATTTGCTATCGCGAGCAATGCAACCGCCTTGTCGAGTCACGTACGCACCTTCCAGTGATGCATTTGATCTTCCACGACCCATTTGATAGAAATCGAGCCGCATCCGCTCTGTAGGTAATTGGTAATCTTTGTTTTTCTTTGTGATCATTATTGTAATCTGGATCCGACACATCTGCAACCAAAATTTCATGTTTTTTTTAATTTCTAGTATTTAAAAAGAACCAACCCTAGGATAGACACATAAATTTCAATTTACCAATTCTAGGATAGGAAATCTAATTGGAATTTATAAATATAGGGTAGCCACCACATTTTTAATTTGGTTAAAAATGAACACCATGTCTGTGTGAAGCAACATCTTCAACTAGATTAGTAAATTTTTTATTTTGGGTTTAAAATTGAACAATATTGCTTTGTGTGTTTTGGATAATAGGCATATGCTCTCCCCTATAATGGGTGATCAAAAAGCTAGACCTATCTTTTTTTTTTCATACTTATGCATTTACTATTTTCATACAACCCTTAGAAGGCCTGCTCTTGTGGGAAAAAGTACTCACCGAAGAGGAATGACCTAAGTGGGAACACCTAAAGCCAAGGTTTCCAACCCACTATAATCAAAAGCAAGTTGTTGATGAAAATCCAACTTGACAGTAGTTGACAGGATAACCATCCCCAAAGCCTTTGTTCTAAAGGTTGGGAGGTCTCTCGAGGGAGTATATCCATTGTCACACTGAACGAAAAGACTTACTAAGAACCTAGTGTAGTAGCCAGCCGTGTTAGTAACCAAACATCCTTTCAATCACGGTGCAAGGGGAGGGAAGAATCTCCCCCCAAGACACTCACGATATAATCACCATGGACTATTTTCTCAAGGGATTCGGTATCCACTTCCATCACCTTGAGTACGCACTTGGAAAAGACAAAAACACAGGCGCCCTCTAGGGGGTGACAAGGCTGTGTGAGTCAACGTGATTTTAAGATGTGGGTTGTGATTGCAAGGATGACCCACTTGACCATTAAGAGTGAGTTTGTTTGAACAAGCATTTCATATTTTTTATTTTTGTGTTTTCCAAGGATTTTAAAAATCTTCAAACAAATTAAAAATCACAAATCAGGATCACAAAAACTAGTCGAAAACTACAAACTATGTTCGGGTTTTTCCCTAAAATTGCATATTATGATGCAAGCACTCTGCTGCACCGCATTTGACATCTGAAAAGTCACATTCACTCTGATGAGCCGCATTTGAGCCATCAGAAGCTATATTCACTCTATCAAAATGCAATCGACACTTATAGAGGTGCATTTGCAATCAATGAGCCACATTTAGTTAATTGAGCTACATTTGACAGACATAAACCCACATTTGCAAAATAATGTCGCAATCGACACTTCCAGAACCACATTCGACTCTGTAAACCACATTTGCTATGACGCATTTGCCTAAAACTTACAAACAATTTTTCACTATCAAAACAGAAAGTCCACAACTTGTTTGAAATCCAATCAAGTCTTCCTTCACTATTTCAAGTCAAACCAGACTCTAAGTTGCTCAATTATCATTGAACATTGCATTTTTAGGTACCATCTAGCCCATTAGATTGCATTGGTAGCTTCACCACCTCCTTAGACACTCACTTTTGCAGATTTTAGGAGTTGACTCTTGTCATTCATTGTCCAAACTTTGCATTCATTAGTAGGTTATCATTGGACCCAATTACCTTTGTCACTTTGTCAATCATTTTTGTGAAGCATTTCCCACTCAATAGTCTAGTGTGGAGAGCTCACTTTGTCCCATTTATAGTCCTTCTACGGTCCATTGATCCTCCAAAAGTAAATCATTGCAAAAACATTGTTTGTCCAAGTTTGTCCTCTTTAGATCTCTCACTAGTAAGTACATCTTAGGATCATTTATTACATATCATTTAGTGTCACTCCACTTGCATCCACAAAATTTTTTTTAGCATTCTTTAAAAATCCAAAAAACCAAAAACATAGTCTCATATTTAGATATTTTTTCTCTCCATCATCCCAAGTTGAGCAAAACTTTGTATGGTTGAAACTAGACTTCAGAAAAAGAAAAGACTTATGGATTCCTTTGGACAAGACACCAACTTTCTCGAGTTCACAACTGGCATGAGCTCATTTACTAATGCCACGAATAATCCTTGTTTTGACATGGAAAATTCCAACTTCAATCCTTTTAGCGAGATGAACATCCCATCATCTCCATCACATCTTTTTGAGCCATTTATCCAAATGAGATGAAAATGGGGATGTCTTTGAAGAAGACATGCAAGTTGCCGCTCAAAACCTAGAAGTGGCCTCTTTTGTGGAAGAAATGGTCTTAAATGACTCTTCTAGATTCCTAGCTATGATCCTTGACCAAGGGGCTAAGTTACCAAAGGGATTCGATATTAACACTCTTAGACCAACTTCTCCCACTCCAACATCATACAATTCCTCCATGGGAGCCTCTTCGCAAAACATCATCAACACAATCAATGCTACCTCCCTTGGTCACACTACTACCACAACCAACACAACATCTATTGGGGGATCATCTTCCCAAACCAGCACCACATCGCAATCCATCCCCCAACAAACATCCACCATTCCTTCACAAACGATGGGGGCAACCACATCAAACCTCTTTGGAACAACATCTAATTCCATGAATACATCAGCAAACCTATTATTAGGTTCTTCAAGTGCCATAGCATCCAACTCATCCAACCCATTTGGGAGAAATAAACGAAGAGTTTTCATTCAAGGCACCCAATCGACTTCATCACAAGTCAATACCAGCATTCCTATGACCCAAAACACCAACACTCCTCAAGGTCATAATCTTTTATTTGGGCTAGGCAATCAAGGCACATAATCATATACTCCATATGGGCATCAACAAGCTCAAAATCAACAGGGCGCTCAATTCCTCACTCCATTTGGCAATCAACAAAGTCAGAACAAACAAGGTCCTCAAATCTAGTCCAATATGGCAGGATATCACATTCCCGCTTACGCTTCTCAAGTCCATACGCAACAGCATATCCCTCATCAAAATACTAATTTCCAACAACCTCCTCATCACAAAAATCATTTTCCTCGCCGGCAACCCTTTCCCAATCAACACATCTCACAACATTTGGGGAATCAAACCGCCTCTACCACCAACATAGGTGATGCTACCAACCATCCAATGGTGGAAGCACTCACTCATCAACTCACTTCTCTTCAAACACAAGTGGAGACCTTGTAACAATCCAATAAAAAGTCATACATGTCACATGACTTGTGTCCTTATCCGTTTGACACAACTTTATATATGCCACCATTTCCTCATGGATATGTGGTCCCTCATTTTCCCAAGTATAAAGTCAAAACAAACCCCCTTGAACACATAAGGGAGTTCACAACTAGTTATATTGAAATTTCTTATGAGCAAACTTATCTCATGAGACTCTTTTCTAGAAGTCTTGGAGGTCATGCACTAGAATGGTTCTCACTCTTGCCTAAGGGAATAAAAACTTGGGACGAACTGGCAAACAAGTTTGTCAAAAACTATGCTTACAATATCGAAACAGACATTGACATCGCCTCCTTATGCAAAATTACCCAAGAGGATGTAGGAGAGACTTTCATTCCATTTTTTCAAAGATGGAGAACCTTAGCAAGCAGATGTCTGGTAGAAATACCCAAAAAGGAGAAAGTAACCATGTTTGTGCAAACTCTCCTTGGACCTCTAAGGTATGGATTACAAGTTCATTGTTGCACCACTTTTGTTGACCTTGTTGAAAAGGGGGTTCAATTGGAAAAAGCCTTGATTGCCAAAGGTGAATTGAAATATGGTGGAAAAACCATCAACACAACCACCAATAATAACCCAAGTAGCTCAAACGACAAAAAAAATGCTAGGTTAAGAACAAACACATCATAAGTGATGGTGTAGTTGATGGAAAAATCGTCAATGCAACAGGTCATGTACTCACAATCAAAGGAGTACACAATCAAAACGCACTTGTAACTACACCAACACCAACTTCCAACGCTATCCAAAACAATCATGGTCAATCTAATCAAAGGCATTTTCCTTAGCCATGACAGTTCCAAAAGCGTACATACACCCCGTTGGGTGAACCTATCGAAACTGTCTTAAAGAAAATCCTTCAAAACGACATCATAACGCTGGAAGAGCCTAAACTGTATGACCCTGGTCATTTCAAGCCATCATGGTGGGATGACAATTCATTCTGTGATTACCATCGTGCCAAAGGGCACAAAACTTCCTCTTGTTGCCAATTGTGAAATTTGGTGCAAGATCTCATAGAGAATCACACAATTGAGTTGGGTGGTTAATCTTTTTCATCTAATGCAGATCATACCATACACAAAAACCCACTGCAGGATCATGGTAAAGTGTCCTCATTTGGCACAAAGCATACAAACAATCAAGCCAACCATATCTATCTGACTTATAATACTATTCGTCCTACATACAGTTATCCTGATGGTACTATTATTAACAATATTTGCTCTACTAATGAAGATGAATTTGTTAATACCATCAACATTAAAAGAGCCCCAGAATGCAATGTGACTATGCGTAAAGGCAAGGTCACCATCCCAGGTCCTTCTGCCCGTCAACCAAAGATCACCATACTTGGTCCATCCGCTAGACAATCCACCTCAAAACCAGAGTTCAACATTGTTGAGTAGTTAAATAAAACACCTGCTCAAATATCCATTCTTGAACTACTCTGTATTTTACCCACGCATAAGGCCATCCTCGATAAAGTACTACAAGAGTCATCCATACCAAAGTCGATGTCAACCATTTTGAGACTATGGTCGGATACCTGAATTCACCTCACCACATCACCTTTTCCGATAGTGACTATTCCTGACCTAAACCATCACATAATGACGCCCTTCACATTGAAGTCTTTGTCCATAAACATAACGTCAGACAATTCCTAGTAGATGGCAGAGTAGGATTGAACATCTGCTCTCTGAAATTGGTCAAAGCTCTTGGTTTTTCTGATGTGTGTGTAGATGCTAGCAAGAGCATCATCATTAAGGCACATGATGATGAAGAACGGGCTTCCAAAGGTGTTATTACAATTCCTCTTCAGGTAGGACCTGTCATCATAGATACAACATGCCAGGTCCTAGATCGTGATATACACTACAATATATTACTTGGTCATGCATGGATCCATGCTCTAAAGGCTATTCCATCCACCTACCACCAATGCCTCAAATTTCCTTTTGATGGAATTGAGATCACCATCCCAGGAGATCCTGATCCATTCCAATATTGTACCAACCTGTGAGCTACTGCTGAGCACTAGGTGCCCATCAATTGGGAGGCCTCATCTTCCACCTCATCCAAATACATTGATCCATTAACACTTACGAACTCATCCATTCCATCATATTCTACCACACCATCTCCATCGACCTCCATCCCAAGTAAAGGCATTCAGATCCAGGACCTTGGTTGTGGAGAGTTCAAGTTAAATACGGCTTATTGTATAACCACAATACTGAAGCCACCTAAGGTCTATGGTAAACCATGCTTTGCAGTAGGGCCCAAATTAACTTTCAAAGTCCCACCAAAAAGTGTTTTCACACGGTGGGGCGATATGGATAATGAAGTCATTATTGACATGAACAACTGGATTTACAAAGACCCGGCAGAGCTACCTCCACTACCCTTGCATCTCTATGGCAAAGGATATGATATATGTAAAGCACAAGGTTTTGATGGTACAAGCGGCCTTAGAAAGAACAACAATGGAAGATGGGAACCCATTATCATAAAGGCAAGACCAAGATACATAGGGCTAGGGTATGACCAAATCGGAACTGACGATCAACATACCCTTGAACCTTCAAGTAAGGTTGTAATGGCTACAAAAAGTGTTGAGACATGCGAATAATCCCTAACCGAAATAGACTCAAATGAATGGGAATGGGGATCTGACAAAACCATCAGTGACTATGAAATTGATGAACTATTCTTAGAACCTGGCCAACCTTCCTTTGAAGAGAGATTCCACATGAAATATGACATTGACCATATTAACCATCATTCTAAAAACAAGGAATGGGTAAGCATTCCTTGGAATCCAGAAACACACAAGGTGTTATCAGCCATGCCTGGACCATCCCACCCCATTCCTAAACCCACCCATGAGCCAAATTTATTTCACCCCACTATCCATACTTTTGAAATGCCAACCACCAGTCACAATGATAATTTTATCCCATATTATGACTTTGAATTCGATTCATCTGACTCGGAATATGGACCTTCCATTGCATCCGACACGGAAGTGGAAATTGACAACTTTGCCTTTACACTTGAAGCATAAAATTTCACACTTTCCACATCCTCCCCTTCCTTCACCAACACTGACGATGGAATCCTTCTTGTTTATCCACAACTGATTGACTGGGACCAACAAGATCCACCAGTTATGGACATATTTCAGAATGATGAGGCAATTGTAGAGTTCATGGGGCTAAGAGAAGGTATTCCATGGGGAGATCACAAAACAAGGTTCTCCATAGATCTCAATTATACAGCTTACTTCGGGGAGACTATGCAATCCTCCAGTCGCAAAAATACAAAAAAGAAAAAAGAAAAAGAAATGCATTTAGGTGAAAACTGCAAGGCACCTTCGGGCAATAAAATAGTAAAAACAAAGGACGTATCCAAAGGTGAAAACCTCTCTGAGGCTCCTAAGGATGGAGGATTGGACTTTCTTCCCATAACATAGGAAAAATTAGCTATGCTTATTGAAGATACAGTGGAAGTTAACATAGACACACCAGAGAATCCCAAAATGATTCTCTTGGTGGCATCATTGTCAGATGAAGAAAAATTGGAGTTCAAACAATTCTTCATAGAGAGAAAAGTTAACTTTGCATGGTCATATGCTGACATGCCAGGGCTTGATCATGAATTAGTTCTATATCATCTTCCTTTAATTTCAGGAATCAAGCCGGTCAAACAAAAGTTGCACAAGATGCACCCACAGATTGCACTACTTGTCAAGGAAGAACTAAAAAAGTTACTAGATGTTGAATTCATAAGGTCAATTGATTATGCAGATTGGATATCAAACATTGTTCCTGTTACTAAACCAAATGGACAAATCCGTATTTGCATGGATTTCAGAGATTTAAACAAATCTTGTCCAAAGGATGACTTCCCCCTACCAAACATAGACATGATTGTTGACCTCACGATAGGATATGAGATGTTATCTCTCATGGATGGATTTTCAGGCTATAACCAAATCAAAATTGCAATAGAGGATCAACATAAAACAACATTCAATTGTTCTTGGGGAACATACTGTTGGAACATCATTCCTTTTGGTTTAAAGAATGTAGGCGCAACATACCAGAGGGCCATGACAACAATCTCCCATGACACGATGCAAATTCTAATGGAAGATTATGTGGATGACCTATTGGCAAAATATTTGACAAGGACAAAACATCTCAACGTCTTGAATAAAATTTTTAGACGGCTTGAGGATCACAAATTTAGATTGAACCTAAAGAAATGTATCTTTGGAGTCACTTCAGGCAAGCTTCTAGGATACATTGCTTCAAGACGAGGCATTGAGGTTGATCCCACAAAAGTAAAAGCAATTCTAGACATGCCTCCACCAGAGGGAATTAGTGAGTTGCGCACACTTCAGGGCAGATTGCAATCTATTTGTCGCTTCATTGCATAGTTGGCAGACAAGTGTTAACCATTCCAATATCTACTTCGCAAAAGTATTCCATTTGTATGGACAGATAAGTGCAACTTGGCCTTTGACAAAATTAAAGAATATTTATTAATAGCTCCAGTGTTAATGCCACCTATTGAGGGAAAATCACTGATTCTATATGTCTCCGCAACGACAAATGCACTGGGGGCATTATTGGCACAAAATGACCATGAAGGAAAAGAAAGAGCCATATATTACATCAGTCGCACATTAATTGGATATGAGCTCAACTATACACCCATTGAATGGGCATGCCTGGCAGTTGTCTTTGTGGTACAAAAACTAAGACACTATATGCTAGGTCATCAAACACATTTGATAGCAAAAATTGACCCATTAAAATATTTCCTGAGTCGAGCAGCATTGACAGGACACTTGGAAAAGTGGGTCATGATTTTAAGCGAGTATGACATACAGTATGTGGAGCGCAAGGCTATAAAAGGTAAAGTAATAGTAGATCAATTGGCAGATGCATCAATTCAATCCACTCATCCATTGATCACTGATTTTCCTGATGAGTCAAGCTTTCACGCAGAACCAACTTTACCATGGAAATTATACTTTGATGGATCCCACACTAGGCATGACTCAGGAGCAGGCATATTATTTATCACTCCACAAGGGGATTCAATTCCTAAATCATTTTAGATTGCTTTCCCTTGTACAAATAGTATTGTAGAATACGAGGCATTGGTCACAGGTCTCAAAATATCAATTCAATGGAAAATTCAAACACTCCTTGTATTTGATGACTATGACACAAAAGAAAAAAAGTTGCTCCCTTACAAGCAGATGGTGGATAGTTTCTTAATGTATTTCAAAATGATTGCATTTGAACAAATCCCAAGAACACAAAATAAAGCAGCTAATGCAATGGCTACCATTGGATCTCTTTTAGACATTCTTAAGAATGTGTCGCAGTCTGAATTCCTAGTGGAACAACTTTTGATGCCTGCATATGATATTCCAGAGTCAACAATGGTGTGTGAGATTGTTGGTCCCAACTCGCCTTGGTATCAAGATATATATGACTACATAAAATCCCAAAATCCTCCCACCCAACTTGTCCAATAACCAATGAAAATCCTTTATCCGAAAAGTGGCCAGACATACCATCGTCAGTGACACCTTATACCACCATGGCTTTGACAACTCCCTTCTTCGCTGTCTCAACACTGATGAAGCCCAAAAAACTTTACAAGAATTACATGAGGGTATATGTGGATCTCATTCGAGTGGTCCAACCTTAGCTAGGAAAATCACCAGATTGGGGTACTACTAGCCGACATTAGAAAAAGATGCTCTTCAGTTTGTCAGAACATGTCGGAAATACCAGGTGCACAGTGATCTGATTCACGCACCTGCACAATAATTGAGACCTATCACTTCTCCATGGCCTTTCACACAACGGGGACTCAACCTCGTGGGTAAGATCCATCCATCCTCTTCAAATGGCCATAAATTCATAATAACCGCCACTGAGTATTTCACTAAGTGTATTGAAGCCATCCCTCTCACCTACATCACCAGCAAGCAAATATCCAAGTTCATCCTAAATTACATCATTTTTCGGTATGGTGTCCCACAATCCATAATCACATATAACGGCAATCCATTCAAAAATTAGGACGTTTGTGAACTCTGTTGAGCGATTCCACATTCAACACCATTTTTCTACCCCATACTACCCATAAGGTAACGGCCAAGCTGAGGTGTCCAATAAAATAATCCTTCATATTCTGAAGAAGACCGTTAACGACGCTAGCCGAGATTGGCACCTACAACTTAATCCTGCTTTATGGGCCTATTGTACTAGTATCCACACCCCCACTAGAGCCACTCCATTTTCCTTGGTCTATGGATCTGAGGCCATATTACCCATCGAGGTCGAAATTCCTTCTCTCTAAGTCTCTTTGAAAGGAATGATTGATGATGAAGAGTACATACATACTCGCCTACATGAACTGGAAATGCTACAAGAAAGAGGAAAAAATGCCTTAAATCATCTGCAGGCATATCAAAACCATCTTTCCAGAAGTTATAACAAAAGAGTCATGGTGATAAAGTTCAAAATTGGTGACTTGGTTCTCATGCAGAATCCCAGAAATCAAGCAGATCATGAAAATCCTGGCAAGTTTGAGGCTAATTGGCTGGGTCTGTATATCATTATTGCCGTATTTGGTTCCAGAGCTTATTAGTTGGCTACACCTGATGGAGAATAGTTGACAAAACCTATCAACAGTTTACACCTAAGAAAATTCTACACATAGCATCAGAGAGCTTGGGCTAAAAACCTACAAAATACAAAATAAAAATAAAAAATGGAAAATACAAAAAAATCATCCCTTGATGAAAACCTGGCAAATAGGCATCTTGGTGACACCAAAAAAATTGAGAAATGATAAAAATAGTAAAAATAAATGAATTCATCCAATAGTGAAAACCTGGTAAACAAGCACTTTGGATAGGTACCATGGTGAAAACAAGGCAAACAGGCGCCATCCGTAGTCAATCGTTGCTTCGCCATCTACTGTCACTCAAAATGACCTTTATACATTTGTCATAATCACAAAGGCCTGACACATTCCTGACATCCGTCCTAAGTCTTGTCAATTCCGATCATGGTTAACATTTGGTGGACATCAGTCCTAGCTTAGCCTTGCCTTTGGCTTATGTTTACCTATCTCCATGTCATTTCGAAATTGGATACTCCCCCTCTGTCTGGGGGCAAGACCTTTATCATGCAACTGCAGTGAGTACCACACATGATTCTGCATTCTAAAAATCCTGAAAAGATCATAAAAATTTGAAAGAGTCTTGAAAAAATCATAAAAATTTGAAAGAGTTTTGGAAAACTCATAAAAATCTGAAAAAGTCCTGAGAAAATACAAAAACATCCAAATCAATGTCAAATCCAAAAATAGGGTCAAAGTCAATCTCTGTCAGATCACTCATCAGTCTTGTCAAAATCAGTATTTCGTCCAAGTCCGAACTACGTGTCTCTGCACATTTGCTACATAGGCAAGATTCATCTCTGAATCCCCGAGACATTAGGTCAGTCCTCCTAGGTTTGTGAAAATAAAATCATGATTCAAGCTTTTTTCCTTCAGATAATATCATTGGTCGTGTCGAACTACGAGGTCTTTGAGTGCATGACATAGGCAAGACCATCAATCGATGGACCCTCGAGGCCGCATTAGGTCAGTCCATTAGGGTTCATGGCACTATACATTCACACACGTCAAAATATCTTCAAATCAATCAAATCTTATCAATCTATCAGCAATATGTCCATCAACAAATTCAGCATGTCAGCAATGACATGTAGTCAAAATCATATCAAGACAATTTTATAAAGGCAAAATTTTGCGTTATTCTTTAGATGTGTCCTTCTGAAGAGAAACTCTCATCACTTGTTTTATGCTTTTGGATTGTTCCTTCCTAAGAATTTTCATCATCATCTAGTATCTTGAGGGATTCTCCTAACTCTGAAAATCGATCTCCTAGATATCAACGTCATTTAGGATGTGTCCTTCCTAAATTTGATATCGCTTGACATTTAACAAAACTTGACATTAAAACACTTGGCAAACACTTGGCAAACTTTGTTTTTCTATCTTTTTGATGATTATCAGGTTATTAGTTCCTTATGTCTTAGGAAGAATGACATATCATGATGATTATCCTTGTCTGCTTATCACTCTACTATTAGTTTCTCAAGGATGTCCTGACTTCAGGATTTAGAGAAGCAATGACATAGTATGATGATTTTACTGTCTATTTTTTTTTTTACTATCATGTGGCTAGTTTCTCCACAATATCCTATCATTAGGATTTAGAGAAGCAACAATGTCTCATGATTAGTTTGGTTTTTCTGGTGGTTGGTCATGAAAAGTGGCTAGGGGCAACTGTGTTCCTTTCATGAGTCATGATCAGCCTTGTCTGTGACTGTTGATTTACGTGATGGTTCGACCTTGCACACTATTGATCTATGTCATATCATAGTGTTTGTCGACCATCATGATATTTTTTCCTAATGATGATTAAAGAGAAACAACTAGAATACCACTATAGCAAAGCTTTGAAGGAATTTTTTTTCTGCACTAACATGCATATCTTTCTTCGCACTAACATCCATCCTCGTCTTCTCTTCTATGGTTCTCTGACAATATCCTGTGACATACAAAAAAAAAGTTGCATACATAATGGCATGAGCATTTCATATTCACATCTGCATAAATCAATTATCATAACTCACATTTCATAAACGCTATCATTTACATCCATTCATAAAGACCATCATTTGCATCAACATATAAGCATCATAAAGAAACATTTGCATTGACATATAGGAATCACATCATTACAAAATTACACAAGGCATACATACATCCATAATGGCATTCATAAGCATAAGAATAGTATCCATACATCCTAACATAACCATCTCATAAAAGCATAAAATACCATAATGCATAACATCACATAGGCCACATCAAAACTACATCGCATATATATACAATCTCAAAACATGTCATGTCACAGGATAGAGTCATATGATATACCAAAAATGGAGCTTGAAGGCTCGAATATCAAAATATACATGTGTCTGAAAACAAGTCCTAAGATGGCTTGCCTCCATCCCATGGAGGTGAACTACGAGGTGACTATGCCTATTCAACCATGTGGAAAGTGACCTGAATGGGAGTGTCCTACATCTGACTCTTTGATCTTGATGGATCAGTAATGGGAGGTTGACTCTGCTCTGCTTGGTGCCCTGATGTCACTAATCTATGTCCATGCCTTGATCGGTGACTATGCCCTAATGAGTGCCTGTGAGAGCTATGTGACCTGTGACCTGGCGACTGCCCTGATGCAGTAGACCCCCCAGCACTGGTGTAACTACTGCTATGAGACCTGCTGCTGTGTGTCAGACTACCGCTACCTATCCTACAATGGGATTGGGACAACCTTGGATCCCGTCTATCTGGTGGGACAACCTACTCATATAATGCTCTGTACCGGCCCCTGCTCTCTACTACCTTGGCAAGCTCTCAAGCCATATCTCCTGTCGGCCCAGAACATAACTCAGCAAACTCTACAACCCACCACTCTGACTCCTACTGCCGAATGATTGCTTGATCTCTCTCAACTCGAGTGACCTCCAACTTTGCTGGTAAGGCCTTGTTCTGAGACAAGGCCACATCTAGTCTGCTCTGTAGATCTGCAATCCTCTGGTCGATCGTGGCATCTGTAGGAAAAATGAGTGATCTATCACCCTCATCATCCCAAGAGATCATCTGCTCCCGCAACCTCTAATCTACCTCATCCTCCTCCTCCTCCTCCTCATCCCTATTCTCCTCTACCCGGACCTCATCCACATCTATGTCGAGAGGGTGTCCCCCAACAAGTGGATCCACCACAACTACCTCCTCCTCAAACACCACCTCCACATCCTCCTCATCGCCTCTGACCTCATCGGCCCTCGCCTCTGGCTCTCTCTCCTCCCCCTCCTTCCGAATGGGTGACAATGGTACACCACCCACTCTCCGCCTCACTCTCTTGGGCTGCCTCCGCCCTCGGTCATCCCTCCTCCTCTTGGCACCCTTGCCATCTCCTCCCCCCCTCCACCTCCTCCACCTCTGTCATCTCTTCCACCTCCCCCACCTCCTCCATCTCCCCCATCTCTACCTCCTCCTACCCTGCCTCCATCTCTAACCCTGACACCTTTGCCATCTCTGCCACCTTGACCTCTCCTCGATACCAGTCGAATGACGGATCTACGATCTATCAGCGGTGGACCATCCAGATCTGTCAAAGGGATGGGCTATGAACCTGCCACCAGGTGTCAAACTCGGCAGATGTCCCTGGATCTATCGGACCCCCTCTCCATGCCCACTAAACTACCGCCAGGATGTCAACCTACTGCTCTGCCACTATGACTAATATGGATGGCAACCACATGGTCTCCCTCGACGACCAAGCATACTCTGCCATGCCTACTGGCACAATCTACTGCTCCCCAAACTGATGAAGTACCCACTAGGGTAGGTACATTTCAATGATCCTCTGGGTCTGAACTATGCGACCAATAAGATATCGAAACTGTCTGTAGAAGGATAGGTGGCCATCCTCATCTGACCACTGAGCACAATCTTTGTAGGGTCTCCAGACAAAACTGATCATCGTGTCTATCCGATGACGCCAGTACTCGGTATCTCCAACACGAGTCTAGCTAACTAATCCATCATATAAATAAACATAGGGCATCCCGTCACCCAACTGCTGCATCTGTACTAGTGGTCAAAAAATGGGAATGCGCTCCCATACCCAAATCATGAGTAAGGTGGTCCCGTAGTTGATACTGTGACCCTGATGGTAAACTATCTCATGCAACTAATGGTATAACATGGCCAACAACTAGGGCCCCCAAGCAAAAACAATCCTATGTAGACAGATCCGAACTAAAACATCCCCCCATCTAATGGGAAACTCGTGACCACGACGATCGCGGATCAGTACTCCGGCAATCAAGGTCATGAGCATGGCATCGAACCTAGGAAATCGGTCAGCCACAACATCCTAGCCGATCTCATAACCATCCAGAGCCAACTATGCACTATCGAAACCCTCATATCTCTCTCTCAAGACCTATCACCCTCGATGTGGATCATAGACCACCCTCTCTCCGCTAATCGGAATCCAGAGAATACGATACACGTCCTCTAACATCATTGTCGCCTCCCCAGTAGGCAAGTGAAATGAGTAGGTCTCAGAATGCCACCTCTCACAAAGAGCTGTCAGCAAACCTCTATTTGCTAGAATAACGAGCATGTAAGTAGCATGGTATAGGCCTAGGGCCATCAGCCGCTGCCTCTATCCATTGCTGAGACGATCTCGGAAGGCATAGGTAGCTGGCTGAAACTCTCATGTATAAATGGCCATCAGTCAACTCTGCACAAGGAAAAGGCAGGGATTAGCACATACTCAAAGTTTTATACAACTAGCAAGTCAAGGGTACATAAAAAATTAATCTCGGTAAAAGTCAACTTTGGTCAACTTCAATTGTGTCACGTTGACCACAAATGTGTCAGAATGTTTCAATTGTGGCTCGACGCAAGACAAATGCGTTGCAATACATTACATGCATCGTTCTGACCAGCATATGCGCGATCAAACACCGAATGTGTCATTTTAGCTATCATATGCATCGTCTGACATGGCAAATGTGTTGCAAAATCTGGCGATTGCATCGCATTTTTTCGATTGCATCATGTCGACTTGCAAATGCGCAATCGCACAAATAATCTATCCTACCCATTGCAGTTGAGTTGCAATGCAATCAAATGCGGTGAACGCATTTGTGGCTTTTGCGATGGCATTTGCATCTCACCGCAATTGTTTTCCCCCCATTTAACCCTCATAAATTCATGGAAATCAAAATTTGACAAGTTGGATAGGGTACTCACTGGTGCATCTACGCCCTTGAGTCATCAAAATGAACGGACGTGATATCCACGGTGTGTAGTCATTAGAATCACCATCGTTGCTCAGAGCTCCAATTTCTGAATTCTATATATGACAAATGAGAAAATGACATTTGGGTTGACCTTTTCAACCTATTTATAAGCTAAAAATTAGGGTTTTGACCTAGTAGGCTGTACTGGAGGCTCATTTGACCACCTTTGACTGGCATTTTGGCTGACTTGGTGTCCTCCATTTTTGAAATCGTTCGTGTGATTACTTATCTGGTCATCAACTGAGCTAATCGGGATATTTTCCAAATTTTTCTGACCCTGGGTCAAAATTCAAAAATTTTCCCGAGGGGGCATAGGCACTCCTAACCTCCGCTAGGGCATATTTTGGACTTGTTTTCTTTGCCACAATGCGACAGGTTGCATTATGACAAAGAGGGGCATATGTAGACACCTAAAAATGACCTAGGCCTGCGAACACTACTTTACCACTTTTTATCCTGACATGATTATAACATTTTAATTATGTTTCTAACCCACATTCAACTATTAATTAAATAATTCATGATTATTTAATTAATTCATAAACTTTCATTCTTCATGATTATTAAATAAATAAATCTTATTTATTTAATTTAATATGTCACTAATTATCAAAGTCTTCTAATAATTAAATAAAGTCATCAATTTATTTAATTCATCCTTATCATTAATGTCCTCCTGATTATTAAATGAATATATTTAAAATATATTTATTTAATATGTCACTAATTCCTAAATCCTCTCTTAATTAAATAAATTCATTTATTTATTTGATTAATTAACTACTTCTTCTAAATTAAATAATTATTTTAATTATTTAATTCTGGCATGTGACACTTCTATATTTTTAAATAAAACAAATCATTTAAAAATATCTCACATACTTAATTGATTCTTCATTTAGTAATTATTTTCAAAAATCAATTACTAATTAGATCACACAATCTTCTATTTTGAATTAATTTAATTCAAAAGGGAAATATTCTTCTACAAATCAAGTAATTTCCAAAATTATTGATTTTCTAAAATCTCTTCCTCTTGTCTTCTGATTTTTTACTAATTTCATCTCCACTATCACATTCAGTCTGGATTTAATTCATTTAATTAAATCTTATTTACACCTATGGGTATTTTGCCCTAACCCTAATTGAGGTTGCCTTATTGAATCTTGACCTTTGATTCTAGGGTATTCCTCAATCTCTCATCTTGTCCGTCCATTCAAGATTGCATTTTCTATAAAATGACAATCTTGATCTCATTTTCGGATCCATGATCATTTGTTTAGACTTTTATTATAGGCATTCTTGATATTATAGGCTATTCATTACTAATTGCATATTAGAATTAAGCTTCTAGTTTGCACATTAGTTTAGTTTTAAAATCCTTCAAAAGCTTTGATGAGGCTAGGCTTAGAGAGTTGCTCACACTAAGGCTGAGGGCATCCATCATCCAAAGCTGGATAAGGTGCAATGGAAACCAGCCATGGAACAATAGATGGGTGGGATCATTCCTAATAGTTCTTCCATTTATTCACATAATTCCTTTGCACTCTATTGTTTGGTTTATTATATTAACTTGCAGGTACAACTAAATGGTTTGTTGATGTTTGCAGGATATTTTAGGTCATTACATTGGTGAACCCGACTTTCCAACACAACCTTTTTTTTTGCAGGTCCAGTACGGAACAACACATTCACCCTGTCGCATCACATTTGCTATTGCGAGCGACGCAACCACCCTGTCGAGTCACATACATGCCTTCCAGCAACGCATTTGATCTTCCACGACGCATTTGATCGAAAGCGAGCCGCATCCGCTCTGCAGGTAACTGGTAATCTTTGTTTTTCTTTGTGATCATTATTGTAATCTAGATCTGACACATTTGTGGCCAGAATTTCATGTTTTTTTAAATTTCTGGTATTTAAAAAGAACCAACCCTAGGATAGACACATAAATTTCAATTTACCAATGATAATTTAATGATCTTGGTTGTGCGTCCTTTATTTTTGGACTGGGAATAAGATGCCACCTAGGGTGTCTTTGTCCTCCAAAGGTCTTGGGACCCTCTTTTTAAATGTGCCTTAAAGAGGGCCACTTTTTGGAGTCTATGCTCCGAGTTTCAAGCCTCAGAACTAGGACACCACCTAGGGCATCTTAGTCCATGCCATGTTATTTTTGAGATTTAATTTCAAATCTTGGTGGGATTTAGCGTCCTTTTATTAATGAATTCATTTTTTGGCTTGTTGTGGTGTAATTTCAGGATATTAAGCATAGATAACTATAAATACAAGGTTTTTTCACTCATTTTCTCACTCGAGAAGCTAAGAATATTGTGAAATAATTCAAGTATTCATCCTAATAGCATAATTCAATTCATAAGAGCATTCAAGATAAATTCATCAAGCATTGGGATCCATCTTCAAGATTCAAGCATCATGTCAAAGATATTCTTGGATCATCTGTGTTTTTGAGCTAACATTTGTGATGTATGGTTTTGATTCAAGTAAGCAATTCAAGTCAAGATCTACATTCAAGCTAGCCACCTCACACAAGTTTGTAGATTTCATAATAAGGGTTTGGTGAGTTGCAACATAGCACTTTTTAATTCATCATTTCTCTCCATTATTTCATTTCATTCCAAGTTTTAATTACCAACAAGGGGTTTGACAAAGGAAAACCCCCATTTACTTACAATCAACAAGTTTTCCCTCTCTTGTTTGTTTATGTTTGCAGATTTATTTTGAAGATCATTTGAAGTGCAAAGTTGTAAAGTTATAAATTGTGAAGTTGTCATCTTCAAAAAAAATCACATATAGGCTAGATCTAAGAATAAATAAGTGTAGACATTGAACCTCAAGATCATCTTTTGATGCTACAAAAATTTAGATGGGGACTAAGTTAACTATAAGAAAATCTTAGTTCTCCTTGTGATATTTTATAGAGATTATTTTGGATTCTATTTTGAAATACGAAGATTTTACGTCTGTCCCAAAAAATAGTAGTGGGACTAACAAAACAGTAAGGGCATCTTAGTCCTCCCTAGCATATTTTGACAATAATTTTGCATTTCTAGAATCCTTATCACATTTCTAGACTTCCTAGGCACATGCATTCTAACTTGTTGTTTCTTAATTTTTTCATTTGCACTCATTATTTGGATCTCATTACTATGTTTTGTGAGTTGAATATCAAGTTGTCTTTTTCAAGATTTTGCTTGGTGGTGAACCCTTAGAAGCTTAAGGAATCTTACTAGGTCTCATTTCTTGAGAATTGACTCACCTTTGTGTTGATAGTCAATCCAATTTGGGATCCTAAGACATTCTTGAATGATAATGGGAGAAAAGTGGTGTTCTATGACATAGGTTATAAAGCACACCCATTTTTCCCACCAATCATATAGTATCTTCATCTTTCTCTTTCTTTGAAGGATATTCCTTCACTTTTTTTTCATATTTAGTAAAAGTAGGTTCATCTTTCATAGCCAAGAATAAGCATTCATTATCATCAAAATCTCCATAATCAGATTCTTCATCATAAATACTAGCATACTCATTCAAATAATATGCTCCATTGATATTTTTTCCTTTGTTTTCTTTGTTTTTTCTTCTTAGTTCTTTCCAGACATCTCAAAGCATAATGACCTATTTCTCCATAGCTAAAGCATTTAAGGGGTATCTTACCTTCATATTTGTTGGAGCCTTTCTTCATCCTCCTCACAAATTTAGCTTCCACTTCATCAAGATTCTCTTCATCTGGATCTTCAGCTCTTGTAGCTTTGAAATTAGTTTCTAATTTGGATACATTTCTCAAATTTGGCTTTCTCATCTCATAAGATGTTAGAGTTACCAATAACTGATCTTTAGTATAAGTCTTGTAGTCCACATACTCTTCAATAGTAGATACCTTTTCACTATATGCATTAGGGAGAGTTCTAATAATATTCTTCACAATCCTAGATTCATCTACTATAGTGCCAAGTCCTCTCATACTACCTACTAGATCATCCACTCTCTACACAACATTTAATGTTCTAAAGTATCCCAAACTTCTTTAGCAGTCATTAGATTTTGAACTTTAATCAACTTAGAATGTGCAAGACTATTCTTCATAATAAACTTCACCTTATTGTTTTCTTCATGCATATTGATTTCATCAGCTATACTCAGACCATTAGCCAGAGGAGTGTAAGTAATATTCTTATCGTTTTGAACATCATATCCACAATACTCTAGATATCCTTCCATCTGTATCTTCTAGATAACATTATTTGTTCTATTGAACCTAGGGTATTCAAAAGTGATCTTTCTCACCATCTTGGACCTTCCTTAAGTGGTTAAGCTTCTCTCCAAGGAACCAAGCTTTGATACCAATTTTTGAGCAAAGCAACTAAGAGGGGGGGTGAATCAATTGTAGAAAACTTTAATCTTTAAAAATTTCACTGTAAACTAAACCAATCATAAATTATTTACTCTGCTAATATGATTAATCATTACGTGTAAAGGTAGAAACTAAAAAGAAACACACATACACAATAAAACCAAATTTATGTGAAAAACCTAATAAGGGAAAAAAATGGTGAGGATTAGCTCACAATATAGAGAATATCAAAACTGATTATGAAGTCTTACTACCAGAGAAGGGTCACTACCAAAGTAGGACTCACTGTCTAGATCGAGACTCACTGTCCAACAAGGGTTAACCACCTAGAGTGCTCACTAGCACAAAATTACAAAGAAGATAGAAGGGATTTGTTACATAGAAAAAAAAAGTCTCAATGCAACAGATATTTCCACCACAATCGCTCAAACACTTGAATACATGCATGAATAATTGAGTACACCTTCAGCTCACTGCATCCAAAAACTCAACAATTATATTTCACATTGATCTACACCAACTCACATCACATACACACTAAGTCACATCTATCTTTCTGCATTTCTTTGTACTTCATTTTCACCAATATCTCACACTGTATGTATATCATCTTCAACTTTGAAACATATCCAAAGTCAACCATACACCATTTGCATTTACAAATTCAAATTAGGTCGGTGCTAAAACATTCTAGGGTGGAATTAGAATGAGGGTGACCCAAACACACATTAAGAGAGGACCGAAATAAATTCCAACATGCTTCTATAAGCTTCAAAAGTAGTGTTTAACAAAAGGTTTGCCAAACCAGTGTAAAACACATAAATCAATTAATCACACACAACCTTAGTATGATCCAATCCTTCCAGATAACAAAATTAGCTTCAACATGATCATATAAGGTTAACTCTAGAACCACAAGTCATAAGAATCAAACAAGAAGAAATCTGGAGCAACTACATTTCTTTCGGACCTCAACTAGATACATTAAAAACCATAGTTCAGAATTGGTGAAAATAACTCACACTGAACAACAAATCAAAAGCCAAATTTATCTAGATACAAAAGCTTGCAACAACCATGATCAATATATCTGAATCACACAAATATAGGAGCAAATCCTAGAGCAAAAATTGGAGCAACCATTGAACATTGCAATGTTTTTCTTTACAATTTTCTCAATATCCTCGACATATATAGCTAATAAACTTCATCCATGACAACAACAACCTGTTGAAACTAGTTAACCAATTGAGATTAATGACAACACCTTCATACTTGCTTCAAAATCTTCATTCTTGCAACACAAATAAAGTGTGATACACGAGCAATTAGCCAATTATCACTAGTAATATAAAGGCGATGAATTTAAGGAGTTATTTTCAATGTATTTAGGATTTGTTGACCTCCACCAATAACATAGAGGTGAAGAGTGCTAGGAGACATGTGATATAAGAGTAATTTACCTAGTTGTTATTAGTTTCATGCAAACAAAAGATGTGAGAAACTAATTGTTCTATCAAGAGTTGCCCCCTCGACCCCCACAAGGGGGATCTGCCCCCTTGAACCCCGCAAGGGGCGTTGCCTCTTGACCTCGCTGGTGGCTGTCACCCTCAGGTCCCTACTTCAATATTAAAATATATATATATGGGACAACTACGTCGACCAACTGTGAAAATTTTTAAAGGAGAGATTCGTCATTGCAATTAATTTTTTTAGTGATTATTCACTAGGGTTCCCCACTGTGATTATTATTTTTACCAATTATTCATTAAGATTTGCTAGGATTTTACACTTTTTTTAATACTATGCATAAGATTCGCGAGAAAAAATAATATTTTTTTTCAAATAAAAGGAAAGATTCGCTAGGATTTTACACCTTTGCCGAGGGGGGGTTTCTTAAAGTTATCCCTGGTCAAGGACTAAAGAAGTTCTATAATAATTCTAGGTTGTTTTAGCAACTTGTTGCTATTGGGAGTAAAATATGAAGCTACACAAATACTCTATTTATTTTGGATTATATCCAAATACTAAGTGTATCTACTATACCAAATTATTTAAGGACATGATTTTACCTAATCCTTTATTTTATTGTACCTTCAAAAAAATTGAACCTTAGTGGATGGTGTAAATGAAAAACATACCATCACCCCATCAATAATAATCAACCAACAAAACTACAACCCTTTTATACAATTAATATATTCATATCTAATAATACTTCAATTTTACATATTGTAAATGTATAGATAGTGAATTATTTTAATCCCATCACCATGTTGGCTTACACCTAATATTACTAAATGTTTAGTGCTTTCATGGGTGATTTAATGTTTAATTTGATTCATATTGATAACCAATCCGGAATTTATATGAATGGAGCCCATTAAGTATTTCATACACCCGTGACTTGCAACATGTCCTTACCATGTATGTAGGCTTCAATTTATCAGTATAAGAATTCAACAAAGAAAATGGACTGCAATGAATTCAGTGTCTGCAAAGGCAGTTTGATTCAGTAATGGAACATTTGTCATCAGCATATATGGAGAGCCACTTGTGGCTTTATCAAAACTGCCTGGGCCCACTTTCATCTTTATAGCTCTGCGCCATTTTTCGTTTATCTGTGTAGCCATTAAGGGCGCTGAAATTTACAGCTCCCAGGTCAGAATTCTGTGATTTTATTTAGCACGAGGTTTTCCTTGCCTGTCATGCTCGAGCGTGGGCGTACTTTCTTTCTATTTAGCTTTGATTTCTTCCTTGCTTTTGCTCTCTACCTGCATATAAGTTTGGAGAGCTTGGAAGAAGCCATTTGCAACGTGCTTTTTCTAGCTCTAGCAGCATTCAGGCCTGTTATTTGACAGTTTGGTCAGTTACCTGTCTTTCGGTTAACGTAAGAAAAATATAAACTGTGAAAAAAGTTATTTGATTTATTAAAATTAATAAAAACGAGAATTGTAACTAAAAATGTTTTATATTTAAATATTTTTTATAAGTTTTATTAGTTATATATAAAATATTTTTGATAAATCAAATTTTTAATAAATTTTCGATATGAATAAGTGTATCCTCTTGTTTAGTTGGGTAATTAGTTTATCATTTTTCTTAAAACATAAGATATGAGACATTTCTTTTGTTAATAAATTTATTAACAAATAAATCACATGTTAAGTGAATTTGATTTAGAGATCATTGGAGGACTTTGCATTGGTTGTTTTATGTTATAACTGTGAATGAAATAAAACTCTTATTTGCAGATATTATTATAGATAAAATCTTATAACTTTTAGGTTGTATACACATCTTCCCTATTTTTATAAAAAGAGCTTACATTGTAAAGCTGAATTGAGGCTTAGTGATAGTGTTTGGCATCTCCTACTGCAATAGGGTATGGTTTATTTTCCTATAAATTAACTTTTAAAGAAGATCCTCTTGGCTAAGTAGAGTCTAAAGAAAGAGAGAGTGATCTGTTGTCACATCCCATGTCCTAGGCATGATAGAGACATCCATTAAAGGATAAAGACAATTTTAATGAGGAAGGACATGACAAATTTGAAATGATATTCATGATTTGAGTGGGAGCAGTGTAATGAGGCATGGAAAACATTACAAATTTTTTATGATGATGTATGATCTTTCTTAGGTATGAGCAATTGATAGCATTCAATCAAATTAATTAGTGATGGAAGAAATATAAAAATACTAAGGATTGAGACAAAAGCATAGCATGATAGATGGAAATAATTAGAACATAGTATCAACATCGATTAATGCATAAATTATTTGTTTGGTGGGAGATTATTAATCCTTGTAGACAATTCCTTTAAGAGTATTTTTCATTGCTTTTATGATACATGTTGTATTTTCTATTTAAGCCTTTTGTTTTTTATTATTTTGGAGGAGGAAAGATAGTGATTGAGAGGGAGATAGGTGTCTCAATGGAATTGATCTGTAATGTTCCCTTCCAGGATTTATCTTCCACACATCCGTGATCCTTGTCTTACCACACCTATTAACTATTATATTTTAAGGAGGTTTGACTTATGTGGGATTTCATGTCAATATTCACAAGCTTAAGAATTATTACCTTGTTTTATAATGAGGACCCTTTGAAGGTGAGATACCAAGTTAAGAAAAACATATAATATGCTGACCTTTTCAAACACAATATAGTTAAGAAATTTGGAAGACTTTAGAGAGAAAGGAGAGAAGCTAATGAGGAGAAGGAAAATAAAATGAAGGAGAAATAAAATAAAAGCTATTTCTTTTATTATGTTTTCTATATTGGGTGCATGAGGATCTGCACTATTATTCTTAGATATGAGCATACTCCATTTTACTTTTGTAAAATAGTGTTTATTTGTAAATTATCTAGTCATATAACTAAAAATAATTTATCTATATTGAAAATGGTAGAGTATACAAATTTCTAAACTCTAGACCATGAGTAAAAATAATTAAAATGATATATAATTTGATTTCAATCAGGATAAATATTACATTGATTTACAAAGGACTTTAATGACATTCAAATTCCCAAGTATAACCACCCGAAAATCCCTTATGGGAATAACTTCCAACTAGCCTATTTAATTATTGAGTATTAAATAACATTTATTTATTTATATATTAATTTATTTTATAATGAATCTAACTGATACTATCTAATGAGCAATAAATTGAAAACTCGCCCTCTTATTACACTAATGTAAACAAAGGATGAAAAATTACAAGAGTTGGACACATCAACCCTTTTGGAGACTTTGATGAGGCACCTCCACAAATTCTCCTCACTCATGTTGGAAACACCAAATTGGCTCCATCAACCAATCCCCTGACTATAAAACCTTAAAAAAAATTGTACAACATGACAATGTAAAATGTTCCCATCCTCCTTGCATAATGGGAGAGAAAATTTCCTTTAAAATTCCACATGTCCAATGAGTGTGTCAAAATACCTCATTTGATGTTGCACATTAGAGAATAAATCTATCGTGAAAGTCCACATTTCATTTGAGTGTGTCAATATCCCTCCTCTAGTGTTGTTAGAACCAATCGATACTTTGTTGTAGAAAAAACCTCAACCAATGTAGATACATTAACTACACTCACAATATCTTGTACAAAACACCAAGCTTCCCTTGATCTATGAAGAGACATGGATAAAAATGGTTCTTCTCATGCAATATATCATCTTTGAGTGACAAGCTAGCTCAAGATAGTAAAATTCCTCCACCTCTGATATGACCTTGTTAGTCTTTAACAACTAGATGTAGAATTGAAACATTCAAAGGTTTTGTCAAGTGTAGTGTGGATGGACCTAAAAGTATGAAAACATGATAGCATAATGTAATTGAACATTATCAAAATATAAAGGTGTGAGATTCAACCAAAAATACAAAATTTATACAATAATCAGTTTATAATTTCCATTTTAAAAATTCCATTAAACTTATTATTTCAATGAATACAATTTCAATAAAAATCCCTACTTATATCTCTCAATTCTTTAAATAAAGGTAAATAATATGAATCCATCAAATGTAATTAATACAATTTTACATTCCTCAAAAGTGATAATTCTTCCTAATGCTTCTATTGAAATATATTCCTTACCCATTTTAAATTAATTAAATTTGTAGATTTTGAACCATCTTAATCACCTATCCTTTCAAAATTTTACTGAGTTTTGATCAAGATAGAGACTTCATATGTAATATACATTATTATTATCATCATCATCATAATTATTAATAATAATTTGGTTGCAGCAGGATTTGGTAGAGACTATTGATAACTTATAGAGGATACATCATCCATAAACAAAACGTTTAAACTACTTCACAAGCATGAATTCTCTATATTTCTGGATTCTTTTTCCTAATACAATGCTCTAATTGTACAATATCATTTGTTTTTGTAGTTAATTGAATTCAAATATGAATTATCATGTCAAAACTCATAGTCACTATTTTCTAGTTTAAAAGGTATAGGAAGGATAAATTTTTTGATATCTTTAGCTAAGAAAATGTTTTTCTTCATTGCATCTACATAGAGCAATAGGATAATTTTTTGATACCATATTGAACATGGTTGAGTAAACAAATTTATAAAATCTAAATCTTGAATGCAAATAACTAAAATGATCTATAATTTGATTTCAACTAGACCAAATATTACATTTACTTGTAATGGATTGCAATTCCATTCATTTTCCTATGTATAATCACCCCAAACTCCCTTATGGGAATAACTCACAACTAATCCATTTAGTCAATAATTATTATATAATATTTATTCATTTAGAAGTTAACATATATATGGGTGATCCCACAATAGTGGTTTACAATTTTTGATCAAACTGGACACTGCAATTATTATTTTTAACTAAATCTTCATATTTGGGAACCTATAGCGGCTAAACTGTGAGGAATTTGAAGATGATGCAAATTAGAGTCTTATCAAACTTTTTCTTTAGATTCTAAAAATATATTTTTAAAATTTTTTTGAATCAGATTGCACTTTTTTTCCATCTCCCACGAAAACTGGTATTTTTGAGAAAACAACATTTTTAAAAAGTGACTCTCACCGTATACAACATAACTTTTTTTGTATGAAGGATGAAATTATAATTTTTTCGAATTTAGATTTGTAACTACTATATCTAGCACTTTCATTTGGTCTCATAGTTTTTTATTGAATATTTTTTCCTTAATCAAGTTTCAAAGTCAAACCAATTGTAATTCAGACATAGGCGGACTGTTTACAACATAGATTTTTTTGTATGAATCAAAATTCAATTTTTATTTTTTTAATGGATCAAGGAAACCAATACCCAGCCTCAACATATTTTTAAATTTTTTATTTTGATAATATGCTATTTTTCCACATGTGCAAAGTAGAGAGCTTGATTTTCGGTGTAAAACCTACGTTTAATAAAACGAAAAAAACACATACATAATAAGGACTACCATCTTCCAGTTGGGTTTGTGAAGTCTCCTCCATTTTCATCCATAACCCGAGATTTGAAGGGCATAAATCTGCTAAAATTTGGTGGAAGAGGGGGAGAATGGCTAAAAAGGAGGGTTCGAGTGAAACCCCCTTCGAACGAAACCCCCTTCGCTCGAAAGGGTGAAGGGGGGTTCGTTCAAAGGGGGGTTCGCTTGAACCCCCCTTTTTTTTAAATTTTTCATAAGGGAACATGGCATCATAGGGTTCGAGCGAACCCACCATAGAAAAAGGGGGTTCACTCGAACTAGGGGTTCAACCGAACCCATCTTTTCAGTTTGTGCGAATCCCCTAGTTCGAACGAACCCTTAAAAACATGAAATTTCAAATGTGTGAGCATTTTTACAAATTTCTTTCCTCATCAAAATTGTACACCACTATTATGGGTTTACCCATATGCTAATTTATTTATTATTTATTCTAACCTATAGTATCTAATGGTGCAATAAATCCAACAATCTATTCATGTTTATGTGCATGTATCTATATTTATTTGAGAAATTCACTAAATATGTACACACTAAATATTGATGTTGTTGTTTGAACAAGAAAAGAATTTATTAATATATATACACAAAATGTTATGTGATATGAAATCAACCTATGTGTAAATTATAATTAGTCTCAATTCAAAATTTAGTAAAAGGAAAGATATGAAACAAAAATAATGAATAAATATTTGCACACTATGTATTAGTGTTACCAATCTATGCTGAAGAATTTATAATTTTATCCATTTTGTGAAAATAATTGTATGATATGGGATAAAGCGCGATATATATATATATATATATATATATATATATATATATATATATTTTGACAAATCATTTTTAATATAAAAATGAGATACATTTTAAATGTGCACACAAAAGCTAAAAAAATCACTAGTTCTCATCGCCATCAAATTCATAGTAGTTTAGTTGGTATGGGTGACAAAATATATATATATTTTTAAGAATATTAATTCAATGTCTCACTTTGACAAAAAAATTGGACACGCTATTTTGTGATCACTCTTAGACCATAGATATTCAATATCTACCAAATAGTCATCCCAATGAGTTACATCTAAATCAAAATGATGGTCTTGTTGTGCTAAATCACTAGAAATTGAATATGAAATCGCACTAAACTAGTAGAAGCAAGCAATGATCACAAAGTCTTATAGTATATGATTTGGACTACATTGCTCATATTCTAGTGTTTTCATAAATTAGATTCCTAAGTATGAACAATAATTAAATCTATCAATTTTAGAAAGGAGAAGGAGAATTAGGGGAATCAAGATTGTCAAGAATTCTAAGATGGTTCACAAGGACATTGGGGGACCACCTAGTCTCTCAGATCATTATCTTCCATTTTGAAGGTTCTCAATTCTCTCTCTTCAAAGAATTTAGTATTGTACATGGATACTTATATGGTTCATTATGTTGAGACCAATTTCTCATTTTTCATAAGTTGCATTTATGGTGAACTTTTGTAACTTCTCTCCTCTTATCTAGGATTCTATTAAATCTTACATCTACAATAAGATAATATAATATTATTAAAACTAAATGATATATATTCTATAAAAAAATAAAAATACTATTAACAATCATATATATTTTAACTTAATATTTAATTTATAGGACATTCAATTAAAAATACTATAAAATATCTTCTTGATGGAGAATTTTGAAGTGGTATTCCATATAGATAACAATAATGTGTATACTTTTTAATTATATGTATGTTTTCCACCTAAATGTATCACACAAATAGTATAATTTAAATCAACATCAATTAATAGAGGTCAAGCAACATTTTATGAACCACACTAAAAAAAATATGAGAAAGCTATGACATCCTAGTTATGTTACCATATTAAGCAATTCATTTTTGCATGCCAAACAACCCCAATCCCTTTTAGTTGTAAAGAAAAAATTAATCAACTAGTTATATAGACTATCATCTAGATAAAATCTTGCAAATCCTAGTTATGTTACCATATTAAGCAATTCATTTTTGCATGCCAAACAACCCCAATCCCTTTTAGTTGTAAAGAAAAAATTAATCAACTAGTTATATAGACTATCATCTAGATAAAATCTTGCAAGCAGTATCATATATCTCTAAATTTTTTGATACACAATCCTTTGTATTATGTTTTCTACAAATACTAATCATAGAAGAGTTGATTTCATTATCATAGTATAAAATTCAATAAACAAATATTGATTCCTACTATGGCCTCCAAACTTGTTATTTTAAAACCTCATAGATTTAAATGTAGATTCAAGCATACATACATTCTTTGTGCATGGTTACTACTAGTCCACTTATATCGGTAGGAAATAGAGTAAGTAATGCCATATAAAACAAACCTTCCATGTTATACTCCTTCGTTGTTGATAGCCCAATATGGGGCCAACTAATCATGTCTTATGACAGATAATATTGTTCTTCACAAATCTTCTAATTTCCTCTCTTTCCCACTATGGTTGACCGTGCCGAGTTACATAAGCTAAAAGTCAATGTTGAGGTTCATTAGTTTTTCATCACCTATACTATCATTTATTTAAAACTACATAAGTCACAAACTACTGGAAAATTTGTCCTTTCTTCTAACAACAACATAATCAAAATATAATGCAACTCATTTTATACTCTAATTCTACCAACACATGCTCAAATACTCCTTTTTATTGCATCTGACTTTTAAGAATCTCTTTAGAAACGTATTCACAAATTAATTTTTAACTCAAAGAGCTTTTGTTGTTCATTTATGTCAAAGTGTTACATACTAGTGTATTTGTGTGATAGAGGTTCACTCGTAAGTTAAATACACCCTCTACTACCACTAAGTCCAAATTATTCTATAATCAACAAGGATAACAACTGTAAATTTTAGTTCATTCACTTTTCTATATCAATAACGAAGTAGGAGTCTTAGCTAACCCATGTAAACTTGTTACAATCTTGTAGAATGTTTTAATTTTTAAATATTGTCAAACCATTATATTTCATTTCAAAGGACGAATAGAATGCTTATAATTGATATAAGAATTGAAAACTATTAAAAATTCCATTTGAGACAAGAGTAGTCAACTTCACATCTTTTTAATTATTACTTAGTTATATATACAAATATGTAGGAACAAAAAATTTGTAGGTTGCGAGCAAAGTGATTAATCATTTATGGAAAAGATATATACCAGAATGTTGGAATTTCTCCCAACTCCCGTGAGTCAATCCGGCTTCTACCATGTTCCCACGCTCACCTTCACTTCTGCTCATGGTTGTACGGTGTTACCATGATACCACGACCTCCTCTCTAAGCTCTCATGGTCCCGCGGTGACTACCACTACACCAAAACTAGCCGCTTGTGTGACTGTGGTAACGCGGGTTTACTACCTGTGTGTTGCTACCATTGTACTGTGGCTATGTCTGTGACTACCCGCGGCGGTGCGGTGTCTTCTTCCTCTTCGTGCTTCACCTGTCTGTTAACCACAATCATGCAGTTATTGCGGCCATCGCGGTCTCCCTCAAAACCTCTACAGTTGGGCGGTAACCCTCACGGTACCGCTAGCCAGTCTTGCCATCATTGTGGTTATGTAGTATTTCATGCTTTTGATGACGGGTTGTTTACAAAGTCTTGTTGGCAGTTATTTAATTCAATGGGACACATTTTTATACCAACCAGACATGTTATGAATGTGATTTGATCGAGCTTTTGTGGGCACAATGTATTTTCCTTAATGTTCTTATTAATTGACATTTATCTGGCTGCCGTGTTTTTTTTATGGTTGATTTGATGTTTTATATATCTGTTGTGGAAGGCGAATGAAGGTTGGTTTTTTAGTAGTAGCATAGTTCATAATATAGGAAAAAAGTTGAAAAGGATTGCTTAGAAGCAAAAAACATTCACAACAATAGCTGCTCTGTGAAAAGAAGAATTTTGAATATAATATAATCTATTATGTTTATGTGTGTGAAAATTTAGTCCAAGTTTTTGTTTGTTCTCTGCCTCTACTTCTACAAATTGGTATTAGAGCTAATGGTAAATTTGTGTGAAGTAGTCACTATATAGATTGAGAGAGCCATAGGATGTGTTTCTATCACTCTAGCAGACAAGTTTGGTAGTTGGTCAAATAGATTAGTTTGCAAAACCTCCTAACTCAATGAGATACATGAGTTGGTTTAGATAAGGGAGTAAGCAACCATTGAATTTGTATGAAGTTATTGAGTCTTGTGTAGAACTCACTATATTAGTCAACAGGTCCATGGATAGATTGTTGATTTTTCTCTTGAAAGTCAGTCATGTTGTAAAGGCAAAGTTTAAAAAATCTATGCTAGTTGCCCACTAAAATAAGAGTTGGGTCAAGCAACTTGAGATAAATATTTGAAGAGGAAAGAAAAGACTATGGTTGTCTTATGAGTTGTTTGAAGAGCCATGATTGGTTAGGCTGACTGGGAGTAGAGGTTCATGTTTTATGTGTTTGAGGAAAAGCCATAGAGTGTCTAGGAATTTATCTAGTGTTTCAATTAAAAATAGTTGTTATGACTACAAAGTCTCAGAAGCTTGTCTGGGGTTAGGAAATATCAAATGTTTATAATTTTTTGTTGAGAAGAAGGCTATAGACCTTCAAGAATATCAGAGGAATGTAGAATTCTTGAAGAAAATTGTTGAGAAGAGCCAGAAGTGCTACATTTTAAAACAAAGAGAAGCTGTGTGAAATCTTACAAAAAAGAAGAAGCTATGTTGAAGAAAAAGAATTGTGCAAAACACCAGTTGTCTGAACAAACAAAGTGTTGAAGACACAGTTGCTAAACAAGAGAAAAATAGTGGCTGAAGAAGATCAAAGGCTCACAAAGCTGCTATATCCCTGAAACAAGTTCGAGTAAGGTAAGTTGATACTTCCTGTTACAAATGGGGAAAGTAGGAAAAGGGTTAAGAAGGAGAATGAAAATTTGGCATCGGCAAAAGATGTTTTAGAAGAAGAACCAATTTTACTTAAAGATGAGGTGGATAATATTAAAAATAAAAATGGGTGTTTTATTGAAAGAATAAAAGAGCTGTTGAAAGAGAAGTGTTTACTGTTAGATGAAAATGATGATCTTGAGAAAGAATTGAGAAAGGTTAAAACTACAAATGGAGAGTTAGAAGAAAGCTTGAAATCATTTGAAGAAATTAAGAAAAGAAATGAGGATTTTGAAAAAAGAATGAAAATTTGGAAGAGATTTTAAAAATGGTAGAAGAACAAAACAATTTGCAGAAAAAGGAAATATTAAAGTTGAAACAAGAAAATGATTGTGTGAAGTCAAAATCTTCATCTTGTGATGTCTCATGTGACCCAACAGATTTGTGTTTCTCATTTAATAAATCTGATTTTGTTGAAAATGATGGTGATGAAAAATGTCAAGTTGAACATGTTGATGAATTTGTAGATCTTGCTAGCTATGATAATATGTTAGAATCTGCAAAAGATGCTAACTGTTTTGAAGAGAGTGCTGGATTGAAAATCATGAAAAGAATGGGTTGCACAGGACAAGGATTAGGAAAACATGAACAAGGAATGAGAGAGCCAATTGAGGCTACAATGAGGCCGAAGTATGAAGGTCTCGATTACGTCCCAAGAAAGGGGAATGGTGCCGCAAGTGCAGGTAAGTTTGTTAGAGAAATGAAGAGTGATAACTGTA
Source organism: Sequoiadendron giganteum (assembly GCA_007115665.2). Taxonomy (NCBI): domain Eukaryota; kingdom Viridiplantae; phylum Streptophyta; class Pinopsida; order Cupressales; family Cupressaceae; genus Sequoiadendron; species Sequoiadendron giganteum. The sequence continues at coordinate 455,583,723 of CM021100.1, read as the reverse complement.
ATCATTGTCATAGGAAAGGACTCACCAAGGATAAGTGCTGGGATTTACACCCTTGCATGGTTTGTGGTTCAAAAAATCACTGTGAGAGAATGTTTTGGAATAAAGAGTTAAAGAATGAATCTACTACAAAATGCATAAAGATGGACTATGGATGGGTTTGTGATTCACAATGGCATAAGCTAATTGGTATGCTCAAAAAATTGTACAAGTTTGCATATGTGAAGATCAATAAAAATTCTGAAAAGTTAGAATGTTCAAAAGTAATGGAAAATGTTTTGAAAGAAAAGAAATTGTTGTCTAATGAGTCACTTGCAAATAGTGAAGATGCAAAATTTCAGTGTAATCTTTTGAAGAATTGAAACAAGATTTGGTGAAACTACCGCAATAGTTGAAAGAGTAAAATGAATGGCATTATTATTGTGTGTTAAAAAAAAGGTTTGACAGTTTTGGAGAAGTTAGAAAATATTGATGAAATAACAAAGAATTATAGAAGAACTCACAAGAGTTTCCAAGATTGAGAGTTAGAAGTCTCATAAGCAAGGGGTTATATGCAAGGAGATCTAAAAATTTAGAGAAGTAGCTGAAGCTACCATTGCAAAAGTTCAATTGAGGTACAACAACAGTTGTTAAAAGAACTAGTTAAGGTAATGATTATGGATGCTTTGAAAATTAGGCATGAGAAGTTTGTCAAGAAAAAAAATGGCAATAAAATTTGATTGTGGAGAAGAGCCCTCATCAGATGAATGAATAAAAAGAGAGGTGACAACCGTAGTAGTTGGAAGAAAAATATTGAAAGATGTTTTTGCAGTAAAGAGAAGAATATCAGTGGAGATTTTTGATCCAAATATGTCCAAACTCAAGGTGATAGGGTTGATCAGTGACACTGAACAAATTGCCTAACAAAAGAGGTGTTGTAGACTTGAGAAATAGAGGTCACAAAATGTGAATACTAAAGACCTGGTGATTGTTTTTGGTATGCCATCAACAAGAGAAGAAGCTGTCTAGAAAAAAGATTGCTGCTAAGAAAGGAATGTGTGCTAAGTTCTGTCATAATGTTTTTTTTTGGAGAAAGCTTCTAGATTTTAAGGGTAATATGAAATTGTTGAGAGAGAAGATTGAATAAATATTTGTGGCATATAAATCCAAGTCTATTGTACTGTTTAAAGGATTAAAGAAGTGTGATGAGTGCTATAGATTTGAAGGGCCTAATTCAAAGGAATGCTAAAGTTGTGCTATGTGTGTAAGTGTGAGAGTAAAAAAATTTGGTAATTCCAAAAATTATAAAAGGTTTATAAATCATGTCATAAGACTTGTATGTTATTGCGAGAAGGCAGTTGACATAAATTTGTGAAGAGGGCAGATTACAAATAAGGTTTAAAAAAGGGAGAGGAAATCTCTGTATTGTCTTAAGGAAGCCACAAGTGCTTTGTAAATGGAAAATAATTTTTTCATTGTATATATATAGTTGTCAAGAAAGTGTATAACCATTCCTTGAAAGGAAGATATCAGATTAAATTGAGAAGATTGCAAAAATTGAAGCCAACTTAGACAACAGGAAGATCCAAGGAGTTTTGAGGCTGTCGAAGAATCTAGAGATCAAAAGAAATTTGCTCAGAAGAAGTTTTTGCTAGAAAGGTTTGTAGGTAGTGGATAAGAGAGGAAAAGATTGCAGTTGAAAATAATAGAAAAAAGGGCACCAAAAGTAAGGAGAAAATAATAAGTCTGAAGACTTAGCTGAAACCCCGAGCCAAAAATACAAGTAGTAGCTGATGAACAAAAGATCTGAGGAAGATCCTGAAGAGATCGTAGAAATCATGGAGAGAAGTTGACAAAGACAAGGCACATGAAGCAATCATACAAGGAAAAATCAAAGACAACAGATGTTACAATTAAGGGGGAGATCACTTCAGTTTGTAGGACAAAGGAGCAACTTGCAGACATCTTGTCACGGGACGAGAAAATTTTCTTTGAAACCGACTAGGCATGAAAGGAGCGGGAGTTGTGTTCAAGGGGGAGTGTTGGAATTTCTCCCAACTCCTGCGAGTCAATCCAGCTTCTACCGCACTCCCGTGCCTACCTTCACTTCTGCTCGCAATTGCACGATGTTACTGTGATACCGCAGCTTCCTCTCTAAGCTTTCACGGTTCTGCGGTGACTACCGCTGCACCGTAGCTAGCCGCTTGTCTGACCACGGTAACGTGGGTTAACCGCCTGTGTGTTGCTACCACTGTACCGCGGCTACGTCTGTGACTGCCCACGGTGGTGCGGTGTCTTCTTCCTCTTCGTCCTCTACCTATCTGTTGACCGTGATCGTGTGGTTATCACAGCCACCGCGGTCTCTCCCGGAGCCTCCGCGGTTGGGCAGTAACCCCCGCGGTACCGCTAGCCGGTCTTCCCATCACCGCGGTAATGCAGTATTTCATGCTTTTGACGGCAGGTTGTTTACAGAGTCTTGCTGGCAATTATTTAATTCGATGGGACATATTTTTATACTGACCGGACATGTGATGAATGTGATTTGATCGAGCTTTTGCAGGCACCATGTTTTTGCCTTAATATTGTAATTAATTGACATTTATCTGGCTGCCGTGTTTTTTTGATGGTTGATGTGATGTTGTATATATCTGTTGTTGAAGACGAATGAAGGTTGGTTTTTTAGCAGTAGCATAGTTCATAATATAGGAAAAAAGTTGATAAGGATTGCTCAGAAGCAACAAACATTTGCAGCAGCTGCTTGTGAAAAGAAGAATTTTGAAAATAATATAATCTATTATGTTTCTGTGTGTGAAAATTTAGTCTAAGTTTTCGTTTGTTCTCTGCCTCTACTTCTACACAAAAAGGTTTTACTCTGATTAATCATTTACATCACAACACAGAAACTAAAATTTTATTCCACTACATGAACAAGAAAGGTTTCTCTAAATTCAGTTCAAGATATTTTTAACAAAATCCATTTATTTATTTTATTGTTTTCTCAGATGTTCAAATATGCTGTGCTGATAAAATTATGTTAAACAGTTAAAGACTCTGCACCCCCAAAGACTACTTATAAAATTCTTTATGGGTCTCCTCTTTATTTGAGTCTTGTAAAGTCTTTCACAGAAATATTAACTTTCAGGAAAAACTGAATTGAGTGCTCTAATTGAAAGAATAGATATACTCTGTCAAATAACATGGTCAGAACAAGATATATAACATGACCAAATATATTTATATGCTCAATAATTTTGACAACAATATGCTGTTGCTTACATGAGATATTATATATCTGGTCATTACCTCCTTACAGACAACACCCATTAAATTCCGTTATCCAGAACCATGAGACCACCACCAGGAATTCCATGTCCATGGCATCTATCATAACAAAAAGCAACCCTTCCGGACAGAAAATTTCTGCTCTTAATTAAGCCCATTTGAAGATTTCAGTCAGTCTATTCTACAGAAAACGTAATTCAAATTACTCAGTCGAGAAGCTTTCAAACTCCTACAAAAGCTTTGATTTTGAAATTACAGCGCCATAAGAACAATGAAAATAAATGGGGATGTTAAGAGCTGAGATATCAGTATCTTGACATTGCCATGGAGCGGCGGTGTAGAAGTCTGTTAAAGGCAACTCCTATAGCTTCAACCATTTCACCTAGCAACTGCATCATCCATGGGCGTAAGCAGAGTCCCCACAGTCCAATAGTTAGTAGCAGAAGATTTCCGTCCATTGCTTTTTACTCTATCACATTATTCACTTCACTTTTAGTGGTAGTCATAGCCTTTGTTTGTGATGTTTCACCAAACAGTCGTCTCTACCAGTTAGTATGCTGATCAAGAAATATAGCTAAGGAAGGTAAGTTAGCTACCAACCCTTCACAACTTCCATTCCACTTTGTGCCTAACGGAAACTCCAACTATTTCACTGTCAAATTAGTTACAATATTTCTAATGGAGTTATCACAGGTTTGGTGGGTTGTTGTGGATCAGGTTCATGGTTTGACTTCAACGATCAACTACCATTAGATCTATGGTTGGAGGTTTAGATCTTAGTGAATATGTCACTATCTTCAGATTAGATATTCCAGCGCAAATAATGCTTTCAGATTAACAAATCTAGTTCCCATCAAAATTAATGATATAATTTATACTTTATTTGGCTGTTTAACTACATAGTTTGTTCTCTTCGAAAACAAACCAGATGGTCTCGTCGTACTTTTTTCTTTGTCGAAATCATCAAATGAGAACACATGATGAATAGATTCGTTAAAAAATACAATTGTGTAACGTTGATGGGATTTCCTGTCTGAAACGTTGTGCGGAGACGGTGTACAAGCACTCCGAGCTCTATGGAATGGAATCCAAACTCTCTGGATAAACTATGATTCGAGAAGATATTAAGTAAACTCCAGAGAGACTTCTACCAACAAATGCTTGAAAGACACGAAGATCTACACTAGTTGATCACCCAAATCCCTTTAGAGGGCATATATCATGAATAAACCGATCAACGAATAGAATTGTCTAACGGTCTACATGTACCCCTAGCTCTATGGAACGTCCTCCAAGCTTTCTGGAATGAATCTGCACCTTACTGGTTTGGGAATTTGAGACATTTAGGGAAGCTATACTAAAAGTAAGCAAGAAGTTCATTGACTGTACCCTTTTATCCATAATGAATACACTTCTTATTAAGATACTGAAATTAATTAGGTTTTTAAAGTTTATGGATAATGCTCCTAAATTTTAATGAATTAATTTTTATTAAAAAAATGTACCAGCTATGTTGGGTAAGCATGGCACATCTAACATTATATATTTGGGGGTTTTGAGTGATGTTATTTTGTTTAATTCAATTAAGTTTTTGTCTAAAGCTGTTGAGGCGGGTATGTTTTATTAAGTATTGTACAATATATTGATTTTTTTGTTGGTAGAATAAAATTAGATCATCACCATTAAAATATAAGGTTGATTATTATCTTCAGATGCATTAGAAAAAAGATTCTATATTGAAATGATGTATCCTTTTTCTAGTTTTGATAAGATGCATTAGAAGAACGATTCTATATTGATATGATGTATCCTTTTTTAGTTTTGATAAATATTTAAGACAAGAGTAACATCCTATAGAAATATTCATGTTTTGAACACTTAGAACTTTCAAGATATATTTGAAAAAAAATTGAAGAAATGAGAAAGTAATCTATGGATTTCATTTTTTTATAAAAAAAATATTAAAGCGAAAAAAATTACTATATAAAAAGTGGTGTCCCACTTAACCACATTTTAAAGAATTTTATGTACAACTAAATTAGTGTCATTTCTACAAAATAATATATTTAAATAGATTATTTATTTAAAACTATAAACATAAAACATACTAAAATAAATTGCATTTTATGAATTTAGACCTTTTAAAAATTTAAAATACAAGTCACCTTTTAGTGATTCAAGTAAAAAAGTTGGATGACTATTGACCATTTATTTTATAAAAGTGACACATATTTGAACATTCATCCTTTGGCTTTAGAGACTATGTTTAAACATTAGACTGCTTGTCAAGAAGTAGTTTAGAATGGATGCAATTGTTAGAGTGCTAAATATTTACTATTATCTCACTTATAATATATTGGATAAGCAAAGGGTGACACCTGTGAAGTTCGATTCATGAATGTTCAAAATGTGCTGATGAAGCTTGTGAGCACAGAGAAGTAGTCTACAAAATGCTAGAAATTGTATTTTTTTTTTAAAGAATTCAACAAGGAGGAGAATGTTGGGAATGGTGTCTCAACCTTTATCTAATATATTTTTCTTTCATGGAAAAGAGGATGATATTATCTTGAACTAGCCTATTTAGCTACATGTTAGATATATTATAGTGCATGTAATAATTTTTAAGATCATCTCATCCCATTATAGCATTCTAAGATGTTGGGGGTTATGAAAAATTATATGTTATATTTAAGACTATATGATTATAGGGAATTATATAGTAGAGTTAACTTTGAACAAAAATTATAATAAATGTTATGATGTAAAATAAGATATCTTTAAATGGGGATAAGGGATTTAAAAGTCTACTGCTAAATTTGGTGAGTTGACTAGCACAAATTATGACAACATAGGAGAATCTTTCAATATTAGCATGTTGACTCATCACGAGAGAGACATTAAATTTATCTTTTATTTTTAATTTGTGTCTTCTAAATATTAATACATAGAATGAATATATATTATGAATTATTTTTTGTATGGAGTTATTTTGTTGATATTTGGATAGGTTTGTGTTGGATGTTTTCACGTGAAGGCTTGACCTTATTGAGATATTGCAATCAAATATTTTAATGTCAATATATTGGTTCAATATTTGGATATTTAAGGAAAATATATTCAATAAAAAACTATGGGACCAAACGAAAGTGCTAGATATCATAGTTACAAATCTAAATTTGAAAAAAATAGAATTTTATCCTTCATACAAAAAAGTTTATGTTGTATATGGTGAACGTCACTTTTTAAAAATGTTGTTTTCTGAAAAATACCAGTTTAGATGGGAGATGGAAAAAGAAGTGAAATCTTATTCCAAAAATTTTGAAAAAATATTTTTAGAATCTACAAACAAAATTTGATGAGACTCTAGTTTGCATCATCTTCAAATTCCTCACGATTTAGCTGCTATAGGTGCACGAATGTGAAGATTTAGTTAAAAATAATAATTTCAGTGTCTAGTTTGGCCAAAATTTGTAAACCACTATTGTGGGACCACACATCATGCATTTCTCTCCTCTTTGATTAGTGCAAAAAATGGTTTCATCATCAAATTCATATTAGTATGTATAATAAACTGTTCCACTCCCATTCCATTACAAATTTCTTAATTGTTAACCTCTAAAACATTGAATACTTGACACTAAATGAAATAATGTGATTGAATATTTACTTAATACATAAAGACATAAAAAAAATTAATAATAATTTACAATAAATTGAAAGAACCTATAATAAATGAAGATTGAAAGAAGGCACAATGAAACAAGATTGCATAATAATCGAGCCATAAATTGGATCAACAAGGTGTACAAGAATAGGAATGAGGGAGGAAACCAACCTCCATAAAACGAGGATAAGACTCCTCAGGCTTGTAATGGTGGTGAGTTGCCTACCAAAAATTTAGGAAGAGGTGTCCAAAGGGATTCAACACCTCTAAGAACACCTTTCTACCTAAACACCTCATGTGACAAATGGTCAGAGTGACACCTATGTTTGATAGCTCACATGAGAAAGGGTCAAAGGGACATATATGTAGTCTTAAATTTTTATGTTTATGCAATACATATACTAACATACCACATTAAGCAATCTTAAGCGGGTATGAAAGAAATGTGTCTTGAATACTAGCCTAATAAGGTACTCATGTACAATGCAAAAGAAATGGGTCTTGGTGGTGAAGCTTGATAAGGTACCCAAGAACAATTCAATCTCTAAAAGGTGAAGTAACCTAGGAGAAAAATCTAGTGGAAAACAAAAACCCCTCTCCAAAAGAGAATGATGCAAATGCATGAAATGTACAAGTGAAGAAGAAAAGTGATAGATGAAGGACTAATTCTAGCACAAAGTATAATATGTTCTCCCCATAAGAGAGAAAGTAGAGAAGACCATGTGACCACCCAAAAGAGTGAAGTGATGAAATTTGGATGTAGTTTTGGTAGATGCTTGATATTGGATGTCGAAGATGATTCAAGAATGCTAAACAACATTCCTCCCCTTAGCAAGAAACAACAACATAAATGTGTGAAATATGATCTCTCATTCTAGATAGAAATATACAAGAATTAGGATGAATGTCTCTAAATGCTTCACATAATACAAAGATTTAAATAATTCCAATGATTCCTTTGAATGATGCTCAAATATCTCTAAGCTAGTACTGATGTGTGATAGATGCTAATATGATGGTTTAGGTACCATAGAATATTCTAGAATAGGAACCATGGATGTATGGTTATGTCTATTCTAATGCGAATCTAATATTGTTGTAGATGATGATGATTGAGCTGGATATCTCAAATCATGAATTTTTGCATAATATGTCACAATAGAGGTCGATGTTGGTGAAGAAAGATCAATATCTATAGATGGATGATTTAGTGGATTGCATATGAAGACATAAATTTCTTGAATTTTTTTTGTGGAACTCATAGATGGGTCAACAATTGATGTAGATGTAGCAAAAAATGATATGCGAGATGAGATATGAATGCAAGTCAATGGACTAAATTAAATATCCTCAAATGATGATGTTTCACAAGATGTTTGAGTGAGATTGGATGATGTTTTTGTATGTGTTGGAAATAGAGGATCAGGTGAGGCAATACCATGATTGAGAATAATTTAATTCATTTCCTCAATTTGATGAAACAAACATTCTTCTATTGTATGAATCTTTCCATTATATCCATAATTGATTTTCCTTTTATTAGGAGGATTTTACATAATACTCCAATGGAATAGATTATTTGTGAGAGAAATAATCAGATAAGTCAATAAATTAAAAATAGAAAATACTAGAACTTACCCAAAAGAGGCATAAACAAGCACTTTGTAGTATGAGTGCAATAATATGATCTTTGGGTTTATGGATAAAAATAAAGCACTTTTGTAAAAGTTGACACTCCAATTTGAGTTACCAAGCAAAATTTATGTCTTTTAAATTTGTTTACACCCTTACAAATAATTGATCCTCCTAAATTATTTTCTAGAAAATAATGTTTTGCACCATAAAATAGAAAAGAGAGGGAAAATAGGAGGTAGGTTTAAACTCCCATGGGTTGGAAAGAGTTAAGAGCTTAAATTACATGTGAACAATGGCTAAAAATTGAGATGTGTTGCAACCCATTTTGATGACATATGACCTAGAGTGTTTACTAACCTTAATAAATCAACATAAAAAAAGAGTGAATAGTGTGCCCCTCTCACATATTTAATTTGATGACTATCATGAGTTAAGATGCCCTAATTTCCAATGCCAAAAACTAGTCAGTTTCCTCCATGATCAAGTTAGTGAAGAATATGATCTAAACCTAAATGATGATGTACCCTAGTAGATACTAATTTCTTCCTCATAGGATGGAAAGAGCCTTCTCCACCATTCTACCTCATACCACAAAACTTTCCAAAACAACACTCACTCTCTTAGCATATCACGATAGGGGTTTGTATACCAAGTCATGCAATTAGATATGACCAACACCAATTATCCCCACTTTAAAACCATAACTCAAAACCTATCAATTGCCTAAATGCTACCAGAAAAAAGTAATTTGTAGCTTACACAAAGAAATCATGCCTCCCAAACTTAGAAACATGCCTCCCAATCTCAAAATTATGCCTCCTAGGCTTAATCACAACCACCATAGATTGAATCATGCCCTCAAATAAAAAAAGTATCCTAAACACAAGAATGAATTTGAACAAAGGAATTGTGTAGTCTCAATAGAGATCTACCTAGAAATGCACATGAAAGAGGAGATTTCACCTAAATCAATCCTTACAAATCAAGGTTGAAGCTGCAAAATAATATTTTAGAGGTCATAGTACTAAAACACACCTCACAAAATTCCACTATAAATCATAATGAAAAATATTGCATAATAGTCAACCAATAGATTAAATCAACAAGGTGTACATAAATAGGAATGAGGGAGGAAACCAACCTCTATGAAATGAGGTTGGACTCCCCACACATGGAGTGGTGGTGAGCTACATAATAGAATATAGGAAGAGGTTTTGAAAGTGAGTTGACACCTCTAAAAACACCTATCTACCTTGACACATCAGGTGAGAAGGGGCCAAAGGGACACCTAAGTAGGCTTAAGGTCCTACATGTATGCAATATATACACTAACATCAATATGGTAAAAACTAAATGATATTCACCACATGAATTTAATGCTGGATTTAGCTTTCTAAATCCAATGAAAATCATAAAATTGATATATAAGAAAACATTTAGACATGTTCATGTAAAATTAAGCACCAAAAATAAGAAAAAACAACTGATATTGATGTGATACTAAAATAATATGAAACTAAACTAAATATTATGATAAAATAATAGGTGCCAATAACCCTCATGTTTTTTATAAGAAAATAATATTTAAGAGATGTACAAAGTATTAAATACTTTAGTTTAAGCTACAAAATAAAAAACATCTTCCCCTTTATAATAAACTATTTTCCACAAAAATAAAATAAGGTAAATAAAATATATTTATTTTATATAGATATATTTAAAGGGTTATTATATATAAATATGTGTGTGCATACACATGCATGTGTGTATATGTATGAGCATGAATTTTCACCCCTAATGCAAAATCCCCTTTCACCCCCTTACACTTTAGAAAACTGAAAGCGGAGGTTTAATTCGACTTAAACCCACTGCTTGCATTCCACTTGGCGCCTTGTTTGTGTGTCAGTGGGGGCATTTCTGTTAGGGATGCTCACATGAATAGTAGAAATCGATGCAACACACTAGAGATTGCAAAGGCATTACATTTTTGATTGGAAGTCGAAGAGTAATGTCCCTCTTCAGTTGGCTGACCCGAATATGGAAAATTTTTACCTTCTCCTTCATATTCTCGACCATTCCATCCATTCTAAAGTTTTGAGAGATCTTGAGTTCATCACTTCACATTTTCTCCTCTCTTTCAACACCCATCCAAGCTTTGTAGCAACATTCTTTTACTGCATTACAATAATCCACTACTCCATCACTTCAATAGGGCGAGCACAAGACAAACACCACAACAAAAGAGGCTTGAGTCTCTCTCGTTCGCTCCTCCAAAAGCCTTGAGTGCTTTGGACAAAGGTGGTAAGATCCTCTAATCTCTCCTATTGTTTTCGATCAAGTAAGAATGTACTGCTTGAAGTGTTTTGTGTTTACATAGCTTGTAGTTCCTTTCTTTATCATTATCTCTACTATTCCAAACTTGATTGTTCGTGGAGGTGGAAACACTAAGACGGGGGTCTGACTGATGCATGCCCCTATACAACCCCAACAATTTCTCCCTTTATTATGTGCAAGTGCAAAGAGTTTGAAGTAAGTTGGGAGGAGGATATTCTATGAGATCATCTTTGTCACCTTGGTGGTAACATACTTCCTTTATCACATTAATTTGTACTTCTCATACTTCTTAATATTATTCTATGATTCTAGAAACTTGTAAATTAGGTTGTTAGTCCTTCCTTAGAGGAAAACCTTGTCTCTTTGGTTTTCTAGCTGTATGGATGCCAATGCACTTGTGAGACACCATCACATTGCATTGTCGTCCTAGAACCGTGCCTCTGTCCTCAGACAAAGAGCTAACTAAGTCACATAGTTGACTTTGAGAAGAGACTCATCTAGTTTCTCTTTAGCTGTTGGGATTGCAGAGTCATCAAAGGATGCATAATATCATCATTCTCATCCTCTTCATCCTAACCTTCCTTTGAGATGAGGTAAGTTATGGAAGCATTTTGGCTCTTGGCCTTTTGTGATCTAGGGCCTTGCAATGAGTGGTTCCCCTCTCTTAATTTTTTGGTGAAGCCAACGTGAACCAACGTCTATCCATTTGCCGACATCTTAAATTTTTTCTCATATACCTGTTGGTCATTGTACCCTGGTGTTTTGTGAAAGTTTATGAGCTTCACGACCCAGTCTATGACCTCTAGGAATATTGTTAGAAGAAGTATATGACACCTTCCGATTCACAAGATGAAGGTCTCCTCTAGCTTCACTACTGACCTTTTCTCTGATTCTATGGTTGGTTTGTCCGCACAGGAGCATGTAGTGTGAGGAAAATCTAGATTTCTTGATGAGACTAATCACATCCCTACTCCTTCTACGTCACTGACCTCTTTATCCATAGATGAAAATTAGGCCATCTATATGCCCTTTGATTATGTCGTTAGTATCGGTAAAGGGTTAGGTGCATTGGAAAATCACCTAGAAGGCAACCCAAAGTTGGCTAGGGCTACTAAGGTGATTGGAGAAATAAGATAAATTTTGGAAAAAGACAAAACAATTGTAGATTTGTTGGCTAGTCTTGCTAGTCTGGCCGAAGCATGTGCCTCCTTGAGCTTTGGTCACATGATACGAGATGGACTCTTGGAGGAATGCGAGAGATAGCTGGAGATGTCAATGCCTCCTATATCCATGTATATGGCTGACTGGTCCCCTCAATCAATATACCCTATGCTTTTGAAAGTTTGGAGACTGTCAAAGTAAATAGGAACCCTTTGGGCTTCAACTTCACCCCTTTTTGTCACCTTTGGTGGTGGAGGATTTGGCAGTATGATGGGTGGAGGCTTTGGCGGTGAGAACTTCAAAAGTGTGGGTGGCGTTGGCAGAGGCGGTGCCGGTGCTGGTGGAAGTCATGTTGGTGGCTTCGGCTCTAGCGGTGGCTCTAGTGGAAGTCACACTAGTGGCAGCAAAATCAGTGGTGGCCTTGGCGATGGTCACAGTAGTGGCACTAGCGGAGGTCATATCGGCGACAACGGTATTGATAATAGTTTTGGCAGTAGTTACAACGGTGGCTCTAGCAGTGGTTCCAGTGGTCCTATGTCTTCTAACAACCCTATTCTGAATACCCTTCTTCAAAACATGGGAAATATGTAGAACCAGCTAGCGAATCTTTCCTAGGCTTTAACCTAGCCTATCTTCTAGCCCTTCTTTTGACACAACCCATTATTGGTTGCAATCCCAAACACTCCTTTCCCACAAGGGATGGAGATTCCAAAATTTGAGAAATACGATGCTAAAGGGGACCCATAGACACATGTATCCGTATTTAATGCTCTATGCATATAATTTTTCCATTACAATGTGTTGATGGCTAAATTGTTTCCTCAATCCCTCAAAGATACAACACTAGATTGGTATTGTTCTTTGCTCGATAATTCCATCTTCATATTCGATCAACTTGTGAACCAGTTCTTGTGTAGTTTGAAGCCAACATCAAACTGAAGATGACCTTCTTAGACCTTGTTAGATGCAAACAAGGGGACAATGAAAATATTAAAAAATTTATAGCACAATACCAAGCACTCTTCTCACAAATCTCGTATCCGTTACCTGATTTTGATCTACACAAGGTCTTCACAGGGAACTTACAAATGCTTTGGCAAGAGAAGTTTTCCCTCATGAAGTATCCTTATTTTGCACACTATGTGTAGCTTTACAAGAATACCAACAAATGGTGGTTCAGTTCGAGGGTCCTCCCTCACACTCCCATTCAAAGGAAGATCTATCATGTCGATCTCAGGAAGAGGTAAAAAAATTGTGAATGTAGTAGTCGCTATGGATAACAAGGATAAGATCCTTACCCTACCACCTCCTAAACCAGTTAGAGAACCATACCCTAGTTGGTATGAAGAAAACACTTATTGTCAGTACCATCAAGTTAACGGACATGATACTGAATGTTGTACGTGCCTGCGTCATGAGATATAGGGTCACATCAAGGATGGTAGTATTCATCTTGATGGGGGAAAAATAAACATGAAAAAATCAATGGCAAAAGCTAATAGTGACTTGCAGATATAGATGGACCCGTTTTTGTCACACTCTGCCAACATGATTATCAATCCCTAAAATTCGAGTTCTCACCCTGAGGCGTATGTTAACATGGTTACTATTACTCCATCTCCTCATCTTGTGATCTTCTCAATGGATGTGACATTTACCTCACAAAACATTCCAGCAAATAGCAAGCCTTCTCCACTTTATATTCCCACATGCCTCAATGGTAACATTATGATTGGGATCTTGGTTGAGCTCGCGAGTAGATGGAATGTCATCATGGAGGAGATGCTACTCTTAAACTCCCTATAGAGGGAAGAATACAACAAAACAAAGCTCATCATCTATACACATGAAGGAATTTCTCTTAAACCCTATGGATTGATAACGTTGTATGTCCTAGTTAGACCTAGGAGTGTAGACACGATCTTCGATGTCATCCCCAAGTCAAACCTATTTAGAGTGAAGCTAGACATATCTTGGCTAGCTTCCATGAATGGGATCACCTCCACCATTCATAAGTTCCTTAAGTTTTCCCATGAAGGTGTTGTGCATGTAGTGCATGACACTAAATATCACCTTGTGGTATCCTATTGAAGATACTCATTGGATCTTTTTTGGCTCACTCCAGTCGATCCACTCCCATAGAGAAAAAACCTACTTTACAAGAACTATGTGAAGTAAAAAACAGGGACAAGGGACAACTGAAGTTGACCCTTCTCACGACCGAGCATCCAACTACCTCCTCCTCCCGAAAAGGAAAGGAAAAGCTCACTCCCTCTCTAGCTAACTCATCCACTCCCCTCTCTCGGGAATAGTACAAGATGAACAAGACTGGGTTTTACCGCTAAGTCCGATAATGCCTCCTTGGAAAAAGACCAAGGTCAAGATATCAAATCTCCATAATAGTTCCCCAGGACCCTGTTATTATTTGTATGGCAGAAAGAAAATCTCATAGAGAGATTTTTCCCCTCGATCTATTTCTATTTCCTTGAACAGGAAAGGGTCCACCCCTAAGGTGGTAGAGTCAACTCCTCCTTCTCCCATTCAGGAGTCTGCCCTTCCACTAGAGATAGTCATGGAGAACACTCCTATGGTTGAGTAGGATCCTTCTATCCCTTGGCAAGTTCTAACATTTGGTTTGAAGGGCTGTAGAAACTACCTTGCATGTGAGCGTAAGCGTCGATGGAAGGCTCTCCTAGCTAAGAAATCCTCCTTACAGATGAAGGAGTAGGAGAAGATTTCATCTATTGTTGTTTCCTCCTCTTTCTCTCCTTTTGTCTTTGAATCTCTTATGGCTCCTGCTATGAGAACACATGTGCCCAGAAGGGTGCAAGTATTCACCGCTCTTTCAACAGAGCCACCCTTAACGACTTTCATCCCATATGTCTTGCCTTCCACAAATGTTGTGGACATGGTAAACACTTTTGGTTGTGTCCACTATGGTTCTTTCCTCTTCTCCCTCAACCCTCGTTTCATCTATGGGAATTTAACCTCCTCCAATGAAGAAGGTAGAGTGTGGCCCCTCCAGCAATGGAGGATGTAAGAAGAGCCCACCTTCTCTGAAAGGTTGCCTCAAATTGACTTGTTCTGTCTTAGTAATGGAACCAGTCCCAACCTCTCCCAATTTTTTCACTTCTCCTGAGTCCCTTAGTGAGCCTAGCAGTGAACCTTGGGTGTGAACTCCTTTGTCAACTGAGGTGAAACATGGCACTCCTATTAAGTGCATGTTTAACTCAGTGGACGAAGTTTCGACTCTGTGAGCGATCTTCACTAGGTCATTGACCCTAGACCCACAAGAGTTGAGCGAAGGATACCTCATGGGTCCCTCTTCCTTGGCCCTTGTTGTGGGAGGATTAGAAGCTCCTCCCATTAACATTACATCATTGCAGGCTCGTCATCCTTCCTTCGATGATCTAGAGTGGGAAGCTGACGACCTCTTGGTTGACTAGTGTTAGGGGGAGACCCTCTTCTTAAAATTTAGATTATATATGTGTGCGTGTCATGACATGTGTTCCCCTATAATCGTAATATATGTGTCTAGATGACCCTCATCACCCATATTAGTGCTTGGATACAGGCGTGTTGTTTGTGTTGTAAACCTTCTTCTATAGGTATCTCTATTCTTCCATGTTTGTGATTGAATTTCGGTAAATTGGGGATGATGCAAAGTGTCAAGAGAATTTAGGCCTCCTTCCATGTTGACCCAATTTTTATTATACTTTTTCTTTCATACATGGGTATGTGCAGGATCATGATGGGCCAAAAAGTGGTGATATGTAAGTGATATGATGGCCCATGTGGCCGACGACTTTTTTTTTACCCAAAATTGATGACACGAAAAGGGTTTTTAAAGGAGATTCTTAGCTTTCCACCAATATAAATTATTTTTTAATTTGAATTTAATAAATAATTATTATTCATTTTCTATTTGAATTACGACTAAAGTCTTGATTGATAGGTTGATTGAAAAACATTTATAGATTTCAAAGGGTATCACATTTTTTAAATCTGAAACATGCGTCACATTCTATGCTTCACATACTACAGGATTAAAAAAAAATGAATTTTTGACCAAGTTAAGGTGGTTAGACATATGAGTTTTTATATTTTTTAAAATTTGTAATAAAAAAACCATAATTAATTATTTACTTGGAAAAAAATTACAAAAAAATATGCATCACATGATGACATGAGTCTTCTACTTATATCTAAAATATTATAAAAAAGTATTATCATTTTATTATGGCTAGGGTGGTCAGACAAACACCTACTTCTTATTTTTTCCCTGAAATTTAAGTACTACTACATTGAAATTTCA
This sequence comes from Sequoiadendron giganteum, assembly GCA_007115665.2. Lineage (NCBI taxonomy): Eukaryota > Viridiplantae > Streptophyta > Pinopsida > Cupressales > Cupressaceae > Sequoiadendron > Sequoiadendron giganteum. The sequence goes on along the minus strand of CM021100.1, from coordinate 455,567,356 downwards.
AATTTTCACCAAATAGATTTTTTTAAAATAAAAATAAACCTAGTAGTTTAGAACCTACATTCAATTTGCAACAAATTATATTCTTACATATTTTTGAAATAATATCTAGTTAACTTCAATTTTTAATGTCAAGTTGCCTAACTTTGATTTTATTAATTTTATTGCCACTTAAGGAGGCCTATTTTTTCCATGATGATCCTGCACATGCCCACATTCTTCCCGACCTGGTTGGGGATTGATGATTTCTGGCCTCTTATTGTGATTACTTACATATATATAAATAAAGGAAAATATGACCCCGCATAACCAAATCCCCCTATGCCCTATGTGTATGACATGTTTTCTTTACTTTTCACTTTATCTTTCTCTCATCTTTGTTGGAGTTGTCCCTTTCATGTGTGAAAAAGCCTCTCCTACATTTCTTGGTCTTTAGAAAATACATTCATTGTCAAATGAATCTTTTCTCGAAGACCCTTCACACACCTCCCTATTAGAATGGGATTCTCAACTTGAAAGACTAGCAAGACATGTTTCCTTAATCATGAGTTCGTAAAGAAGGACTTGGAAATCCTCCTCCAAAGCAGGAACAATCTTAGTATTCCCCTCGCATGAGCACATCTCTTTCCTATCATATTCCTTAATGAAGTGAACATCTTTCAAAAGGATCCCTTGGTGACAAATCGTTTCGAGAAGGAAGACATTAAGATTTTGGACAATGTGTCCCTTGAGTTGACCCCTTCTTTTTATGCTGGTTTCCCAAGGGACCCCTTGAAAAAATCTTAACAAGTTCTATGGCATCTAGCTTGGGGGCAACCCAACTAGACCTATTTCACACCTCAATGTCTAGTCTAGGGGCAACCCGACTATATAATCTTCGCTTCCTTACGTCTAGCTTGGGGGTGACCCGACTATATCATCTTTGCTTCCTTACGTCTAGCTTGGGGGCAGCCTGACTAAACTTTACCTTTTAAACAACACATCCATTGAGTGGACCCTCCTTCCTTTCGCAGGGTTCTTGAGGGACCCCATTGAAAGCCTTACAAACTAATGATGGTCTATGTGATTGTCCGTTCACTGGCCTGTGTGACCGCTTCCTGATTTGTTCTATCTACAAGTAAACATGTTGCCATCTTTGACTCTTCAGAGTCCCTTTTGCTTAGTCTCCCTCCTGTGAGATTTCTTGGGGGATGCCTTCTTTGTAGGTTTGTGGGGTTGTAAGGTGATTTTCTTGGTTTCCTTCATGTGAGAGTTCTTAAAGGATGTCCCCCTTGCAAGACCTTGAGCCTGTGAGGCATTTTCATACTTCAGCTTTGTAGTTCCACAGAACTATGAAGTCCTCTCTTTCACTTCTGAGTTCACCAGACCATGCTCTACTTCCTCATTAGTTTAGGTAGACATCTCTTACTTTGTTACTTCCTTCTTACTCATCAGTACTTGTGCTCACTAAAGTGGGGGAAAAATGTATGAGCGTGAATTTTCACCCCTAAAAAAATTCCCCTTTCACCCCCTTACACTTTACAAAACTAAAAGCAGAGGTTTAATTCCACTAAATCCCACTTGTTGCATTCCACTTGGCACCTTGTTTGTGTGTTGGTGGGGGAATTTTTGTTGGGGATGTCGCACAGTGCATGAATGTCCACACAACATGCTTATGTCCCTAGAAGATTCCTACAACTAGAGAATGTATAGGCATTACATTTTTGATTGAAGTGGAAGAGTAACGTTCCTCTTTGGTTGGCCAACCCGAATATGACCGTTTTTCACCTTCTCCTTCATATTCTTGACCATTCCATCCATTCTCAAGTTTTGAGAGATCTTGAGTTCATCATTTCACATTTTCTCCACTCTTTCAACACCCACCCAAGCTTTATAACAACATTCTTTCAGTCCATTGCAACAATCCAGTGCTCCATTACTCCAATAGGGTGAGCATAGGACAAACACTACGATAGTAGAGGCTTGATCCCCTGTCATTCTCTCATCCACAAGCCTTGAGTTCTTTGCAAAGAGGTGGTAAGCTCCTCTAATCTCTCCTATTGTTTTCAATTGAGTAAGCACATACAACTTGAAGTGAATTGTGTTTATGTAGCTTGTAGTTCTTTTCTTTATCATTATATCTACTATTCCAAAATTGGTTGTTCGTGGAGCTAGAAAGACCAAGATGGGGGTCTGATTGAGGTAGGCCCCTATACAACCCCAAAAATTTCTCCTTTATTGTGTGTAGGTGGAGAGATTTTGAAGCTGTGGATGCTAAAATCTGCAAATGGTTAGCATGATTCCAACATCTTCATAGGATAATCATTCTTCCAAGTAAATGATCAAAACTAATCTAAACATGCAAAGAAGACATGAAGTAATATCTATCCTATGGTGGATTGGTGCAACCTAGTTGTGTAAGAAGTTGCCCTTTCCCAATCCATGATAAGCAAAACTACCAAAATAATAGTGATGAAGAGCAAGATATCCTCTCAAATGAAGAGAGTAACCTTGCAAATCAGAAAATGAGTTGTTAAGCAAAAATGGTGTGATGAGGAACAAGATTAGTTCTCTTATGAAGAGAGTAACCTTGCAAGTGAGAATGTGTTGTGTGTTGTGTCCCATTTGTGTTGAAATGCTTTGCATTTTATAGATTCAAGAGTAGGAGATTGAGTGATTTTAGATGAATGTGGGATAATTCACAAGCCAATGACAAGGTGCCACTTGTCAAGTTGTGAGAGGGTGAGGAATGTGCAATTCTTGGCCAATGTGCCAATTTGAATTTGAATTTTGCATGACTTGACATGTTTTGGGGGGATGAAAGGTGTAATAAATGCTATGTTGACTTGTGCAAATAGCATTTAAAACCTTGTTGGAAGGGACAAGTCCCTTTTGGGGGAAAGATTCAAAATGGAAGAATATTCCATTTTGATGCCATTTTGAATGTAATTAGAGGAATTATAAATCAAATAAATGATTTATTGGTGCAAGTGGGTGGGTTAGTTAGGAGTTTGGATTTTGACTCTAGTTGAGTCAAAAGCTGGAGAATGATAATCATGCTTAGAAGTTAATTAATTTAGATTAAATAACTTAGGGGATTTTAGGGATTTGACATTTGATAAATCAAATGAGAAGAACTTTAAGGATTTAATTAAATAAACTAATTTATTTAATGAACCTTAGGAAATTAATCAATAAATTGTCTTAATTGATTAATAGGAGAATTCAATGCACGATGTTAGAGCGAGATGTATGATGTCAATTTTGCATGTCTCTGAGGCTGAAGGTGGGATATTCTACGAGATCATCTTCATCACCTTGGTGGTAGCATACTTCCTTTATCACGTTAATTTTATTTTATCATAATTCTTAATACTATTCTGTCATTCGAGAAACTTGTAAACTAGGTTGTTAGTCCTTAGAGAAAAACTTCTTCTCTCTAGTTTTTTGGTCATATAGATGCCAGCGCACTTGTGAGACACTAGCATGCCATGCTTTTGTCCTTGGACAAAGAGCTACCTAAGATGTAGAGTTGACTCTAGAAGGAGACTTGTCTAGTGTCTCTTTGGCTCTTGGGATTGTAGAGTGATCGAAGGATGCATAATCCTCATCATTCTCATCCTATTCATCCTAACCTTCCTTTGAACTGAGGTAAGTTAGGGCAGCCTTTCTCGTCTTTGCCTTTCGTGACTTGGGGCCTTGCAGTGAGTGGTCCCCCTCTCTTACAGTATGTGTGTATGAATATTTCTTATTTAACTTTAACGTTATTAACTAAAGATCAGATAATATTTATGATAGAAGGGGAGAGTAATAGAGAGAGATGACCAAAAATTCTAATTGCACAATGTATAGAATAAATAAAAAAGAACTCTAAATGGGTCAAGTTCAAAAAAATTTAATTAGGGTATGTGCAGGATCATCATGGAAAACAAAGGCCCTTAAGTGGTGATGAAAATTCTAAAAATCAAAGTTACGCAACTTGATGTAAAAATTTGAATAATTTATCTATATTATTTCAAAAATATGTGAGAATAGAATCTGCAGAAAAGTGAATGTATTTTCTAAACTACTAGGTTTATTTTTATTTTTAAAAAACTATTTGGTGAAAATTTAAAATTTCAATGCGGTAGTACTTACATTTCAAGGAAAAAATAGGAAGTAGGTGTCTGTTTGATCACCCTAACCGCAATAAAATGATAATTATTTTTATAATATTTTATATATGAAAGTAAAGAATAATTTATATTGGTGGAAAACTGAGAATCTCCTCTAAAAATTCTTTTCATTTCATCAATTTTAGGTTAAAACATAGTTGTCAACCATATGGGCCATCATATCACTTACATATCACCACTTTTTGGCCCATCATGATCCTACACATACCCAGTACCTAAAAGAAAACAAAAATGGTGGAGAGTATTTATAATTAATATTACCCCTCACATTTCTAGGTGAAACATCATTAATTATCTCTCAACTTGTGAGAACACTTTCTTCTTCATGACGATTGTCTATAGGATATTGCATATGATTATTGACCATTTATTTTATGAAAATGAGATATATTTGAACTTTCATCCATTTCCTTTAGAGATTATGATTATGTTTAACACCCAAAATACTGAGAGGGTGGGGGTGAATTAGTATTCTATAAAATCATTTCATCATAATCCAACCATTAACGAAAACTTATCTAACTACAAATATAAATGAAAACATGAAAGAGATCACATCACTACATAGCACATCAACACTATGATTTTTACATGGAAAACCAAAAAAGAGAAAAACCATGGTGAGAATTAGCTCATAATATATTATAACCGATTATAAGATATAACAAGGGCTCACTGCTAAGAAACACTATCCTTATAAGGCTTACAATCGGAATTAGATACAAGAAAAAGTGGCTACATAGTAAAAAAGTGAACTGATGTAAGATGCATCTTCCTTGTGTTGAATTCATTTTCAATAATGCTCTAAATCCAAATTACTGCTCTGCTTAGTAGTCACTCCACATAAAAAATAATTCTACCCTTATACAGATCTTATACATACAAATTTACAAGTTTTCATAGAATCAGATCTTGCACACATCATACTATCTTGTCTTCTCTTGTGCAACTCAAAAATGTTCCACATATATACCCAATTACATTCACACACATTAATTAGGTTGGCCTAATTGGATGTAGCTCTATTTTAATTCAAAATAAATTTGTTAGCTTTATACATGAAAACAAAAATTCTTCATTAAATAAAACATGAAAATCTTGAATTTATTAGGTCAGCATGGATCTTAAATACACCCCCTTAACATCCACAATACATATTAATCTTCATAGAAGAATTTCAAGTATTAAGTAAGCGAGGGATTAGACCTAATCACAAAATGAGTCGATCTAACTAGCATAACTCATCCATATGATTATATAAACACACACCATCTGGAGTATATGTAGCACTATCACTTGTAAACCATCTCCCAAACTTGTCAATTCTAAATCCAAACATCGGAGGAATGAAGACTAGATAACTCATATCATCTTGCATTGAATGAGCCAAAATCTTATATGCCAATATTTTTTCATTTATAACTTTCAGTCTAATCAACCAAAATCACTGAAATCTTGAACATATATGTATTTAGCAATCCTAAACAACATACTATAACCACATAAGATGATCTTCTAATACAAGAAATTCTAGATCAAATTACCAGATCAAGGTGTCACCAAAATTGTTTACTGAATCAAATAAAACTTTCAACAAATGATGTTGGCATCAATGAAAACACATCAATTGGTTCCTTCTTCATTCTTACAAAAAAATATCTCTTTTTCATTGATGGAAACATGCACCAAAAACAAATGTCCAAAAATTCCAGCTTCAAAAGATGTCTTCAAAAACTTGTACGAAATCCCCCTTTTAGACATACATCAAAACTTTGACATACATCAGGACTTCCTTAACAATTTTATCACCAAAAACCTTCCAACTTTCTAAAAATTCTTCGACAACACTAGATCTTAACAACTTTTGTACCAAAACTTATCACCCTTTGACATCAAGGACAAATGATGTACTAGAGAGACACATGTAAAAAATGAAAATTGAAATGGAATTATTGGCTTCCCCTTAGGGAGTTATCCCAAGCATTACATCTATTTTTGTGTACAAGAAATATAAAATGAAATTTTTTAAAACAAGGCGAAATATGTTAACCTAGAGGACGAATCGTCTTCAAGTTTCTTTAGAATGGCTTCCCAAGCAACTTTCCATTCATCCCAACTCTTCTTAGCTATAGCAAGTTCCTTGTACATTGATCCCAACTCTACTAAACTCTCCCCTCCTTCTTCCAAAGTGGTCATATTAGGATTTATGTTTTCTAGCTTTTCTACATCTGCAAGTGCACTTCACACAAGAATGTGCTTGGTATTCACCAAGTCTCCAAGCTGACAAAACCACCTTATGTCATCCTCTATCTATCCGTATAAAGTGAAAAACTTGTTTTGCAAGTCTAAAATGACAATCCAAGAGGCATAGTTTCTATCTTTTGTAAGGTTATAAGCTCTTGAGGCATTAGCTAATTGTGACTCTATTGTTGCCTTGAGTTACATCTAACCACCTCATGAAATATAAGAATAATATATGAGTTTCATCTTCACATTCCTTCACATATTTCAATATTTTTATTACCTTTCTATTTGTAGTTGCACATTTATTTTGAATCTCAAGCAATAATTTCTCTGAAATCCTTGATTCTACCTCTTTTGTGGTCTGCCCCTTTAGTGTAGAGGTGTACTTCATAAGTGAATCAACCAAAAGATTCAAATTCTCAATATGTGTAAGAGAATCATCAATAGTGGTACTGGGAGTTGCATCTAGTAGATCTTTGGGTGCATAATTGATTAGCTCAATCCCCTTCTTATGAGTTTCTATAATTTTGTTTTTCCCAAAGGCAATAATAGTATATCTTAGCTCTATTATTTAAACAGGTGAGATCTTATTCAGATCTAAACAACCTTGTTGTGTAGGGAGCTAAACCAAATACAGCGGAATGACTAGTTGAACCCTTATTTATTTTATCAGAAGACCCTTGAGAATTTTTCTAGATGATTCTCTAGAGGAATTTGATGGCTCTGTGGTCTATTGGGGTTCTTCTTAATTCTCTTCAACCTTAGTTTCTTCTTTCTTCTCTTCTTTCATTTCTTCTTCCATTTCTTCTTCTTCTTTTATAGAGGTTTTTTCCTTTTCTTTTTCTTTGTTTTCATCCTCCTTTTTATCTTCATCATCTTTCCTTTCATTGTTCTTTTCATCTTCGCATTCTTCTTCTTTCCATTTTTTATTTTCTTCACCTTCATTCCTAGTATCTTCATTCTTTTTGTTATGGTGATCTTCTGCATTATAATTAACATCATTCTTATCTTGATATTCAATATTTTCTTTGGTTGTATTATTAGTGTCTTTGAGAGGAGAAAATTTTCTTGGAGGAGCATGTGTATTAGAAACCGTGTTCTCTAAAACATAAAAAATGTGGAGTCCCTTGTGTAGAATTATAATTTAATTCTACTACTACTTCTTGAAAAACAAGTAAATTAGAAATAGGAGGAATATTTTCCTCTATATCAATAGCTTATCCTTGTCAAGATCCTTGACTTGAGCTATATCTTATGAAGAAAAATAATCCTGAATTTTTGTGCCATGTCTTTTACTATATCAAAAGTCTCTCCTTTAAACTCTTTTGTGTTGTCATTTTCTCTGGCTATAAGAATGGTAATTCTTTGCTTTACCTTGAACTCCTTTGTGTAAAATTCTATTCTAGTAGCCTTATCATTCTTAAATAAAGATGACCGAATCTCACTCAAAGGATTATTTTTTATCTTATTTTAAACTTTAATTGATTCATGGCTTCTTTTCATCAAGGCTTTTCATAAAACATTAGTTACCTTCTTCTTCATATTAAGCATGTTTGTATCCAAAATAATCATATACTAAACAATATAATCTATAATAGTTTTCTTATATTCTTCACCAACCTCATCATATAGTTTGGTAGTGGCTTCTAATAATCCTTCATGTTCTAGCATATTATTAACCAAAGATTCAAACTTTATAGGTGAGTGAACTCTTACCAGAGAAATATTTTGCTATTTTTAGATTAGATATGAATAGTAAGAAGAGAAATACACAGAGACGACTGAACAGAAAGATTTTACCCTAGGAAAACCCTTCTACTCAAGGGAGAAAAATACAACAAAAATTTACTAATTAAATATCATCTTTATAATAGTGCAAAAAAATCACACTTGAGAATCATGCAAAGAAGACAAAATGCAATAATATAAACCAACACTACAGTAATTTGAATTTCTAAGTAGAAATAGACCTCCTTCTTGAGCAGGAAATTTTCTTCTCAGTGACAAAGAAATGAGTGAATTTAATTGATAATTGAATGAGAAAAATATTCCTTCTATTTATACAAATCCAACCAGTATAGTTTTTTCTTTTTCATTTGGCTGACCCAAAAAATATATAATTAATTCGTACTTATCTTTCCCTTGAGTTGACCTAGGAAATACTTTTTTTTTTGTGCTCTCACTTGAGCCGAATTGAATTTTGGATTACCTCCCGAAGCTACCAAAAGCATCAACACTCACTCTTAGCTAGGGAGGTATAGAAAAGTTTTCCTTGAGTCCCACTCAAGGATATCATGTGTTGTCATTGACTCTCTCAACATGACATCCACAATGGGTATAACCAATTATGGGAAGCACAAATCAGTCTCAGAGATGTGATCTGTACAATGGCTTTAACCTCATATTTCTCTATCTCAGAGAAATATACACTACAAGGTATTTCACCTCATATTTTTGCATCTCAAAGAAATATACACTACAAGGGTTTTCACCTCATATTTCTCCAGGTAAGAGAAATATACACTACAAGGGTTTTCACCTCATATTTATCTATGTCAGAGAAATATACACTACAAGGGTTTTCACCTCATATTTCTCTTTCTCAAAGAAATATACGCTATGAAAAATTAGTTTATCGTTTTATCCATTCTTCTAACATAGCGAGAATATCTTGATGATGCTATGAATCCCTCTAAAGATGGTTTGATTTCCTTAGCACCTTTTCTGATCTCGCCATACCTAACCTAATTTGATTATATTCTTCAAAACTACTCTCTCCATCTCTACAAGAACCTCGCCTCAACTTCCTTCACTAAGTTGATCCATCCTTTTGATACAAAACCTTCCATACTACTTGATCGGGTTCAAGATACACCTTTTCTCACTAACTAAACTCAACTGAAAGTAACCACATCAATCTCTTGACCTTCTTGTCCAAGGTTTCCCATAATGCTTGCCCTAGTGGAATGACCTCCATCCCACACTTTCGAAACTACTCCTAGCAGCACCCCCAAACATTGTGGCATACTTTCTCTAGACTCTACTTCTTCTTTAAGGTGTCACACCTTCTTCTCATTGATCCACTCAAGTTCCTTGTGTAATAGGACTCCATGAGACCACCCTACACCCATAGGTGTCAAAAACATGAGTGAAACTCAACTTATGCCTACTGATCAACTTATCATAATTGGTGTATCCCTAGATATTCCACCTCTTCATTTCGGCCTCCAAAATGGTTCTACTACAAACCCACTTGAGTCTGCCTTGGCTCCTTCCAAATACACCTTTTTTTCATTACTTCACTCATAATGAGTAGCCTCAAACTATGTTGTTTTTCTTTTTCATGCTAATTACACTACTTGTTTGCATTTATTTGAACCCAATTTTGCTTGCAACACATCACCAAAATGCTCTATTTTGTTTAGGATTTTATGGAACATAGAACTCCCTCTTGATCTTGAAACCTTAATCCTCTTCCTGAACATGTTCTCAACTTGTGCCTTGAATTCTTAGAATATATCAAGGACTTCCTCAGACTTCTTAGATTTGACAAAGTGGTAACCAATTAGTGATCTCATAGTATTTTGAATTCATGCAATTTTACATATATCCTCATACTCAATTGTCATTAGCAATCTCCCATCATAGATAATTTTCTCAATTTGAACCTATGTCGCCAAAAAGTGAGGAATCTGACACTTTTCATTCATTTGGACTTTTTCCTATGGATTTTGGACCATTTTCAGCCTCTTTTTACATCTTTCCAAGCCTTGTAACAAAGTTTTGTAAGGTGTTGTAAGACATTTCCACACTCTCCTAGGCTTCTCATTACCAAATCAGCCCCTTGTTATGCAATAATGACCCCTTAATCCACATACATTTCCAACTTTAGTGTGTTTTATGAAGACAATCCCAACAAACATAAATAATCACATAGTAATTATTGACAACCACTTAAAAATTCCCAAGTGAACTAGGTTGCCACCTTGGGCGACCTAGTCCCATGTGACATAAATTTCAATTTTAACTTAATTTCTTTTGGGATTTAGGTCTGTAAAACCCTAAGGTTGGTCAGTATGGTGTTATTTCAAGAAAATTAGAGCATAAATTTTATAAATAAGCTTCAAAACCCTAATTTATCATTAGGTACCCTCATTCTTCTCAACATGCATTCTTCTCACATCTCTCTCCCACCTCTTCCTCTCATTCAAAACTAGGGTTTGAGTATTCTAAGTCACCAAGCACCTCAAGATCAAACATCATGGCAAGGTAAATTCTATCTCTCCCTTTGTTTGGTGTTTTACTTCCTTTATCTTTTTATCATTTGGTTTGATTACTCAAAAGGGGTTTGACCAAGGCAAACCCCTAATCTCTTATCCTAACCTTTGTCTTCTCTTTGCATGTGTTCTTGTAGATTTAGGTATTTTCTAGGTGAGAGATCATTCAATAGATTATGCAAGCTCAATAAGGTTGAAGAAACCCTTGTTGTAGATTGCAAGACACTTACAGGTCAAATTCTATGTTTTTGGGAGTAGACACTTGTAAGAGTAGGAAATACAAATATAAGGCTCCAAATATCACCTTCGGATTCTCAAAAACCCAAAAGATGACTAGGTTGCCCATAATGTTGACCTTGTCCCTCTAAGGATGATTTTTGGGGATCTTCACATTTTTGGATACCCTTTTGACAAAAAAAGCTCTAGACCAGATTTCGAGAGTCCAGGACTAGGTCGCCCAGACTGGTACAAGTGTCCTTTTTAGCTTCTGCAACATTTTCAACAACATTCCAAACCTACAATGGATCCTTTTTCCAATCATAGGTGCACATATTCTTGCTCTTTCATTTTTGTATAGTTTAGTGTACATAATTAGGTTATTTATTCTACATTATATGTAGTTTAGATTTACATTTGTTTTATTTTCATAGTTAGTTAGTTCGATTCTATTACAGTCCTTAGCCACACACAATACACTCACACACATTCACAAACCTCTGAATCCCATCCTTCCCTTTGAATGAACCTCACCCAAGACCATATTACAAGGTGAAAGAGAGCTATTCCTACACTAAGGTGAAAAACCCTAGGATCTTATTTGGGGAATCCTATTTCCATTGTTAGTATATGTTTTTTGTGGTTCATTTTTGTGAACCCAACTATCCAATTCTTTCTAATTTTTCATCTTAGGACAAAGCTTGCATTGAATTAGGCATTTGCATTGTTTGCACCTAGGGTTTGTAAAAATTGCATTAGTGAAAGTTCATGTTAACTTGCATTTTTTCATTTACCATTTCATTGAACATCTCTAAAAATATTCCTATGCACCTTAGGAATACATCATATAGCCTGAGACACATCAAAACCAATTAGAAAACTAAGAAAATTTGAAAAAAATCCCTACTAGGACTAATTCGTCATTCTGGGCGACCTAGTCCCAGTTCAAATTTTAACAGCCTGATACATAGTCAAAAATATTATTTTTATGCTTTCTAGACCTCCTAGTACCATATACTATAAGTCTTGAAAGTTCTATGAACATAAGTTTTTTGATTCTAGCTAAAAATCATCAGTTTACGGTGGTCATTCTTAAAATCATTTCTTTCTTAAATATGTAAATGTTTCCCTATCTGGAATTTTGCATCTCATTCATAAAAGTACATTTTACTTTTTCTTATACAATGTTTATATTCATAAAATTTAGCATTATTTTGTTAAAAGTGATCTTCCTTATAGCATGTACATTTTTTACATTCTTAAAACTTAGTATACATTGGATAAAAATGTATTGTATTATTGCATATACATTGTTTATATTGCTGAAGCATTGCATGAAATGGTTACATATGCTTTTCATTTTTATTCAATGAATGTTAGTATCTTACATAAATAGACATGCTACACACACTTCACTCCCCTCTCCCTATGAGTATGTGACGAAGAAAAAACCTTGTACATTCCTAACGATCATGCTAGTTCTTTTCCTAATCTCTCCTCTCTCAATGATGCAAAGATTTTGGTGTTAGAAGAACCAATCAATGAGAGTTATGAGAATCCTAGTTGTTTCTCTCCTCCTAACTCTCTTAGTGGACAAGACCATACCAACCATGAGAACAAAAACATAGTTAATCATAAGACTAATAATATTACATCCTTAGAAGCCACACAAGAGACACCCTTGGCCTCTTCCTTTCTCAATGATGTTAATATTATTCAACCTCAATTTTTCCTTTACCCCCCTTCCAGCAAACCCACAACTAAATATACCCTCTACCCGCCTACCCCTAATGTGTTGCAACAACCGAGTCCAAATACCGTTGCTCATACACATTACACTCAAAATAACCCATGATCCCAACCATCACCCTCCACTTATTTACCTTTACCTAATCCTCCCATCTTACCTGTTTCCCCTTGCTTCAATTCCCTCCTTCGGGAGTATGACCTTGTTGAATAACTAAGGAATACTCCCACTAATATATCCTTATGGGACATTATTCAAGCCTCCCCTCACTATGAATAAATGATGCAAGTAGCCTTACAAAAAGCTCCTATCCCTTCTAGTGAGCCATCAAATGATATAGAAACCATTATTCATGAAATCAACATTGATATTGTTTTTCACCAAAGTGAGCTCCCTCCTTTGGATGTATAAAAATAAAATGATGCTTTCATGATAATCTCTCAATACAAAACAAAAGTGATAAAGAGAAATCTTGTAGATACAGGATCTACCCTTAATGTGTGTAGTGTGAGCCTTTTGGATAGGCTTGGCATTGATAGATCCCACATTCAACCCAATTCTCTCTCTGCTAGAGGATTTGACAATGTCTCTAAGAAATTGTTCGGTGTGATCACTATCCCTCTTATAGTTTGAATGGACACATTAGACACTACAATTCATGTTATGCCTCAGGAGGTTTCATATAATCTTCTCTTAGGTAGGCCATGGATTCATGCTATGAATGGTGTGCCTTCCAAACTTCATCGAAAGATGAAGTACATCTACAATAACAAAGTGTACACACTTGATGTTTATCCCAAACCCAACAGTTTCTTACACATTGACAAATACAAAGAGAATCACTTCAACACCTTAACAAAAACCACCCAAGTAGAACCCTCAAAACACACAAATAAACAACAACATCTTGAGAAAGTCACCAAGCTCTTAGATGATGATTGGGGCTCATTAGAATTCTCCCCTCCCTTAATGGGATAAACCAAGATCACCAACACAAACTTTGGAAAGGGATAGATGGTCTTGTCCACACAAGTCTTGGTTGGTCCTTTGTATTCATCCAGCTCAAATAATTCCACCAATGAAGTACATAATGAACAATCACCTGATACAAAAAAGATGAAAAATATTTACGGTAAAGGTTTTGAGCTCATACAACAACTTGGCTATAGTGGAAAAGGTTGTTGTGCTAACGAACAAGGTATCCACACCCCTATAGAGCCTATCAAGCGACCCTCCAATCATGGTATTGAATTTTGTCCTCTCATTGGGACCATCCAACCTTCCTCCAACACCAACCCTATCCCCAATCACCCTTCTAATAAAACATTCACAAACGATCCATTGACACCAAGAAAAGACACTTTTCTTATTTCACATGTCACCTTGCACCCTCCTCTTGATTTAGATTTTACACACTCCTCTAAGAGAGTATAATATCTCACAATCCATAGAGCCTTGCATAGGTCTGACATCAAATCCTAAGAAATATCCCTCCTTTTTGATAACCCAAGGATCACCTTCTTCCCTTAACCAAGAGGCTATCTTGTTCAGACTCCTCCAAGATCACTTGATATCCCTTCCTCCCCAAACTTGAAATAAATTCTCCAACAAACATCCCTTTTCTAATTACCATCGAGTTCACAACCACTCCACTAATCAGTGTAAGGCCTTGAGTAGAAAAATCCAACATCCTAAGGAACTTGGTGCTCTCCCTCATGTGGGGGCATCTAATTCCTCTAATCGATACTGAATTTTCACTCTCCCTTGCATTAGCTCAATCCATTTGGCTCACTCTTGCCTTGCACTAAGTGGGAGCAAGTGGTTAGTTAGACTTTTCCCTTGTATGTCACTTGTCATTGTCTCTTTTGACTTTTCATTCAACTTTCATGAACATATAAGAGCAAGCTTCAGACATGGATGGCATGTCTTAAGTTGAATCACATGTGACATACACCCCTTCTTTATGACGTAGCTTCTCAAAAACATATGAATTAACATAGGGCTTTCCAAAAAATATCTCATGTACTCATCTTCTCTACTTTAAAACAATTGTTCACAATATGGTGATTCAAAATTCCTTTAAACTAGGGGCATACATCACCACTCACATTTTATTGTGTGATCTTCCTTTTTCTTGTGATTCCTTCTCTTGAAAAAATTAGGTACAATGTTACTCAAGATGTGACATCTACATTTTTCCTCTTTTTCATACAAGATGAGCCCTTGCCTCTCTTGCATACAATAAGAGTAAACTTGCACTTTTCCTCTCTTTACAAAATTACGTATAATGTTCCTTAGGATGAGACATCACATGAACAAAAGATAAATCCATTTAAATAATATCACTTTCTTTTGTGGTGTCTTATCAAAGTTATCACGAGGTATAACTTAGGCATGGTTTAAGAGGGAAGCCCAACAAGTTGCATGAATTTCCCCATAGCCACCTTTGTGAGTACATACCAATCGTGTGTATGTTTCTCACCTTTTGGGACTTCTCACCCCATAGACAACCTAAATTTATGTGGCCTCAAAGTGAGCACATATCTCTTCAATTCTCGTTACACTAATCCTTTTCATTGCATGATCATGTATCTTGTCTTGTGGTAATGTATTCACCCTTGAATTTTTTTTGCTTTGATGTCAAGTTGACTTAGAATCTCAAATCCTCGAGGGCTTAACCACATCCTCCTTCATCTTTTCCCATTCTTCTTCTTTGTCATTCTTCGAGATCTCCACTGGGCTACTTTAGTGTGAGTTTGTAGCAAGTTTATATCTCACTAAAGTGGGGGCTAAATGTGTCACCAAAAAGTGAGGACTCTGACACTTTTTGCTCATTTGGACCTTTTCCTATGGATTTTGGACCATTTTCAACTTCTTTTTATATCTTTCCAATCCTTGTGAAAAAGTGTTGTAAGAAATTTTCACACTCTCCTAGGCTTGTCATTACCAAATAAACCCCTTGTTATGCAATAATGACCACTTAATCCACATACATATCCAAATTCAATGTGTTTTATGAAGACAATCCCTACAAACATAAATAATCACATAATAATTACTGACAACCACTTAAAAATTCCCAGGTGGACTAGGTCACCACCTTGGGCGACCTAGTCCCATCTGGAATAAATTTTAATTTTAACTTAATTTCTTTCAAGATTTAGGTCTCTCAAACCATAAGGTCGGTCAATATGGTGTTATTTCGAGAAAATTAGGGTATAAATTGTATTAATAATCTTCAAAAGCCTAATTTCTCATTAGGTACCCTCATTTTTCTCAACACACATTCTTCTCATATCTCTCCTCCACCTCTTCATCTCAAGCAAAACTAGGGTTTGAGTATTCTAAGTCACCAAGGAATCTCTTTCATGAACCATTCAAGGGTTGAACCTCCATTGCTACAACTCAACATCAACCATCATGGCATGGTAGAATCTATCTCTCCATTTGTTTCACACTTCACTTCCTTAATCTTTTTATCATTTGGTTTGATTAATCAAAAGGGGTTTGACTAAAATCTTCTGGTCAAACAATGTCAAGATAGACAGATGAAATAAATTCTCAAAAATTAAATGTTAGACAATCTCAGATGTTCAGTTTGAATGGAGAACCTAGTCTCAGTGTTCTGAATTAGTTCTGTTTCATTGTTCTTTCTTCAAGGTGAAAGAGACTTATTCCTACACTAAGTGCTTCTAGGGTGAAAAACCCTAGGAGCCTATCTAGGGAATCCTCTTTCCCTTGTTAGAATATATTTTTGGTGGTTCATAATCTTTGCACAAATTTTAACTATAAAAATTTCAATAAATCTAGCATTGCATCCTTGGTATGAACTGTTAAAAATCCTAATAGGTCCCCCAATCTATGGGATGATCGGCTCAAGTTTTTCTTGATCAATCCTTATAGAATGCCCAATCTCAATCATCTTAATCTCCCCAACATAATTCTCAATTACCTTTAACACAGGCCCCTTCTGCTTATAATATCATTTCTCAGCCAAACCTTTGCTCATGATCTTAACTAAAATTCCTTCAGAGAGCCAATAATATTTCTTGTTCATTTTATTGTTTGTGCTCTCCTGCACCCTCATATGGTTTTCTAGAGCACCAAGTCCTTCGCTAGCCTTGCTCTCATTACTTTATTTCTTATCCATAGGGTGTAGATCCCCAAACTGAGAGTTTCTAGGATTTCGCTCGCTTGGTCCCCATTATTTTGTTTCTTAATAAATCATTTTTGTCCTTCCTAAACCATGAGTCAACCCATCATGCATGATTTGGCATTAGTATTAAAATTGAGAAGATGCTGCAGATTTCTTCTTAATATGTCTCCAAATAGTATACATAGATTGCTATCATTTTAAAACTCTTGTTCTTCAATATAATACTTTTCTTGAAACTACACTTTGGCACACAATTACAATAGGTGGATGTAGAAGAATTTTGCAAAT